>OW052248.1:61152286-61752286 GCA_932526585.2 Philonthus cognatus | reverse complement strand
AGATCGCTTCCGCTCCACTACGTAACTAAACCAAATTCTCAGGCTTTTCTAAACTCAAAATTTTACTTCATGCTTAATCTAGGAGTGGAAAAACACTCGTTTTAAATTGAACTATTTTAATAAACAACGAATGTCAGAAAGTTTACAGTGTGTGCATATGTATACTTAAAATAGAAATTCCCTGTATCTTAATGTACACTGTATATATATTTTACAACTCGGAAGCGTAAAATAATGTTTTAAAAAACTATTAAATTTATTTTTTAAACGATATCAAATTTTATTTAAAGAAAAGTAAGTTTACAGTGTTAATTACAAAATTATGGAGAGGTGCCGAACGTCTGTTCGGTCTAAAGGTATTTTACAAACTCTGCTCTTATAATTATAATTGCGCTCCAGGAAGAGATAAGATGCTTCAGCCAAAATGATGTCATCTTCGAGCGTCGTCTTAAACCAAAGCGTAGGCGCGAGCGCGAGGACAGGCGCGAGCGCGTTATCTTTAAATGTCCACTCCGCACTTCTATTATTAAGTACACTAATACATTGTAAGAATAATGAATAATATGAACAATAATGAATAAAATTAATAATATAGAAATAATATACAGATGGGTATATAACATATATGCTCTTAGTTTAAAAAGTTAGTTAGCTATTGATAATGGACCCTTAGTGTCCGAAATGTACACATAGTACTTAAATAAAAACAATGAAGTAAGGAATTTAACCGTTGTTATTACTATTATAACAATCTTCACATAACTCACGAATACATATATAACAAATATACCTATAGTCTGTTCACATTTTATTCTCACTGAAGTAGGCATTTTTGTTGGTAGTAAATAAAGTTACTAACAATTTGGTTATTCTGAAATTATAGGTAAACAACATACTTCAATCGTTACTATTAAAAGTACAACCGCCTACTGCGGTGAGAATAAAATGTGAACAAAGTTTACTTGCATTCATTTCATGACCATTTCATTTTTTTTTTTTTTTTTTTATTACTCCAGTTTATTTACAATCTGTCTTGAATGTTGACAATAGGTAAATGATTTGTTAGTTTTGTGAGTTCAGTTCGATGTAGTAGGTAATAATTCCTATGAATTGTTTCCTTTTATAGCGAGCACTTAGTTCATTAGGCGAATCTTGTTGTTAAGTCTGTTGGCTTGAAACGTTTAAGTCTGCGCACTTCACCGCTAGTATTGAATAGGTTTCTTGCAAGTTCGTTTGGGTGTGATGATATTCTACGTTGGTATGTAGCACAATATTTCTTGATTTCACTTTGGATGGAGGGAATTTGCAGGTCTTTATCTATTGTTTTGTTTGGGACGTACCATGGGGCGTTTGTCATGCTTCTAAGTGCTTTGCTCTGGATTTCATGACCCTTCTATTTTCCCCTCTCCTTCCCTAGCTTCTCCAACGTCCTTACTCCTACCCAATCCTCTCTCATCCACTCCATCCCTTCTATTTTCCCTCTCCTTCCCTAACTTCTCCAACGTCCTTACCCCTACCCAATCCTCTCTCATCCACTCCATCACCCTTTTTCTATTTAACATTTGACAACATTTTTAGGTTAGTTTTAAAGCCGGTTTTATCTTTTTAAATATTTGACAACATTTTTAGGTAATTTTAAGGCCGGCTTTATCTATTTAAAGTGTCAAAAAGCCGACATTAACTTTAAAGTCAACTTTTACTTTAAATTTGCATTATGAAACAGAATTGAACGTTAAAGTCGGCTTAAATATTTAAAGTAGCTTCAACTTATGAAACCGGCCGTATGGGGCCATATGCACCCCGATTGATTACCTTTAATCATCCACTAATCCTCTGATTAACACGTTTACTACCAGCCTTACATATATGTGACACTAAATTTTTGATATCACCTTCATAATTTGCTCTACAAAATCATATTCAGGGATGTTAAAAAAACGTTTTTTTTATTTTAATTAAAACAAACAGTTTTTTTTTACAGAACGAGTTCTTTTTCATTGAAACAGCGATTAAAACAGTAACAATTAAAAACATGTTTAAAACGTGTTTAAAACAGAACATACAGGGCATTTTTCTTTTGAATATACATATCCCGATAATTACAGCGTTTTTGAAATTTGCGGGAATTCGTTGTTTCAAAGCAGTTAATTTGAGGCTTTTAACAAGTGTTTTCCACTCCCAGACAAAGCATGAAGTAAAATTTCGAGTTTAGAAAAGCCTAAGAATTTGGATTGGCCGCGTAGCGAAGCGAAGCGGCCAATCCAAATTAGGCTTTTCTAAACTCGAAATTTTACTTCATGCGCCACGCTTAAAAACACTGATTTACAATGAAGTTAAAAAACACACACATACAACAACGATTACAGGCAGTTATTGGGTTGCCTATAATCACTGTTTTAAACAATTTGTTCAGCGCAAAATTTGACTTACGTTTTATTCATGTCTACATATTAGCTTGCTAAAGCCGTATATTTGAAACTACGATATTTCAGTGTTTTATACATGTGGCGCATGAAGTAAAATTTCGAGTTTAGAAAAGCCTAATTTGGATTGGCCGCTCCGCTTCGCTACGCGGCCAAACCAAATTTTCAGGCTTTTCTAAACTCGAAATTTTACTTCATGCTTAGTCTGGGAGTGGAAAACCCTCGTTTAAAGTTTGGATTTAAAATTAAAAAAAAAAAAACAACGAATGTTGTAATATTTACAGTATATGCATATGTATACCTAAAAGAAAAATTCCCCGCATTTAAAAATCACATTTATGCACACACAGTTGTGATATTTTATTGTAATAAAATGTTATGTTTAATAATGTATATGAAATACTTCAACAATATAGCTAACATTTAAAAACGTAAACAAATAATCTTAATGAAGTAGTACAAAATATAATTTAGCAAATTTAAGATAATAAAAAAAGTTTTAAACCCTTAAAACATGATATAAACAAATTTAAGATTTAAAACATGTTTAAAACAAGATGGCTGTTTTTAAACATGTTTAAAACACTGTTTTAAAACAAAGTGTTTTAAACATAACCCTGATCATATCGCAAACAGATTGATTGAATTAAAAAAATTTTTAATTTAAATTTTTTTTGTATTACTCTATAATGTATGTACATTTTGCAGAGAAACTCAATTAGATTCATTTCAAAAGAACCAAAGATTCCGTTATTACAACGAACTGAAGCAACATTACGAAGGTGAAAAAAAGAAATTGATCGATTCCAACGAAACGATAACTGCCGAAGAAATACCAAATTTGGTTGCATTCTTGTACGAGCTAGAACACACTGGGCCTCAAATATCCGTGCTGCACTCCGTCCAGAGAGATTGCGTCGTCAAGTCTCTGCACAACCAAGAATACAAATACCCGACACTCATGAAGGCCTTTGTCGACGCCGGTGACTCGAGTGGGGAAGATGAAAACGACGAATGCAATTACAAGGATGACGAAATGGATGCATCGACTGTGTTCTGTCCGAATATAATAAAGATGCCATGTCGGGAAAGCTTAAGTGCTGAGGGAAATGAGGAGACGGTCACAATGGATGCTACATTATCATCTTTGAACCAGAATTTAAATCCAAATGATGTCTACAATATCGACGTTGCAGATGATGTCTCCAGCATGGAGTGTCAAGAATCATCAGATCAGGTTACTAAAGGCAAATCAACTGAGGACTTAAAAGATGTGAAGGTAACTAAATCAAGTTATTACGTTGAGGATGAGATAAATAAAGAAATGAGTTGCAATAACTCACCATCTTCAAGCGTGCAAACCCAAACAGAAAATGGACAATCTTCTGAATATTCTTTGGAAACAATGTCATCATATACTGCATTTAAAAATCCTTCAGACCACAACGAGAAATACAATGATGTAAAAAAGCAATATTCTCATGGTGCTCATGAGGATGAAAAACGTTATTCCAACCCACTGCCGTCGCCTGCAGAAGCCTCATTATCTTCTTCTAGACCAACTTATTCACAGGCATTACCCAAAAATATTGATGATTCATTTAAATCAACGCCAACTTCACAATTGCCTTCAAGACATGAAAGTAATGCTACTTATTACAGAGATAACATGCCAAATTCACAATTGTCTTCAAGAAATGAAAGTAATGCTACTTATTACAGAGATAACATGCCAAATTCACAATTGTCTTCAAGAAATGAAAGTAATGCTACTTATTACAGTGATAACATGCCAAATTCACAATCGTCTTCAAGAAATGAAAGTAATGCTACTTATTACAGAGATAACAGGCCAAATTCACAATTGTCTTCAAGAAATGAAAGTAATACTACTTATTACAGAGATAACAGGCCAAATTCACAATCGTCTTCAAGAAATGAAAGTAATGCTACTTATTACAGAGATAACAGGCCAAATTCACAATCGTCTTCAAGAAATGAAAGTAATGCTACTGATTACAGTGATAACAGGCCAAATTCACAATCGTTTTCAAGAAATGATAGTAATACTGCCTATTACAGTGATAACAAGCCAAATTCACGATCATCTTCATCACATTCAACCCATAAAATCAGAGAATGTGCTGCTATTACTTTTAAAGGAATCGAGCCAAGTTCACAATCAGTAGATCAAAATGTTAAAAGCACTTCCAAATTATCATATCATTCTTCACCGAAGGAAAAGGATACTGGGTATAATAAGAACAAAAAGCCTACTACACAATCATCGAATCAAGGTCGTGGAAGGAATAATACAGAAAATGCAAGTCCACCTGGAAAATCGCAAGATGCGAATACAAAAAAGAATAAGTCTTCGTGGCAAAAATATAATCCACTAAATTTCTTTTATAATTAAGAGTAGTTACAATTTAAGTTTGTATTCCTTTGAATATCATATATATTTACTTTTAATTATATTAGCATGTTCTACATATTATTATTATATGTGTTCTGATAATTCAGTAATTACAATTTAAATTTGTATTCCTTTGAATATTTCATATATTTAGTTTAAATTTTACTAACATGTTCTACATATTATTATTAAATGCGTTATAGATGATAGATAGTTTTTATGTTTACCTTTATTATTTACCTAAAGAAAGTAGATAATGATGGTGATTTAGTGTTAACAGTCTTTAATTAAGGGGGAGTATTTTTATAATTGTGCCAAAACTACCTGATGTTTGGCAATTTTTTTGGGGAAACTCGAAAGACTTAGACACTTGCGGTGTTTGGCACAATGTTTATTCATCTCTTGTCTACAAAATGGAATTTTTTTGAAGTATAATAATTTAAAATGGCGTCCATAATGGCGGCTCAGAGAGGTCATGTTTTGAAAATATTTGTTATCTGCGGGATGGATAGAAGCCGCAATACGTCACCTAGAAGCATGAAACCAAAAAATAAGTAAAGTTTAAACTCCAAGGAGGCATCTGAACCTAAGAAACGTGAACAAATTCCTTATAGAAACAAAATGGCGGCCGTTTGAAAAGAAGGTACGAATTTTCGCATGATTTTTTCAACTTTGGCATGCCGTTAAAAATCGTTAGTCATCCAAATGTTGCGATTTTAAAGGTTCAGAGGCCCATAAATTCCATTTCCTTTTAGGCAGTCAAAACTAGAAGTCGATTGGTTGAACGGTTCGCAAGCTAGAATTCCCGCAGATTTGAAAAATCTTGTTTCGAGATAAACGCGTTTGAAGTTTGACAACTGCGGCGGAATTGCTAACTGAGCGGCCGCTCCGCGCTCAGGACAATGGTTCATTGAAAGCCGTATAGCGACGGAACTAATGCACGGACCGCCATATAATTTTAACCAAATATTCTTCAGACGTGTGGCATTAGATTTATGTAATAAAAGAAAAATCGAGTTTTTGAACAAATTATAAAAATACTCCCCCTTAAGGGGCCTGGGTGGTCTAATTTAGATTTATTATATTTCTTGAATAATTTTCTCACTTATCACTTGGTGAAACATTTTTAAATATTGATAATGAAGGCTTAAATTAAATTACACTTGGTTTGTTTCACAATTTTTTACTTTACTATTTACTCTACTAGTTTCGCGTTTTACAGCATTATCAGGAGTGATAATGCTGTAAAACGCGAAACTAGTCGAGTAAATAGTAAAGTAAAAAATTGTGAAACAAACCAAGTGTAATTTAATTTAAGCCTTCATTATCAATATTTAAAAATGTTTCACCAAGTGATAAGTGAGAAAATTATTCAAGAAATAATGTATATTGAACTAAGATATCTACAACAAATAATAACCGATGAGAAGTTGGCCATAGATTTCCAGCCACGAATCCGGCGCCTCCACCATTCATAAAACTATAATTTTACCAACGTATTACAACGAATACAATAAAATTTCATAGAAACAATTGATAATTTAATTAAATGTAATGCTGAGATAGCTCTTACAACTTTTAAAAGTTATGATTTAGCATCTGGCATTAAAATTTGTATCTGTGATAAAAGAGGACATTTCAAACATTTTAAAAATGTTATTAGGGGAGGTTTAGAAACGATTTTAATAGCCACAAATGTCCTCAGTAGTGTTATTACCAATATAAAACAATAATTGGAGGACCATCTTTCTTCAATTTTTTTTAACATGTTTTTCTAAAACGCCCACCTGAAGACATGGCTTATTTTTCGAAAAATAAAAAGTTGGTGTTTGGGGCCTTTTAAAAATGATTTTGTTGGCCACAAATGTTCTCCATAGTATTAGTAACCATATTAAACAACAATTGAAGGACCATCTTTCTTCAATTTTTTTTAAACAATTTTTTTCCAAACCGCTCACCTGAAGACATGGCTAATTTTTCGAAAAATAAAAAGTTGGTGTTTGGGGCCTTTTAGAAATGATTTTGTTGACCACAAATGTTCTCTATAGTACTAGTAACAATATTAAATAACAATTGGAAGACCATCTTTCTTAATTTGTTTTTAAACAATTTTTTTCCATACCGCTCACCTGATGACATGGCTTATTTTTCGAAAAATAAAAAGTTGGTGTTTGAGGCCTTTTAGAAATGATTTTGTTGGCCACAAATGTTCTCCATAGTATTAGTAACCATAATAAATAAATAATTGGAGGACTGTCTTTCTTCATTTCTTTTAAACATTTTCCAAACCGCTCACCTCAAGACATGGCTTATTTTTTGAAAAATAAAAAGTTGGTGTTTGGGGCCTTTTAGAAATGATTTTGTTGGCCACAAATGTTCTCAATAGTATTAGTAACCATATTAAACAAAAATTAGAAGACCATCTTTCTTCAATTTTTTTTAAACAATTTTTTTCCAAACCGCTCACCTGAAGACATGGCTAATTTTTCGAAAAATAAAAAGTTGGTGTTTGGGGCTTTTTACAAATGATTTTGTTGGCCACAAATGTTCTACATAGTATTAGTAAGCATATTAAACAACAACTGGAGGACCATCTTTCTTCAATTTTTTTTTTAACTTTTTTTTCCAAACCGCTCATCTGAAGACATGGCTTATTTTTCGAAAAATAAAAAGTTGGTATTCGGGGCCTTTACTAGAAAACTGGCCTTATAAATTGATTGTAATAAATTAGTTCAGTGCCATCTAATATTGCAGATGCCTCGTATTGCAAAAATACCTTTATGTTTGAATTGTGGATAGAAAATATATTTAATATGTAATCAATAATGAAATTATCAAGCCACATATTTTAATATACAAAATCTTGGTAATTACAAGCCATGAGAAAACAAAACATATGACGGCTAGTGGTGTCCACTTTCTTCAATGCAGTGTTCAAACCATTGCTGAAAATCACGTTTGTATTCCACCAATACGTTCTAACATCCGACAATCAATTATTACGACTTCCCCCTTGTATGAAAAGATAACTGAATTAAGGAATCGCCAAAAAGAGAAATCACAATTGCCACATCATAATTTAAACCTTCATTATCAGTAGATTTATTATATTAATGAATTTAGTCATAATTAAGTAAAGAGCATTTAAATAAGTAATTTTTTTAGTGATTATCAAATAAGATCGATTGCTAGATCTGCTCGATCCTTTTAATCAGCTCAATCTTTGCAAGCGGCTCGATCTTTGCGAGCGGCTCGATCTTTGCGAGTGGCTCGATCTTTCCGATCGGCTCGACCTTTCCGATCGGCTCGACCTTTCCGATCGGCTCGACCTTTCCGATCGGCTCGACCTTTTTGATTAGCTCGATCTGTTTGATCAGTTCGATCTTTTTGATCGATCTGCTCGATACTTTAACTGATCGATATTTGAGATACTCGATCTTGCCCATCATTACTATTGTGGACAGTGGCAATAAATGCGCGGAATTTATAAATGATCTATATTTCTATATTTAAAGTACAATCACTTTAAATATAGAAATATTTATGTATCGCACATTTGTTTATTACAAAAGCATAAACGCTGTTCAAAGAGCTGAAATAAATCTAAGATAATCAAAATAGATTAAACAATGTAAATAATTTTACGATAATAAACGCATTTTAGTATTCGGCACGTTAAGGCTGTGATTTACAATTGGTAAAATCATGCGTTTTTGGTATTCACTATTTCCAGCACCGTGGGTGTTCGAATTAGTGACTACCAAAAACGTATGATTTTACCCATTGTAAATCAGAGCCTTAAGGCTCCATAGTACGCGTTGTTCCATAGCGAAAATCCATATAAAACATGCTGCCGTATTCCGGCTGTAATTTCGTTATTTACACACCGATTTATTTCATCTTTTCAAAATAAGGAAATAAAGGATATATAGACACATCTACTGTCTTGATTTTTTTTTAATAACTTTCATTTGATTACAATAAAATGACAAAAAATGGCATTACTTGCGATGCTTTTTTAGTGTACAATTTAATTTTTTTTTGAAATAATAAAACAGCATAAAGGTAGTTTCTTCTTTCTACTGATTATTGGTTTTTATTAGAACACAAAACATGCTCTGTGCGAAATTTAAGAGATGTTCTTCTGACCCCTGTAAATCGCAAAAATACAGCCCGTAAAGTGCCGCCGTCTGTTGCATTTTACTCGATGCTCTTGGCGTTTTCTGTAAGATTACAGAAATCATGCAGTGATATTATTACTATCCATTCGACACATTTTCGGCTCAGATTTTGTTAGTTGTGGTGTTATTTGGAAGATTGCGCGCGTAAGTATTTTTAAATTGTTTTTATTTATGCGTGTAAAGTGTATTATTTTGTATTATTCAATAACGTCTGATATCGTCTCCACGCGGTTAGGTTAATTTTGGTGTTATTAAGTGTTGTTAGATTTTTGTGTTTGTATAATTGTTTAACAATGCCACGAAAACCTAGAACGAAGGCAGGGCTGAGATTGAATGACCAACGGAAGAAACAAAGTAACATTCAGAAATGGAATGCGTAAGTGTTATTTTATAAGCAATAACTATAATGAGGTTTTTCTATTCCAAATTCCAATTATAACATATTGCCAACAAGCGTCGGCAAATAGCGGCCGCCGAAGTCTTTTTCCCGTAGCGGGGGGCGCGGCGTCAAGCGCGCCGATTCGCATAGCGGGCGCATCGACGTGCCGGCCGGCGAATTCGGGGTCGCGTCGGCTAGTAGGCTGGATATTTTTTTGCGGTGTTTGGTGAATTCTTTTTTTTTTTTTTTTTGAGAATTTGGAATTTTATTTCAAAAACAATTACATATAAAATTACATGTTTTTTTTTTTTTTATAGTATGCATGTAGGTATATAATTTGTAATTGTAGTTGATGAGGTTCCTTCCTTTTTTCCTCGCCTCGTGATTCCAGGATGAGAGATCCGATCTCGGGCTAGCGGTATTAAAGGATGTCTGTGTGTTAATGTATTTGTGTATTCTGTTTAGTTGATATCGTTGTTTAGTAGTTTGTTTTTTATTTTTAACTTATATGGGATGTATTTTAGACATTTTATGTATTGTGGTATATTGTTGTATGTTTCTATTATCTTTGTCATCAGGTGTTGCGTGTATTTTTTTGTATTATATTTTACTGTTCGTAGGTCCGATCTTCTTCTTGTTGTATAGTTGTGTCTTCTTGTTGGGTTGTATTTTGATGCGTGTTTTTATTAGATTGTTTTGTATCTTGTATAAGAATAATAAATTGTTATATGTAATAATTTTTTGTATATCTAGTTCTTTGGTGATTGTATACAGTTCTTTAGAATGTGTTCTTCTATTTATCTTATATAATATCTTCAATACTTTATTTTGTTATCTTTGTAATTTTCCAATATTCTTTTTGTTTGTGTCTCCCCAAATTGGCGTTAGATAATTTATATTTGACGTGAATAGTGCATGATATACCGTTCGTTTTTTTGATATGGGTATATATTTGCTTATTTTCCATAATGCACCTATAATTTTTGAGTTTTTCATTATTAGTTTCTGTATGTGGTCGTCCCACTTTAGGGTGTTTTTTATTTTTAATCCTAGGTATTCCGTTTCTTTCACTTCTTTTATGAGTGTTCCATGGATTTTGATGTTCAAGTTAATTGGTCGTTTCTGTCTGTTGAATATCATGTAGGTAGTTTTTTGTTCATTTATTGTTAACAGATTGTTGTAAAACCACTTTTCTAATTGTAGTATATCTGCTTTTATTTTATGTTCTATTTCTTGTTGGTCTGTTCCCGTGTATACCAGGCATGTATCGTCAGCATATATGAAGGGGGTTCCTTTCAAATTTAGTTCTATTATATCGTTGATATAGGTTATATATAATATTGGTGGAAGATTGCCTCCTTGGGGTATTCCATATTCTGCATAGCATGGTAGGCTTTTAGTATCTTTTATTTTCGTTATTTGTGGTCTCTCTCTTAGGTATGTCTGTATCAGTTTCAGCTCTGTGTCTTTTATTCCTATGGCTTTTAGTTTGTCGACTAGCATTGATTTTGATACCGGATTTTTTCTGGCCAGTCGGCGCGGGCGGCTCTTATTTATTACTCATCATCTATACAGGGTATCACGCACCATCGGGATTTCCTAATTATTTTAGAGAAAACATGTAAAGATGTTTCTCCACGACCATTACTGAATGTAATAAAATTCCGAAATCAATTTTAATAATAGAATGTAAACATTCTCATTCTCAAGTTTGAATATTTATTCTGAAACACTTGCTTTGTATAACAAAGATGTAGTAACTGCGTATGAAATCTATGCATAGGAACGCTCGAGCGCCTTCGCGGTAGGCAGTCGCGCTGAACAAAAAAATAAAAAAGCCCCTTACAGGGATCGATAAAAATTTGATTTTGATAGAGGAAAGTTTGAGCTATTTTTTTGTAGTGAGCCCTACCCTCTACGGTTCGATAAAATTTATTTAAGTCACTTCAATGTTTAAATGCATTAAAATAATGTTGTTACGTTTAAATAATCATAACTATAATTTTTCATAATCGATTATATCATACTTAGCGGAATATTATAGAGGAATATGTGTTTAATAAATCCTGTAAAAATGGTATTGATATATTAGGTGAGTGCGATGTAATAAATCATTAAATCTTATCCACTTTTCACGCGTAGTTCGCGTTCTCAAATTGATCAATTTTGAACATTAATTGCACAAAAGTGATGCGTCCAAAAAATTCAAACATTTGACACTTTATGAGTTTTGGAGTATCTAGAATGTAATAGTATTTTTTTTGTTCGTCAATTTTCACTTTTATTTTTCCTTCCCCCACTACCGCTGGTGCGTTCGCTTGGATCGGCCACACTGTCAACACCATCTTATATATATTAGAAGGTGTTGACACTGTGCGGCGGAGGCGACTGACGAGTTGGTCCCCTCAGCTCACCGCCCCCGCCACCGTTCGGCTCGTCTTATGCTGCAGTGCGGCGGGCGCTCCACATATTTAGTTTGAATAGTATAATACAAGAGCGCTATGATTTGCGTGGCGATGCATCGAACTACTACCCACCACCGTTGCCCCGCAGGAGAAACTGTTTGGCAAGGCACTACAGGCCCTTAAGAGGGCCAATTTTTGCTAATAGTGTGTTTCTGGGGTACGAGATGGCGCAGAGATAGCAAAATCGTTGAAAGTAGTTTTGACTATGTATTGGTTCATAGTGCCTGCCGAATTTTATCACAACGAATCGTAAAAATTATGAGTGCGGAGCGCCTTCTCTGTTTGTTTGATTAGATAGCGCCGGGCGAATAAATGAGTATTTAATTTCAGTAGGCAAGTGAACTGGATTAATAAATATTCACGATTTTAATTCCAATCGACAAACTTTCAACTGTTTTCGCTTATCCCATTTCCAATACTTATTTTTATTATTTAATTATGAATTGCAATTGTTATAAATATATGTATAATATATACAGGGAGTTTTTCTTGAAAGTACGTATTTCAAATTCCGCTTTTTTGTTGTAAATCTTTAGATATTCGTTGTTTTTTTTTTTAAGAGTTCATTTGAAGCTTTAAACGTGTGTCTTCCATTCCCAGACTAAGCATGAAGTAACATTTCTAGTTTAGAAAAGCCCCGTAAAAATTTCGCGCAGCGGCCCGAGAGTAATTTTCTAGGCTTTTCTAAACTCGAAATTTTACTTCATGCGCCACGCGTATGAAACACTAAAATATTGTGAAATTTACGTACATTTGAACTTCACTTGAAATCAGTGTTATACGCGTGGCGCATGAAGTAAAATTTCGAGTTTAGAAAAGCCCAGAAAATTTGTCTCGGGTCGCTGCGCGACCCTCGACAAATTTTCACGGGGCTTTTCTAAACTCGAAATTTTACTTCATGCTTGGTCTGGGAGTGGAAAACACTCGTTTAAAGCTTTGAATCGAACTCTTTTAAAAAGACAACGAATATCTAAAGATTTACAATAAATAGACGGAATTTGAAATACGTATACTTGAAAGAAAAGCAGTTAACATCTTCATCTAGAATTTTATGCTCTGTCCGTGGTGCGAAAACCATGGAAAAGTGATGAAATGTCGTGGTAAAAATGTTTAAATTGGCCAGAGTTTTGAAAAAATCAAACACTGTCAAAAATTAATTAAATTTAAATTGGATAAAATATTAACACAATGTCAAAAGGTGATGAAATGACAAAAAATATTGAAATCTGACAACAATTTTAAGTATGGAAAAGTAATGATCTATAATAAAAAAATATTTTAAACTTAACAATTGATATATTTTTATGCGCGCGGTGCATTAAGTGAAATTTCGAGTTGAAAAAGCCAGAATTTGGCCTTTTCTCAACTCGAAATTTTACTTCATGCGCCACACGTATAAAACACTGAATATTGCAAAGTTTAAAATATATGGCTTTAGCAATCTAATATGTAGATGTGAATAAAACGTGAGACAAATTCTGCGCTGAACAAATTGTTTATAACAGTGATTATAGGCAAACCAATAACTCTAACGTATATTAGGTTGCCTATAATCGTTCTTGTATGTGTGTGTTTTTTTGAACTTTCCTGTAAATCAGTGGTTTTAAGCGTGGCGCATGAAGTAAAATTTCGAGTTTAGAAAAGCCTAATTTGGATTGGCCGCTCCGCTTCGCTGCGCGGCCAATCCAAATTCTTAGGCTTTTCTAAACTCGAAATTTTACTTCATGCTTAGTCTGGGAGTGGAAAACACTCGTTAAAAGCCTCAAATTAACCGCTTTGAAACAACGAATTCCCGCAATTAAAAAAAAAACGCTGTAATTATCGGGATAAGTATACTTAAAAGAAAAATGCCCTGTATGTTCTTGGCTATTACAGCGTTTTTTAAAATTGCGGGAATTCGTTGTTTAAAAGCGGTTAATTTGACGCTTTTAACGAGTGTTTTCCACTCCCAGACTAAGCATGAAGTAAAATTTCGAGTTTAGAAAAGCCCGTGAAAATTTGTCTCGGGTCGCGCAGCGACCCGAGACAAATTTTCACGGGGCTTTTCTAAACTCGAAAATTTACTTCATGCGCCACGCGTATAAAACACAGATTTCAAGTGACGTTCGAATATACATAAATTACACAATATTTTAGTGTTTTAAACGCGTGGCGCATGAAGTAAAATTTCGAGTTTAGAAAAGCCCAGAAAATTTGTCTCGGGTCGCTGCGCGACCCTCGACAAATTTTCACGGGGCTTTTCTAAACTCGAAATTTTACTTCATGCGCCACGCGTATAAAACACAGATTTCAAGTGACGTTCGAATATACATAAATTACACAATATTTTAGTGTTTTAAACGCGTGGCGCATGAAGTAAAATTTCGAGTTTAGAAAAGCCCAGAAAATTTGTCTCGGGTCGCTGCGCGACCCTCGACAAATTTTCACGGGGCTTTTCTAAACTCGAAATTTTACTTCATGCGCCACGCGTATAAAACACAGATTTCAAGTGACGTTCGAATATACATAAATTACACAATATTTTAGTGTTTTAAACGCGTGGCGCATGAAGTAAAATTTCGAGTTTAGAAAAGCCCAGAAAATTTGTCTCGGGTCGCTGCGCGACCCTCGACAAATTTTCACGGGGCTTTTCTAAACTCGAAATTTTACTTCATGCTTAGTCTGGGAGTGGAAAACACTCGTTAAAAGCCTCAAATTAACCGCTTTGAAACAACGAATTCCCGCAATTAAAAAAAAAAACGCTGTAATTATCGGGATAAGTATACTTAAAAGAAAAATGCCCTGTATGTTCTTGACTATTACAGCGTTTTTTAAAAAGCGTTTAAAAGCGGTTAATTTGACGCTTTTAACGAGTGTTTTCCACTCCCAGACTAAGCATGAAGTAAAATTTCGAGTTTAGAAAAGCCTTAGAATTTGGAATGGCCGCGTAGCGAAGCGGAGCGGCCAATCCAAATTAGGCTTTTCTAAACTCGAAATTTTACTTCATGCGCCACGCTTAAAACCACTGATTTACAGTGAAGTTAAAAAACACACACATACAACAACGATTATAGGCAACCCATCCGTGATGTATGCACAACTGTCTAGTTCTGACTCAGGCTCTTGTCACTTGCATAAAACTACATTACACCCACATTCAGCGAAGTAGAGAATAGAGAACGTTGAAAAGCGTACTTAACTTAAGAGTAAATTAATTTCATTGTTAGATTGTTTGGTTTAACCGTTTTTATATGGATGCTTGTTTGTTTGTTTAACATGTGTTTTCCCCTCCTTGTTTAAAGCACGAGTCGACTTTACAAAAGCTTGAAAATGTAATAATGGAATAAAATTCCGTAATATCTGAAAGTTATCGAAATAGATTATTTCAATAATAGAAACGATTATTTTTATGTGAATTATTCCATTATTTGAAACATTGAAGCAAAGTTTGTATAATTTTTTAAAAAAATATGAGAGTTTACCAAACTCATTCGAGATTCAAATAAAAGCACTAATTATCTGCATTTTGCAAAAAATTTTTACTTTATGATTAACCTGGGAGTAAAAAACAGTCGTTTAAAGCTTCAAATTAAACTGTCTTAGAAATATAACGAATATCTGAAAATTACCATCATGTAATTGAGATTATTATTGTCATTATCAGAATAATGCTGAATCAGCAATTAACTTAATAAAAACATTTAAGCTAAATAATTGATATGTAACATGGATTAGATATTTAGGTTTGCTAAGAGAGTTGCTCCTTCATCAGTCGCAAGAAATTAATCTTAAACTTAATATAAGTAATATTTAAGTTGAATTTTCTTTAAATCTCTAGATATTCCTTGTTTTTTAAAAATAGTTCAATTTAAGTCTTTAAACGAGTGTTTTCCACTCCCAGACTAAGCATGAAGTAAAATTTAGAGTTTAGAAAAGCCCCGTGAAAATTTGTCGAGGGTCGCGCAGCGACCCGAGACAAATTTTCTGGGCTTTTCTAAACTCGAAATTTTACTTCATGCGCCACGCGTATAAAACGCTGATTTCATGTAAGGTTCAAACATACATACATTTCACAAAATTTTAGTGTTTTATACGCGTGGCGCATGAAGTAAAATTTCGAGTTTAGAAAAGCCCAGAAAATTTGTCTCGGGTCGCTGCGCGACCCTTGACAAATTTTCACGGGGCTTTTCTAAACTCGAAATTTTACTTCATGCTTAGTCTGGGAGTGGAAAACACTCGTTTAAAGCTTCAAATTGAATTACTGTAAAAACACAACGAATATCTATAGATTTAAAGAAAATAAGGTGAATCTGGAATACGTATACTTTAAAGAAAAACTCCCAGTAAATTGTAGAATTAGGATATTGGGATAGATTGTGTTAGAATTAGAATAAAGTAAATTGAATAGCAACTAAAGGAGCTTAATCACAATTTTGTAGTATCGAAAAGATACCCATGTTACGATTAGGTTGGTTGGATAACATATAGTAAGTTTTAGATGCAAGTGTTGGTACATACATAGCCCGATGTGTACTTGGTAAATTTTCAGGCATTCATTGTTTTTGAAAACATTCAGTTTGAAACTTCCAACTTTTTCAGGTACGCTACTGTCCTGCTAGCTATCTCGTTGCCATTACTTTAGATATTCTAACGCCGAAAATAATATTGAAATCGTACGGTTAGTTTCCGTGTTATACCGATTTAAATTATCAAGGATTAAAAAATATCTTTAGGTACGCCACTGTCTTGCTAGCGCTAGCTATCTCGTTAGCAGTGTTTATGAACATCACTTTAGGTGTTCTAACGCCTAAAGAAATTTTGAAATCGCACGGTTAGTTGCCAAGTAATAACGATTTAAGTTATCACGTAGTAAAAAAAAACAACCGTCAGGTACGCCACTGTCTTGCTAGCACTAGCTATGTTTATAGACATATAGCTGTTAGTGTTTATAGACATTAGTATAGTAATTACAATTCATTTTGTAGTGACAATAAATGTTCTCTCCGTATATTTATTTGCAAATTGTGTTTAAACACTCACCTGATTTTAGCATTTTGCACAATACGCTTGCGAAACATTCTTTTTCAATTTCCGCACACCCTCACACTGTTGGCCCTGCAAAAAAACACACGTTTAAAAAAAATTCTATATTAAAATAATTAAAGTTGTAAAACCAACTCAGAATTGCAATGTCGTAATAAGTTTGCCGTAAAAACAGCAGTTTGAAAAGCAAAGATGTAAAATATCTAAATCGCCACGAGAACAAATCATAAAAATCTGTGAGCAGTGGCTTAGAATCGTTAAGATAACGACTTTTTCAAAGAAATCCCGCAAATTGTTGTCACGTAAGACCGCCATCTATTAAAGACACCCTGAACTGAAAAATACCCCATATCTACTATACAACCACTAGGTGGCGAGACGGTATGCGGAAAATTGCAAAACGAGTGAAAATTTTTATTTGAGCCTTCCCAGGCCATTTCGTGAAAATCTAACTTTACAGAAATGTTCAGGGGGCAAAAATAGGTCCGACGTGCATCGGTTTTGCAAATCCGTGAGAATTTTTGAAGATTATTTCGTAATTGAAAATTATTGCAATTTTCATGATTTTTTTTCAGAAAAACGATAATAGCTAGAATCATAAGCGATGCACACAGGTCCTAAAATGGGGTCAAGATAATGTATGATTTTTTTCGTAACTCTAGCTTCTCTGGGAAGGCTGGAATAAAAAATGACGATTTTCGTACATCAAAAATGACCCTTAATACTCAAGTACATTTGTATTCATTTATCTTGAGTACATTTGTACTTGTTTACAAATGTATTCAAAATTTTAAGTAAACTTGTAATCAAGTACATTTGTAAGCAAATACTTTACTCTTTACCCTAATCTAGTTTAAAGATATGCAAAGTATACTAGGTAGTGATCAGTTTATCATGAGTGAGCTACAGGTGTAAGCTACGTTACAGAGAGACCACCGTAACGGGTCGGAAGAAAATTTGCTCTAAGGTGTCTACGAAGAGAAGTGTGCCTGAGAAGAGTGACATGATTAGAGGTATGATAGATGGGTAATTCTTAGAATTGAGTTCCGCACCTATTAATCGTATTTTTAGGCAAATCTATTTTTCAAGTTAAAAATCAAACTTGAAAAACTGCAAAAACACGGATTTTCACAACTTTCTTAATCGGTACTTTTTAGCATCGGGAAAGGTCTCGTTTTGTCGGCCGTGTTTCGGAATGCGGAATTGACCCATCAAAAGGCCCTATTCGGCCTCAGGTGAGCAACCCCAGCGTACAAAGTTTTGTCATTGAGGGTTAGAATTTGCGCATTGGATTTTTCAAACGCTCACTAAAAATTGAATTCTGCACGGATTTCGTTGTGATTTTCTGCAATGCGTAGCTCAGTGTCCCGCCCGCAATTCTGCCGCTCTACCAACGGCTCGATGCCTGGTTTAGACCCTAGACAAGAATAGATGTGCGACTCTCCTAGTGACAAATCTGTGGAGCCGAATCATAGAAAACTAATATCCGAATGAGCAGGAATATCTAGATGTTACTTTGATTAAAAAACACTTAGAACCTTTCTTCAATACTTTATTTTGTAACCAAATGTACATTTCGGACACGAAGTGTCCATTATCAATGGTTTGATACTAATAATATGAGTATTAGTATCAAACCATTGATAATGGACACTTCGTGTCCGAAATGTACATTTGGTTACAAAATAAAGTATTGAAGAAAGGTTCTAAGTGTTTTTTAATCAAAGTATAATTATCTTCAAGTAACTCAATCAATCCAAATATCTAGATGTTACATTTTCTATGGAGCATATGGCGGGACATTCAAATCCTTCAAATCTAGTACTGGATGCGCCACCTGCTGGTCCTTTCCTCAACTATTTTTATAATATAAACAAGTCCGTAAGAGTGAACCGGCCCTGACCAGGGTCCGTTCACTCTTACGGACTTGTTTATATTATAAAAATAGTGAACCGACCCTGACCAGGGTCGGTTCACTCTTACGGACTTGTTTATATTATAAAAATAGTTGAAGAAAAGACCAGCAGGTGGCGCATCCAGTACTAGATTTGAATGTCCCACCATATGCTCCATAGAAAATGTAACATCTAGATATTCCCGCTCATTCGGATATTAGTTTTCTATGATTCGGCTCATTCTTTGTTGTTGAGAGAGATTATATTTGCATTTTGTAGGTTATAATCACTGCAATAACATTATTTTGCGATTATTAGCAAATTATTCGATTGAAAGTATTCTCAAACGTTTATTTGTGTCTTCATTGCGATTTCCCAAATATCAGCGGTGGTGTAAGTCAATAAAGGTTAGTCATTTTTTAATTTTCTTTATTACATAAGGTTTGTTTGTAGTCTTGTTTTATATTATTAATACACAGTTTTAAGTCCTTAGTGCTAGTATAGTTTGTGTTTTTGTGTTATATTTATTTTGCGAGTGTGTGAAATTAATAAAAAAAATGCCTAAATACCGTACTTGTATGGTTAAAAAATGTGAAGATAAAACTTCACCCAGGCATCAATTTCCAAATCCACAAAAGGATATAAACATATAAGAAAAATGAGCCAAATAGCTCTACCTCCTGGGTGGTTTGGAAAAGAGTTAATATATATTTTGATTTATTTCAGTATTTATTTCTCCATAATAAAACATGTAAATCTTTTAATAGGTACCACATGGTTCAAGAATCGTCATGTGCATTACAAACAATAAACTGTTAATTTAATAATAAATGTATAAAACTAAACTTTAATTTTATATTTATTTTCCAATTTACCAAAATATTTTTTTCATGCAGGACTAAGGTAAGTAATTATTTTTTTTAATTAATTCATTATATCAATAAACACATTTATTTGGCCTTAAAAGGAATATTGAACTTTTAAATTCACTAAAAAAATTCTTTTATATCATTTTTGTTTTTTATTCTGACTCTCTACCCCATCCCTTCTCTATCAAATACTTCTGAATATTTATTATACAATTATAATTTCAAATTTTCAGTTTGAAAATAATGATTGTATAATTTAAAGAAAATTGTCATAATAAATAAACATATAATATATTTCAAAGCGCACAGTTTATTTTAAATATATGAGATTCCCACCTGGTCCGCTGGCTCGGCATTTAGTACGGAGAAAGGACCACCAGTGGCGCTGAACGCAGTCTCGGCGACTATATGGGAGTGGGCCTTCTATAGATATTAGTTTTCTATGGTTAAAACGTAACCCAGCATTTTATAGTTGTACCAACCCCAAATCCGGAAATATCTGGACATTTTCGTGCGTTTGCTTTTCAGTTGGTACGTTGCCGCGAGTAATGGCAGCCACCATGTCGCTTAATATGGCCGCGAGTTGCAGACCCCTGGTTTAGACACAATAAACTAAACAACGGTACGCTGCCAGCGCGGTACCCGACTCGAGAAAGGGCACGTAAAAATAACTGTTGTTGCTAAATTTTTTATTCGGCCGATTTGGGGGATGCGGAGTGGTCCTATTGTGTCGGCGGGGGTGATTCACATCGAAATTGACCCATTGCGACGCGCATGAGCTGTGGGGAACGCTAGGGGAGCATTCTGTTCAAAAAAATGTAGTTAGGTAGTCCTTTTTAAACCATTTTTTTAATAAATCCTTGTATAATTTAAGCGTTAACTTTACTACATAGGAGGTTTCATGAACTCATTGGGCTGATAACGTAGTCTCTTGAAAATCAAGAGATATTTAACATTTTATTGGCAATAGAACTGTGTAATGTACCTATTAATTAATTCATATATATATATTGTTATTTTCATATTTCCTATTTCTTATTTCTCATAATGATATGAATCGTTTGTTTACTTTGTTAATCTCTTCAGCTTCGTGAAAATATCATTACCAGAACTACGTTTGTACAAGAGGGCACAGATAACCCTGGGAAGAACAAATAATCAATTAGTTTTCAAATACTACAAAGTTCACCCCGGCTTATGCGTGCCCCCACTTATCTAATATTATCATTCCTTCCATTATTGTAAATTACTATTTTCCAAGACACTTCTATTTCTGATCTTATACGAAACACTCTTAATTCTACGTTTATACAAATTCCGCATTCGTTGTACTTATAAAATTATTTAATCATCGACAATAAATATAATACGTTTAAAGTTTAAACATTATATATATACGTTATTAAACCATCACTAATCCCCGCTCGACCATTACAACTGTAATAAACAAACTTAGAATTCCAGTTAGAGTTGCGCTGAGATATATTTAAATAATCAATCTCGAGAACAATAGCAGGATGATGTTGATCACAGGGAATTATATCAAAAGCAGCTCTTGAGACAGTATGCTGGCTAGCAAAGTATGCATCAAGAAATATTAGGTCTAAAGTCACAGAATTAAAATTAGTAATATTATTACTTTTGTGTGCTTCAGTGCAATTTACCAAATTAAGGAGTGTAGCACGCGACAATCATGTATGATATTTGATTTTTGATAGTAATCATTTAAATCACTTATGTAGTTGCAAATAACATGAATATATATTTTATGTTGCCAGAATTTAACTGTTTGTCTACAATATAAATACAGGGAATTTTTGTTTTTGGTAAACATATGCATAAGCATCAATGGCGCTTAATGTATTAACAAAATCAGTTTTTTATAATAATTTTACTAGTGACATGTAGCAGTGTCCCTAAGGAATAATTAAAAAGCAATAAATAATTTCTTAATAATAAACCTTACATCATTCTGTTTTTCAATTAATTAAAAGTACACTTTTTACATTTTTGCCATTATAAAGTACAATTTTAAAATTCCCGCCACTAAAGGAAGACATTTGGCAACGCTGAATGCTTGAAATTTAGTTGTTTACTCTTGGCGCTAGATGGCGGCAGAGAAAGGACCTCGAAGCGCAACATAACCTTTACTTTTATTATTTCCTTGGTACTATTTACAGTTGGTGATGATGGTTTATAACAGGGTAAATCCCCTTTCTACGCGTTGCTGGCAAAAGTGAAGCAATTCATTGCTTTTTCACTTGCTCTTGTTTACCGCATGGTTCAATACAGTTTTCGACCAGAATAGATCTCTGATTTCGGCCGTTTATGCGTAGAATTCATAATATTTAGCGACGGCAGCACAGATTAATCTGTGATCAGCTTATCTTTAAAAAGTGAGTATTATGTTATTTATATATACAAATATCTTTATTTCTGAATTACAATTACTTAATAATAATTTTACAATACATTAACTATCACAATTCAGGAATTGGGTATCAATTGCGTTTTTTTCCGCCTTATTAACGTGCGTTTCATTTTTTACGTGGAAAACAATTCCAGAGGTTGTGCAAAGGTCAATGATTAGAAGTGTTTATCCAGCTTGATTACTTCGGTTTATTATTATATTGTTGGTAGTAAATACAAGCTTTTTATATTGTGATAGGTGAATGTTAATAGTTTTGTTCGTTTGTACCGAACTAACTGAGTTTAAGTTTGTGACGTTACAGTTCAAGTTAGTGTAACTTCACATTTACAATTAGGCGTATAGTTCATGTAATCAATAGATTCAATGGGTCGTTTGATATATTTGGTGAAAATCTACGAAATGGCTACACAATCTATTTGGTGACACCAATTGGTTTAGCGGTTTCTGCAAAAATTAAAATACAAGAATTTTCTGCAGTGATTAAACAATTTTATTTAAAGAAGTAGACAGCAATGCAGATCAACGCTGAGTTAAATTAAGTTTGCGGAGACTGCTCCTGCATTAAAGACTTTTTATTTTTGAAAACACCAATTCGAACATGGCCGAACCAGCACTCAAGAGGAAGCGCGCTCTGGATGCCCAGTTAAGGGTGAATAATATGGAATAATTATTAATTTACTGTTTGAAGAAGGGTAAGACAATGACTGGACAATATGATCAAACGTTATTGAGCCATTTGGAAAAGGAATGAAAAAAATCGGTTAAAATTGGCGAGTAAAAATGTGCTCTTTCATGAAGACCCACAAGTCGATCGAAGCAATGACAAAATTATATGAATTGGGTTATGAATTAATTCTTCATCTATCCTATTCTCTGGATTTGGTCACATATGATTTCTTCCTGTTAACAATTTAAAAATTTGGCTCGATAGTAGGTTATCGTCGAATAAGGACATCATCGTTACCATAAATTAATATTTTACAGACTTTCAAACAGTCTATTTTTTTTTGACGAAATTAAAAAATTGAAAAGTTGCTGGATGTAAATCGGCCATTCCATAAATAAGTGCACACTTTGGGGGTCCATCAGGGATTTTAGCGAATTTCACATATACGAGCCCTAACAACTATATATTGGGACAAAATCAAATTCATGTATAATTCAGGTATTAGACAGTTTATTTCTTTTTTTCTTTTTTTTTAAATTTAATTCTATGTAATTAGTTAATTAACATCAATGAGGGCCAATCAGCAACACAAAAAACAAAATTATTATACAAAATGTTCATTTCGTGTGGCAACTAAATATTGGGACAGTATAAAATAACTGTTAAAAATGAAACAAAATAAGACAAGTAAGCTGTGAAAACAATGCAGAACGAAACGTCAGATTACTTGGTAGTTGCTTTCTTATCGTATCGGGTGAATCGCTGCTTTTATTGAACAAAATGGTGCGTGGTATCTCTACAAGTTCCAAAATTCGTGAGTTAGTGATTAAAAATTATTGCCGAAATACAACGATACGTGAAATGGTGGATGAACTTAATATTCCCAAAACAACAGTGTGGAATATAATTAAGCATTATGGAGAAACCGGAAATATCCTAGACAAAAAAGGCAAAAGTTCGGGTCATCCAACATTAGTTTCTGATAGAAACAAGAGATTATTAGTAAAACTGTGCAAAAAAGGGAGAAGAAATACTTTAATGCAAATTACGACTGAATGGAATCACGAAACTGGATTGAATCTGTCAAGGGAATGCTGCCGCCAGTGGATTCATAAATGTGGACTCAAGTTTTATAAGGTTGAATTTCAAGTAGCAATTTAAAAGTGCATTTAAAAAGAAATATTTTCTTGTAGGCAAAAGAAAAACCACTGTTGACGGAAAAACAAAAGAAAGCCAGACTCACATGGGCAAAATCTAAATTATCTTGGTCAGCTACAGACTGGTCCAGAGTAATTTTTAGTGACGAATCAAAATTCGACGTATGTGTTGGTAACTGTATTGTTTCGAGTTTACGTGAAGTGATTAATCACAATAGAAAGACTGTTATTCCTTACTTCACTTTTTATTTTTATGTTAGATGTACATTTCGTGTATGTGTTGGTGATTACCGCAAACACGTGATTCGCTCAAAACATGAGGCATTTCACAAGGATTGCCTAAAACGTACCGTAAAATTTCCTAAAGGAGTGATGATTTGGGGCTGCATGACAGCTTCGGGATTAGGATGTTTTGAATTTATTGATAGTACCGTGAATGCTGCGAAATATCAGCAAATACTACAAAACAGTTTGCTACCAAGTATCGCCAAGTAAAATGTTGACGAAAATTACATTTTTCAATAGGATGGGGCGGCCTGTCATAAGGCCAAAACCACAAAAAAGTTGTTTGGCGACCACAACGTAAATGTTCTTTCTTGGCCTTCTAGCAGTCCTGACCTTAATGTCATTGAAACAGTATGGCATAAAATGAAACAAACATTGAGAAACAACCCACAACGGACATTACCTGAACTTAGAGACAAGATAGAGCATATTTGGAATGAAATTTCTCCTGAAACGTGCAGATCCTTAATTGTGTTAATGCCTAGCCGAATTCGGGCTGTCATAAAATATAAGGGCGATGTTACTCCTTTTTAGAAATAAAATTTGTGCAATGTCCCAATATTTAGTTGACAAACAAAATTAACATTTTTCTTGTAAATTCGAGGTGATTGAATAATTAAATTGTTTTTTGTGTTGTTAATTGGCCATAACTGTTGCTAATTAACTAATTACATAGTATTAAATTAAAAAAATACTGGAAAACTTAAATAAACTGTCCAATACCTGAATTTTATATGAATTTGATTTTGTCCCAATATATAGTTGTTAGGGCTCGTATTATAAAGGCTATCAAGACATGGTTTTTGGTTGTTACTAGAGGTTAAACAAATGATTTTTTCAAAAATTATAACAATATAAACTTTTAGTGCACTTTTATTTTGAACTCAAAAATATCGTAAACCGTTACTGATACAAAAAAGTTATACTTGACTTTTTTATGCTTAAATGTTCAAAGTTTAAAATACATTTTTTCCAAAACGAAAAAACTTTATTTAGATAGATTTTTTTCAATAAATAAAACAAATCTCATAAATAATCAAATACTCATGTTTTAATTTTCTTGAAAAAAATATATATTATACCCCAATCCTTTCTAAGAATATTTCCGTTTTCAAAAAGATGGGCACTTTAAAACTTTTTGAGATATGATTTTTTTACCGGAGCAAATCTCACAAAATAATCAAATACTCATGTTTTAATTTTCTTGAAAGAAATATATGTTATACCCCAATCCTTCCTAAGAATATTTCCGTTCTCAAAAAGATGGGCACTTCAAAACTTTTTGAGATATGGTTTTTTTACCCGAGCGCTGCATTTAAGCGAGGCGCTCACCACGATCCGGGCCATTACACCATTGGCGGGAGCGCCTCATGTCAATGTAGCGCTCGGGTAAAAAAATCATATCTTAAAAAGTTTTAGTGCCCACATTTTTGAAAACGGAAAAATTCTTAGGAAGGATCAGGGTATCACATATATTTTTTTGAAGAAAATTAAAACATGAGTATTTGATTATTTTTGGAGATATGTTTTATTTATTAAAAAAAATCTATATAAATAAAGTTTTTTCGTTTTGGAAAAAAATGTATTTTGAACTTTAAACATTTAAGCACAAAAAAGTACAGAATAACTTTTTTTGTATAGGTAACGGTTTACGATATTTTTGAGTTCAAAATAAAAGTGTACTAAAAGTTTATATTGTTATAACTTTTGACACAATAATTTGTATAACCTCTAGTAACAACCAAACACCATGTCCTGATAGCCTTTATTATATATCTGAAATTCGATAAAATCCCTGATGTACCCCTAGAAAGTATGCACTTTTTTATGGAATGGCCGAAATGTATAGCCCTTGAAAGAGTCTATGTTGAAAAGGAAAGCAAATTTGTTTGAAAAAAAAATGTTTTACTATATTTTTTACCAAACTTATCAAACAACCCGCGTAGTTCATGGATATTATCACTTCCATCTGTATTTAAAGCACAATCGTGTGAAATTGAAGTCAAACATTTTCTCCTGCGAAAACAATACTTTCCCTTTATTTTACATACGGGGGAAAGTAAAAATTCATATTAATCCTTTGTTTATGTGCAGCATCACACGATGGCTTCAGCCCGACGTACGTCCTTCCAACAGACAAACTCCCAAAAGACTGACATCAACATTTTACTCCTGGGAGAGACCGGTGTGGGGAAATCGACCTTCATCAACTCGTTCGTCAATTACTTGCAGCACACAACGCTGAGCAATGCAAGAAAGTCTCAGCTTGTTTCGTTGATCCCATCACGGTTCACCATTCCTGATGAAAATTTCCAAGACAGGATCATCGAGTTCGGTTTCGATGAAAACGAAGACATAGAAATTGGTAACTCATCCACTCAAGGTAAGCTGAAATTAACGTACGTACTTGGAAAAATACGATATATCACAGTTCGGATTTAATTGTAAAAGCATTATTTCTTAATATTATTTTCTTATCGCTTCGAGGTAAGCTAAAATTAACGTACGTACTCAGAAAAATATAATATATCACAGCTCAGATTTAATCGTAAAAGCATTGTTACTTAAAATTATTAGTTATTTACAAAATAAGGGCTAGTATTCGAATATCAATAATTGAAATAGTCGAATATTCAAAAATGAATATCGTTCAACTACCTCCGAAACCTCGTAAGTGCAAAATGTAAAATTTGACAGGAGACAAAATACTAGTCAATTGTTATATGAGATGCGTAATCTTTCTGATTTTTGTTTTATCTGGTGCGTATAGCTTAATTAAGCGATTTTTAATAAGTAGTTTAGGTAGATGTTTACTAATATTGGTAAATTAACCCATTCAGAACGGTCGCCGTTCGCGTACGTCAGGCTTGACGCCTAGTTGCCAGCCGGGTGCCGTACATATACAAATTTAGTTGCCTATCTCGGTACTTTATTCACGTACCCGTAAGTTAAAGGTTTATAATTTGGAATCCGGATGCCGTACCAGTAGGGAAAATTTAATATGTATAAATTTGTCTTACCTGTACGGAAAATTTATAATAAGTAAATTTATAATTATTTTTTATATCTTTTTATTGATGAATTCATTCAAACAAATAAACATAACATTTGCATTAGATTTTATAAACTTATATGAATCAATATTTTTTTATGGTGTGATAAAGTCTGAAACATGGATGCATGCACAATGCAACATTGCATTCTACACACATAAACCTCGTATCGAGTCGCTGCTTTTTTTTAATTTTAGACGTGCTGCAAACATGACATCTTCGCTGTGTTCGAGACCCTTGTGCTTCTGTTTGAGGAACTGGATATATAAAATGTTTTTCAATTAGTCGCAATGGATAATCGACAGTTGCAACTGATGGACGCTTTGACGTAACGGTGTGATATTTTTCTATTATCTGAGTTACCACATTTAGTCGAAAATCTGAAAAGGATGGTTTTTTTCCAGATCTTACTTGATATAAAATAAATGCATTGTACAATGATAAATCCACAAGGTGAAAAAATAGCTTCTTGTACCACTTCAAAGTTTTTCGAGCACAATCAACAAAACTAACTTGCATGTCAACTTTGTCAACTGCACCCATTTTCATATTATACTCAATAATGCATTCTGGTTTAAAAATTTTTTCTTTTGTTTTGTGACTTATTTTACCAGTTTCTGTGGGTGTTGCTCGGTGAACTGTTGTAAGCATGTGAACATATCTCTTGTCACACCACTTTAGAGCAAGCATGGAATGTGTACAAGCTGTTACACTTTCACCCTTGTTTACGCTGCAAGGAAATTGAGGCATTCCTTTCCTATTTGACCGTACGGTCCCACAAACCCCTGTATTTTGATCCAATAAATGTTGAAATAATGAGGGACTGCTGTACCAATTGTATACAAAACATGTTGTTGATTTAGATATTGTTTCATCAACGTTTTCACTATTGCTCCAGAAGTTCCATAAACTTTCCCATCTTCGTCCAATTCAGTTTTTGAACCTGTATAAATAATTATGTTCAGAATATACCCAGTTTCAGCATCACAGGCTTCAAACAATTTTATCCCGAATCTGTGCCGTTTAGACGGAATATACTGTTTGAAGGATAGTCTTCCTTTCCATAATATAAGGCTTTCATCAATTGCTATGTCTTGAAATGGATAAAACATATCAGCAAAATTTTTTTTTACTCCATCAAAGATGTACCTAATTTTTCTTAGCGGGTCTTCTTTATTCGCTTTAGTATTGTCCATAAAATGCAATTTATAAAGCAAGTTCAAATATCTATCACGCGTAAATATTTTAGCAAAAAATGGTGTTTCAATGGCTGTTTTCTTTGACCAGTAGTCTTTTAGTGTAGGTTTTTGCAAAATTCCCATCAGAATTGATGTTGCTAAAAAACAATATATTTCCGATATATCTGTATCGACCCAATTAATATTCGATATTCTTGAATCCCTAACTTGATTAGCGTAAATATTTGTTTCGGTAACAATTTGATTCATTATAGCTTCATCAAAAAATAGTGTAAAATATTCATATTCTGAGGCTTCTGTTGCTAATGTGAAATTTGATGTAACGCCAGACTTACTTGAATCGAACATAAATTGCATAGGTGTAAATTCTTCATTGAATTTCCAAATAAATTGTTGCAATGGAACATTTCTTCGAGACATCTTGGCTGGACGTCTTGGTATATCTTCTTCTTCATCGTCACTCGAAGAATTGACATCGGCTATAAGAATGTCGTCTTCACATTCACTCGAAGAATAATGTTCGCTTTCACTGTATTCCTGTAGCAATTCGTTATCGGTATCCTCATTCATAATTAGATTAACCTCCTCCTGGATCTCCTTATCGGAGAGCGGTCTAGTCATTTTCACAAATTGTTACTCACACTTTATTATTGAACAAAACACGTGTGTGCAAATAAAATTGCAAATAGGTTAGAAAATTAATTAATAGGTTAAAGAACCACGCTCTGAAACTAGGTAAACACGACTGTACTCTCAGTTGCATGTGTACAAATACAATTATAACGTACGCAAAATTATAAATGGATTAAAAATTAATAGTTTTAGGGATCAGGTTATGCAACTCGGTCGACGCGATAGCATATTCCTGAGCTCGGCCAGCACAAGTGGCGATGCCAATCATTGGCCGTCCTGAATGGGTTAATAATATCTGATTTATGAGGAACTTGTTATGGTAAAATCGAGACTTACAAAGTTTTAGAAGTAGTTGATCGATATTTTAATAAAAAAAATGTCCACATATTTGAATCTTCGAGTATTCAAATATTTGAATATTTAAATATTCGATAATTTTGTACGAATATTTAAATATTTGAACATTTTAAGTATCTGAATCTGTTTTTGAATGAGTAATTGAATACTCGAATTTAAAAATGTCCAACCTTTATTATATTTTTTAAATTTTACCTGAAATCAGTGTTTTGTAATGGTGACGCATGAAGTAAAACTTCGAATTTAGAAAAGCCTTAAAATTTGGATCCAAATTTTCAGGATTTTTTAAACTCGAAGTTTTACTTCATGGTTAACCAAGGACTGGAAAACACTTGTTCGACAGCTATTAGAACCTTTATTGACAACACTGTTTTTTCAAATAAAATAAAAAAACAAACACAAACCGTACTTATTTTTATAATCTTACTAGTTTGGTTAATTATTTTTTTTAAATCTGGTGTTATTACAGATTTTAACAGATTTTTAACAAGGATTTTCCAATCCTTGATTAAACATGAAGTAAATATTTCAGGCTTTTTTTAGTTCATAATATTTTAAAACACTGATTTAATATGAAGTTAAAAAATATACTTGGTTATTGTTAATCTATTACAAGATTAAAATAAAATAATGAGGCATGTTTTGAGAACGCTGGGAATTTTTAGAATTGAAATTTTTGGATATTCATTCAAAAATATATTTTATTTATTTTATTTTATTATTATTACATAACATGAGTACATATATTTTCAACAAATTAACATCCGTTCTATAATATATTTCTTTTATATTGAGCAGTGTTCTGCTCAATGTAATGAATATCCAGATGTAACAATAATAGTTCAAAGCACCTAAGTGAGTGAACACTTGTAGCGTGCTGGCATGAAGTTCTTAGAAATTTTGTGCAATATATGATACATAAATGTTGTTTTAGTTTACATAATGAGTACGGAAAAATAAATATATGATATGTGTTTATTATTCTAATATTTTTGAGAATTGAGGATAATTTTCGAAGATATAAGATTTTGAAAGTTGTGAGAATTTTTGTTTGTTATTTTGTTTGATATGTTGGGGAAGGAGAGTATAGGTTTTGAGGATTGTGTAGGTGAATGATCTGAGGCTAAAGGCTGATTTGCAATTAGGGATAATAATAAGATAATAATTTTACCGTTGTCACAACCTTAAGGTTACAATTGGTGTCCTAAGTCCTGGCAAACAGTGACTGAGGACTTGAGCATGACTTAAGCGATTTTTTGACGTAAATCAGCTGGTGCAACCTTTTACGACGCGGGTATGACCTAAGACACGGTTTAAGACACGACTAGGACTTAATTAACATTGGAGAAACCGGCCATTAGTGTATAATTAGAGACATATTTCACCCCGAAATTAGCCATCTAATCGAACTAAGGGGGCAGGTGGTGGCCGAGCGGTAACGTCGCCGGGCTGTATCGCTCGGCGAGCCACAAATTCGGGTTCGATTCCCGTGCACGGGGAGACTTTATTTCAAAAATAATATCTCGTCGTGACCCTGGGTGTAGTATGAATGTGTGTGATTGTCCGAATGAATAGTTAAATACTACAAATTGTAAATTGTAATAAATTAATTGATACAAAAATATATAGATTGATGATGGCTAATGGGCAAGTTCCCAAGGCCAGGCAACAGCCAAAAAAAAAAAAAAAAAATCGAACTAAATCCTACTATAAAAACGTATGTAAGATCGCTGTTGGTTTCAAAAACCCCTAAATCTACATGGGGTTTTTGAGTACCAACCGCTAAATCCAGTAGCGCACTTAGTAAATAAAAACCGCTAAATCCATCTTAGACTTAATTATAGTATTAGTTTTACAACAGTAATTAAATCTAATTTTTTCGATTTTTGCGCTCAATTAAGAGTGATTAATGGACAGAGCTGGGACGAATCCTCGTAAAACAGATTCGAATCACGAATCCGAATCACCTAATATGATTCGAATCACGAATACTCGAATAAAGGATTCGTAGGAGATAAATACGATTCGAATCAAAGATTCGAATCCTGTTTTTCGAATCACGAATACAAATCCTTCAAGAATAAATTTGATTTTATTATTTTTTTGCAACCAATAACACACAAATATCGTTATCAGTTGTTTTAAGAAAAATATTCAAAACCTAATTATTTATTATTAACATTGAACGTCGTTGATAACAGACTAAATATCGGTGTTACTCTAGTTAAAGATGTATTTGTGTGTTTTTGAACTACACTTCAAATCAGTGGTTTATACGCGTGGCGCATGAAGTAAAATTTCGAGTTTAGAAAAGCCCGAAAATTTGTCTCGGGTCGCTGCGCGACCCTCGACAAATTTTCACGGGGCTTTTCTAAACTCGAAATTTTACTTCATGCTTAGCCTGGGAGTGGAAAACACTCGCTTAAGGGGGTATTACCGTTGGTGGGCCCTGTTTTTAGGCTTTTGTAAACATTTTTTTTTTCGGGGTTAATTAAACACCGACAAGACTGGAGTTTTTTGGGTTTTATTAAGTCAATGTTGATCTATAAAATCTGAATTTTTCACCCGCTTCCGGCGACTGGGTTCCGAGAAAAGTCGGGTCAACTGCACCAATGTTATCCGGGAATTGGTCCACGGCCGGAAACGATTTGTCGTGTGGGTTATCTGAAACACAAAATGGGTTTCGGTCCTTTAATCAATATTGAATTCTCTTGGGATTGGACCAGTTTGGCTTCAAAATATTGAAAATTGCCATAATGGTGGCCATCTGAAAAAAAAAAGTTATTTTTTACCCCTTTTTTTAGACTTTGAGGCTGACGGAAAAATACTTAATATCTATCAATTGGCTTCAGAGTGGTCCGATCCCAGGACAATAATGTTCTTAATCAAAATCCCAAAGCCCAAGTCGATCCGTCCCATAGGGAAAAAAAAAACCTTTCCGGCCAGCAGGAAAAATGGGGTTTCGAGAAAAACGCGTTTGAAGTTTTCAACCGATTTTAAACTGGTTTCCGGTGTCTTACCTTCAGTCTGCGATGCCGGGCCCGTACATCAGGCCTTCCTCCTCCTCGTAGAAGGCGTCTTGCAGAAGTCTGTCGCTCCAGTGTCGCTGTAGAGCCTCATTCGCCGCCGGAGACAAGTGCAGCTCCGCCCTCCTCTCGCGGTCTGCGTCAGTTTGGGCAGCAAAAGCTCTGCATTGCAGACCAACCCGGATCCCCAGCGTCGTCATCGTCTTCAACACTGCTTTGTAGCCTTTATTGAAGACGCTGGTGGCCAGGAAGGTCGCCACAGCCACGGTCTTGGCACCGCAGTTGACGTGTTTCGGAGTTAGCTTCCACACACACGCATTCAAACTTTCATTTGAGTTCTGGGTGTTTCCACCAAGGCACCGGTTCAACAAATCATCGTTTGAAAGTGATTCATAGATCGGGCGAAGAATCTCTTGAACTTTGTCTGCAAGCGGAGGAGCGTGTTTAAATTTCTTCAGTGTACCGTTAGCTTTTGCCACCTGCCACTGACACCAGCTGCGGCTGCCTGCTGGGCAATTGTCATGTTGCGGGTTTTGGTCGGTGGAACATTTGTGCAAAAACGTAGCCCAAATTGCCTTCTTCATGTCGCCTGCGGAATTCGGATGACGTCGAATAGCTAAGCCGTAATATATTGTGAGTTGCTTGATCAAACCGTCCGTCAGTTTACCTGGTCCTTTTCCGCCAACGCCTTTGTTCTGCTTTTTGGCCGCACGTAGTCTGGTTCCCATACGCTTTTGGACGTGCCCGACACACTCTCTCTTCTCTACAGTTAAGTCGGGGTAGGGATCCATATCCAAGAGGGATTTGAACGTCTTTGTGTCTCCGTCACCAATGTAGTACCTGTACTTGACTCCATGCAACTCCTCGGATCTGCCAAACATCTCCAGAACTGCGTCGACTTCCATTTTTCCTGAACTGCCTTGATGATTGATCGAACATGTCTCCTGATGAATCTCCTGCCATTCTTCGTACTCAGGTGAACCCACAGCGCCTTTTTTCAAATTGCACCCCTGGCAAAATGCTGACTTGACGACGACATCGACAACTTTCTTGGAATAAATCCCTATCAGTGAGCAAATGCCGTACAATGATGAGAAGCCGCGCTTTTTCCATGAGCCGTCGCCTGACACTGACAGATGCGTAGGTTCATTTCCGTGTTCTCGGTTTTTCGCGATTTCTTTTCGAACTGCTTTGCTGCGAACGTAGTCAAAAACGGCCTTCGACGCGGAATAAAGATTATCCAGAAACGCGTAGTACGTGGAATTACCGAAGCCCGTTGATAAGTCCATCAGCCCGCAGAAAACGTTGACTCCTCGCTGTCCGAAGCCAAGCAGACGCATCGCGAACATCAGACGTCGATTGACTTCATACGCGCCGTTTATCAAGGGAAAAGACGCGACAGAACTGGTATACCGGGGGCACTTGCAGATGATTTCCAACTGGAATCCGAGGCCTCGCGTTGCAGTCTGAGAGAACGAGACGTCACCATCGCAGGATTTGCACTTCAGGTGGAGTGACAAGAAGTTGAACACCAACAAAAGGTTCAGCAGCACGTAGGAACTGCTGGGGTCTACCGAAATATCGTCGTCGGTGTCGTGTAACTTTTCCGCCTACGTGCTCGCGTAGGAAGTGTCATTTTCCTTCGTGGGCTAATGTGAAGTTTACGGGATGTTCTCGAAAATTGATTTTTTATATTGATACTTGTAGAATCGCGGATGGAATGGCCGAAAATGACGAAAAAAAAATGCGGAAACAACGTTTAGCCCCATTTTGGGGCCCCGAAAGGTTGGAAATCCGTTTACTTAAAATGTGTTTTTTAGCCGGAAAAAAATAAAATGTGGTGATAATATGTATTCGTTTCACAAAACTCAATTGTTTAAATGTGTTTTTATAAAGATAGGCCATATTAGTTTCTGTCACATCGATTTACCGACGCTTTTAGTGAATTCGGTCCAGCGTGCAAAATTCGGTCCAGCGTGCATTCATAACCTCGAAAATGCCACGGAAAGGCACGAAAGTTTCCAGCGGTTTCGTAAAGAGGAAAAGAAGACGGTTTTCGGCGAACCAGCACACGAAGGGGCCGATGTGAAGTTTACGGGATGTTCTCGAAAATTGATTTTTTATATTGATACTTGTAGAATCGCGTATGGAATGGCCGAAAATGACGAAAAAAAAGTGCGGAAACCACGTTTAGCCCCATTTGGGGGCTCCGAAAGGGTGAAAATTGGTGTATTTCAACAGTGTCTTTTGGTGTGTACAAAATAAAATGTGGTGATTATATGTATTCGTTTCACAAAACTAAATGGTTTAAATGTGTTTTTATAAGGATAGGACTTACAGTTTGCTTAAAACTTTCACTTAAATATTACGATTTTTGACAGGTTATGTTATCACCTACTTCCATTGTTATTCATAGATATAGCACAATTGATGCTAAGGGACCATGGTTTTGAATCAAATTTAAGGTTCAATTTCTGTACACCAGGAGGCAGCAGCAATATTTTAAAATAATTTGATAAAAATCAAGCAGTGAAAATAATAAAAACAATTGATTGGAATTAGAGTTTCATAATTTAATACGCACATGGAGAGAATAACTCTTCTTAGTTTATTTAATCTTGTCCAAAATAAAGAGGAACTTATAAAACAATTACAATGTTGGGGCTTAATTCCTAAAGAGGAAAATTATATTTGCAAAAAATGTGGAGGACATTTAACATTAATTTGTGATAACGAAAGGTAAGAAATACTTATATAATATGTATGGTTAAATCTTTGTAAAACCACAGTATAAGGTCTACACCCATTTTATTGAAATATCATAAATTACCAAACAATAAATACTGAATTCTACTGAGTTGAATATACTTCTAATGATGAAAAAGGAAGGGTAAACAATAGTTTCATGAATACTTAAAGTTTCATTTTTATTATAGCAATTATTTCGTAAAATTAATATCTCGTTCACATTATCAATGTTCAATGTTCCCATCACATATTCTTTTTTTTTTTTAATTTATAGTGAGCGTTGGTACTTTACTCCTGGAAATGACACCAGGGTGCGCCTATCTCTTGTTCTGGGCAATTGTGAACCAGTTATCACATTCCATTATAGTATTATTGGTATCATTATGTTATATCTATGAATCAACAAAAGAAGTAATTGTCAACAACTTAACCTGCCAAAAATCGTAATCTTTAAGTAGAAGTTTTAAGCAATCCGTAAGTCCTATCTTTATAAAAACACATTTAAACAATTGAGTTTTGTGAAACGAATACATATTATCACCACATTTTATTTTTTTCCGGCTAAAAAACACATTTTAAGTAAACGGATTTCCAACCTTTCGGGGCCCCAAAATGGGGCTAAACGTTGTTTCCGCACTTTTTTTTCGTCATTTTCGGCCATTCCATCCGCGATTCTACAAGTATCAATATAAAAAATCAATTTTCGAGAACATCCCGTAAACTTCACATTAGCCGAAGTTGAACACCAACAAAAAGTTCAGCAGCACGTAGGAACTGCTGGGGTCTACCGAAATATCGTCGTCGGTGTCGTGTAACTTTTCCGCCTACGTGCTCGCGTAGGAAGTGTCATTTTCCTTCGTGTGCTGGTTCGCCGAAAACCGTCTTCTTTTCCTCTTTACGAAACCGCTGGAAACTTTCGTGCCTTTCCGTGGCATTTTCGAGGTTATGAATGCACGCTGGACCGAATTTTGCACGCTGGACCGAATTCACTAAAAGCGTCGGTAAATCGATGTGACAGAAACTATTATACCTGCGGCGCCATATCAGCCCGACCGCACAGCTACGCGCTCGGGTCGTTTTCAGGCTGGTGAATTGCATTCTTAAACATGCGAAAAACTTATGAAGGACTTCGCCGATGTTCAAATGGCTTCGGGGCATTAAAGTACACATTATAAGGTATCCAAAAATGCAAAAATTGGATTCAAATTGGATTCTTTTAATAACCCGAATATCGGAAAATGTGGAACGTATACATATGGATACTTCAAAGAAAAATTCCTGTTATGAAAATGTTCGGTGTTACATAAAACTCTCTGTATATAACAGAAAAATTCTTAATATTTAGAACTTTTTAAAAATTTCAACATATAAATGGGCAGATAATAAAGAAGATAGATATTCCTGAGCAAGGAATATTACCTTATCCTCGTATCCTAGCTGATCCTTAGAGACACTTTATTAAATTGGTAGTATTGTAATTTTCAAGTATTAATAACTTAAGGCTTGAATATTTATTTTATTTTATTTATTTTATTAATTTTATTTATTTTATTTATTTTATTATTATTATTATTATTATTATTATTACATAACATGAGTACATATATTTTCAACAAATTAACATCCGTTCTATAATATATTTCTTTTATATTGAGCAGTGTTCTGCTCAACGTAATGAATATCCAGATGTAACAATAATAGTTCAAAGCACCTAAGTGAGTGAACACTTGTAGCGTGCTGGCATGAAGTTCTTAGAAATTTTGTGCAATATATGATACATAAATGTTGTCTTAGTTTACATAATGAGTACCGAAAAATAAATATATGATATGTGTTTATTATTCTAATATTTTTGAGAATTGAGGATAATTTTCGAAGATATAAGATTTTGAAAGTTGTGAGAATTTTTTTTTGTTATTTTGTTTGATATGTTGGGGAAGGAGAGTATAGGTTTTGGGGATTGTGTAGGTGAATGATCTGAGGCTAAAGGCTGATTTGCAATTAGGGATATAGAGTCTAGTCTTACTTCGTGTGTCATGGTTTGATCTCATGTAGTTTAAGGCATTACGATGTTTATAAGCATATGTACAGCATATGTATATAAGCATATTATTATCTTTAAATCTTTAGATATTCGTTGTTTTTTTTAAGTTCAATTTGAGGCTTTAAACGAGTGTTTTCCACTCCCAGACTAAGCATGAAGTAAAATTTCGAGTTTAGAAAAGCCTGAAAATTTGGTTTGGTCGCGTAGCGCGAAGCGCGGAGCGGCCAAACCAAATTTTCAGGCTTTTCTAAACTCGAAATTTTACTTCATGCGCCACCGGTACAAGACACTGACACACTATTACGAAGTTTAAATTAGGCTAAACTTTACATTGAATCAGTGTTTTGTACCGGTGGCGCATGAAGTAAAATTTCGAGTTTAGAAAAGCCTGAAAATTTGGTTTGGCCGCTCCGCGCTTCGCGCTACACGACCAAACCAAATTTTCAGGCTTTTCTAAACTCGAAATTTTACTTCATGCTTAGCCTGGGAGTGGAAAACACTCGCTTAAAGCTTCAAATTGGATTCTTTTAATAACCCGAATATCGGAAAATGTGGAACGTATACATATGGATACTTCAAAGAAAAATTCCTGTTATGAAAATGTTCGGTGTTACATAAAACTCTCTGTATATAACAGAAAAATTCTTAATATTTAGAACTTTTTAAAAATTTCAACATATAAATGGGCAGATAATAAAGAAGATAGATATTCCTGAGCAAGGAATATTACCTTATCCTCGTATCCTACCTGATCCTTAGAGACACTTTATTAAATTGGTAGTAATGTAATTTTCAAGTATTAATAACTTAAGGCTTGAATATTTATTTTATTTATTTATTTTATTATTATTATTATTATTACATAACATGAGTACATATATTTTCAACAAATTAACATCTGTTCTATAATATATTTCTTTTATATTGAGCAGTGTTCTGCTCAACATAATGAATATCCAGATGTAACAATAATAGTTCAAAGCACCTAAGTGAGTGAACACTTGTAGCGTGCTGGCATGAAGTTCTTAGAAATTTTGTGCAATATATGATACTTTGATTAAAAAACACTTAGAACCTTTCTTCAATACTTTATTTTGTAACCAAATGTACATTTCGGACACGAAGTGTCCATTATCAAGGGTTTGATACTAATACATAGTAGTAGTAGTATTAGTATCAAACCCTTGATAATGGACACTTCGTGTCCGAAATGTACATTTGGTTACAAAATAAAGTATTGAAGAAAGGTTCTAAGTGTTTTTTAATCAAAGTATAATTATCTTTAAGTAACTCAATCAATCCAAAAAAACAATATATGATACATAAATGTTGTTTTAGTTTACATAATGAGTACGAAAAAATAAATATATGATATGTGTTTATTATTCTAATATTTTTGAGAATTGAGGATAATTTTCAAAGATATAAGATTTTGAAAGTTGTGAGAATTTTTTTTTGTTATTTTGTTTGATATGTTGGGGAAGGAGAGTATAGGTTTTGGGGATTGTGTAGGTGAATGATCTGAGGCTAAAGGCTGATTTGCAATTAGGGATATAGAGTCTAGTCTTACTTCGTGTATCATGGTTTGATCTCATGTAGTTTAAGGCATTACGATTGCGTTCCAAAATGTAATAATAACCTGACTGATATTAAAAGTCTCTTCCAAAATAATCATCCGTCAGCTAGACATTTTTCTTTTACTTTGTTAACAAACGATAAGATTCTACGCTATTTATTAGAAATTAAATCTGCATCTTGCGGGTCAGACAATATTAACACAACTATGATTCGTATGTGTTGTCCTGTTATAATGCCATATATTGTTCATATTTTAAACAGTTGCTTACTTGAATCAGTGTTCCCTGACTGCTGGAAGGATTCTATAGTCAAACCAATACCCAAAATATCAAAACCCACTGATTTAAATCATCTGCGTCCGATCAGTATCCTTCCAACTTTATCTAAAATATTGGAGAAAGCTATTAAAGAACAATTGGCACATTATATATATGAAAATCAAATTATACCTAATCTGCAGTCAGGTTTCAGAGATGGTTTTAGCTGTGAGACTGCTCTTACCCATATAACTGATGATATACTAACAGCTACAGATAAAGGGAATGTAACTATTTTGGTGTTGTTAGACTATAGCAAAGCATTCGATACAGTGTCTCATGATATCTTAGACGTTATTTACAGCTATATTGGTCTAGATGGCACAGCAAAACAACTACTGAACAGCTATGCACGGGGACGAAAGCAGCGTACTGAATTCAATAATTCTCGGTCTAGAGCTACACCAATTGTACAGGGTGTGCCTCAGGGATCAGTGCTTGGGCCCCTCTTATTTTCTATTTACACGTGTTCAGTTTTGGAACAACTGAAATATTGTAAGGGTCATATGTACGCCGATGACAGCCAAGTTTATTTTTCTTTCTCTCCGGACGCATACAATAACGCTGAATGTTGTATTAATTCCGACTTAGAAGACATATACAATTTTTCAAATCGATTAAATCTATTGTTAAATCCGGCTAAAACTTCTTTTATGCTATTCGGTAATGATAAAATCTGTAATGAATTAAAAACTAAATTAAACATCAAGATTAATGGAACACAAATTCCCTACAGTGTTTGCAACAAAAACTTAGGAGTATATATCGATAACTCATTCAGATATAAGAAACAAGTAAATAAATACGTTAATCTTGCATACGGAAACCTAAAAAAATTATACCCCCATAGATCTAGTTTACCTATTACGTTAAAAATCTCATTATGTAATGCTTTTGTCCTCTCGCGTTTCAATTATTGTTCAACACTCTATAATCCAGCAATTGATACAATTACGGTACGTCGTATACAAAATGTACAAAATTCCTGTTTGAGGTTTATTTATGGAATACGTAAATTTGAACGAATATCACATAAGCTCACTGATGCGGGTTGGGTAAATATGCGTAATAGAAGGGACACGCAAGCTGTCATTTTTTATCACAAAATAATGTTTTCTCATAAACCACCATATCTGTTCGATAAACTTAAATTTAGGGAAGATGTTCATACATTAAACACAAGGTTTAAAGGTCTTCTATCACCGCCACTTCATCGCTCCTCTCTTTTTCAACGATCTTTCTCCTATCAAATATACAAAGTGTATAATACAATCCCGGTCCATTTAAAAAAATTAAATCTACTCCAATTTAAACGCCAGTATAAGCTTCATTTAAATAGATAATCGTTTTTTTTATTTGCAATTATAATGGATCAGTAATATCGTGTAAATGTAAATGTGTTATTTAGGAAGGAAAAATTATTAAATTCATATAATTATACCTACCTATATATATTACCTTTAATAGTGTCTAGGTTAAGATGGAAGAACAGTTGGGTATTTATTACCCGATACTGAATCTCACCTCGTGATTTGTGTACCATGATTTTATAGTTTTTTCATAAGAGTACCTTTATGTTACTGAGTATACAAATAAAGTTATTATTATTATTATAAGCATATGTACAGAGACTGTGGAAGTACAGAATTCGATATTTGAAATATTCGAATAACCAAATAATTAAATAATTATAATGTTCGAAATATGTTTTAGAATGAATTTTTGAATACTTCAGTTTTAACAATTCCCAGTCTTACCCAAGGTATTAGTTTTTGCTGGACTTGCAGTACTTTAGATTGTTGATGAGAATTTAAATATATGTCTCTTTTGGAGTGTCGTCTTAATTTTTGTCGTAAATCACCTTGAATTTATTAAAGGCGCGAGAGGATACGTATTTCGTTACGACAACCGCAACATCCGTTTAATCGACACGCCGGGAATAGGAGATGCCCGCGGCATCGACCAGGACGGCATAAACTTTGAAAACGTCCTCTCTTACATAAACCAGTTCGAGCACTTGCACGCAATCTGCTTCCTACTCAAACCCAATGTGTCCGTCATAAACGCCTACTTCAAATTCTGCATTGTGCACCTGCTGTCCCGTTTGGAGAAATCCGCCGCTAACAACATCGCATTCATCTTCACCAACTGCCGGAGCACGTTCTACCGTCCCGGCGACACCCTGCCAGTCCTCAAGAGAATCCTACAGGAAATCCAGGACTCGCCGCCGCACGTTAAAATCCCCTGCGACCAGAAGAACATGTTCTGTGTTGACAACGAGGCCTTCAAGTTCCTGGTGGCGCTGAAGCAGAACGTGCCGTTCGGCGAATACGAATTAAAAGAGTTCTCCACGAGCTGGGAACGGTCTTACAACACGTGCAAGGCGTTTATTTCTTACATTTGCGGTGAAGGCGGGAGAGGAGCTATCGTTCCGCACCCCGTGCAGAACACCATATCGGTGAACGAGGCACGGAGGAACATCATTAACCTGTCGAAGCCGTTGGCCGATGTTTGCGATGTCATCCAGGACAACATAACGGTTTTAAAGAGGCACGAGCAGGCGATCGAGCAGGATAATTTGTCGAAAACGGAGCTGGTGTCCAAGCTGTACGTGCCCATAATCGAGCTCAACGTAATAACTCTTCCGCAACCCGTAACTGTCTGTACAACGTCGAAATGCTCGGAGATTTACACGGTAAGAGTTTCTATTCAGATTAATTAATTAGTTCATGTAATCTTAAGATCGATGTTTCCATATACAAGGTGAGTCGGGAGGAGCGCACTAAACTCTAGGAGTGTATTATACACGTGAAAATAATGTAAAAAACTCATTTGTTCTTATACGATTTTCATTTGTTTTCAAGTTATGGCGTAATTAAAAATGTTCATCTAGCTTTCCACTTCTATCTGAATTTTAACATTATCAAAGTATGCCATGTTCGAGGCTTATAAACATTTGATAATTCTGACGTTTTGATGAACTGTCAGTGTACGATGAACAGTAACTGACGTTTAAGTTCGAATTAATGTGATTGTTAGTGTTGCAAAATGCCACATACTTATTCAAATTTAGAATATGCAAATATGGTGTTTGTATATGGTTTCTGTAATGGAAATGCTACAGCTGCTGTTGAAGAATATCGTGAACGTTTTCCACTCCAAAGACATCCTGATAAAAACATATTTATTAGAGTTTTCAACAAATTGTGCGAGACTGGTAAGCTTCCCAGTGCTAACATAACATATGAGCGCGCTGCTCGACAAGGTTTTGTAGAAGTAGAAAATATTCTGCATCTAGTAGAAGAAAATGCAACTACTAGCAAGATCTCCAGACCTCACACCACTAGATTTTTGTTTATGGGGCTGGATGAAAAATGAAGTCTACAAAATAAAAGTGGACACACGGGAATCACTAATTAGACGAATTGAGAATACTGCAGCCCATATAAAAAAAGAAGGAAATGAATCAATTGGGAGAGCAACAAACGCTCTTCGTAGACGAAGCAGAAAATGTTTAGAAGTCAATGGCGGTATTTTTGAACATTTGTTGAAAGAACGCTATGATTAAGAACATTTTTTTGTATAATAACTTGTTTATTTGTTAATATGCTATGACTTGAAAACAAATAAAAATCGGATAAGAACAAATGAGTTTTTTTACATTATTTTCACGTGTATAATACACTCCTAGAGTTCGGTGCGCTCCTCCCGACTCACCCTGTATAAAACTTGAATGAGTGTGTACAAATTTGTATGTAAATAATTTCAGGTTGAACGTTTTAGATTTACTAATTAGTTTATGAAATCTTTAAATCAACTTTCTATACAAAATATTTGAACAAGAAGTATGGAAAATTTATATATAAATAATTTCAGGTTGAAGGTATGAACAAATACCACTACAAACAAAGATGTCACAATCCCTGCTATCTGACCAACGTACCGAAAGAGATCATCGGCACGCCGGAATTGAGGAACTGCGCGGCGATGTGCGGCGCCTCCTGCACCAGGTGTTGCTGCGACTTCACGGCGCACATGCACATTTATTACCAAACAGAAACCGCCCAGGCTAGACAAGAGGACAAAAGTGTTAAGAGGCACATCAAAACCAAAGAGGACGCCATCGCGGCCAAGAACATCATGGTGCAGCAACTAAAGAGGGTCTGTGAGGAATACGAATACGAAAAGCGGGAAATTTCCAAGTGCATGGCGAAATTCGCACATTTCCTCAAAGAGAATTCCATTTCTGTTTATAACGATGCTTACATTGATTATTTGGATTATTTAATCGAGAGGTACGTTTTTATTTTTAAGGTTTAGATTAGACTAAATAGCAGGCGTACTCAACCTGCAGTCCACTGAGCTTTTATGTGCGACTCTCTAACCTGTTTTTGAACTACCCGCGAAATTTTATGTACTGCATTAAAATTCCGAAATTATAAATTTTTTTATTAAAAAATGTGGGAAGTGTGTTCCACGCACCGATTTCTAATTTAAGCAGATTACGTTAAATTTAAAAAATACTCCATTAATGTTTGGCCACACATTGGATTGTCACACGACGTCATTTCTAAAGTAATAGCAAAGGTTTAAATACGTTCACCCTCACATCAACGACTTTTGGTCGATAAGTTTTGTTTATGTTTTTCTCCTGCACGTCTCGTGCTCGTGTGTCACATCAGATGATTTTTTGAGGTATGTTTTCGTCTTTTAACCAAGTAATGATAATAATTATAAATAAATGTTGTTATTTGATTCCGTAAAAATACGTTTCTTCTTTCACTAAGCACGACATGAGCACGAGGCTTTAACAACACTCGTACGTAGCTGGTACAACACTCATGTTGTGAAGGTCTCATCAATATGTGGCCAGACCTTCATAGTAATAGATAGTGTTGTAAATACGCGCCACGGTCCAAAACTGATGGCGTGTGTCAATTCTGAAACCTGGTGACACGAAATGCGCAAATAATCACGTTTTGTGTACATTAATTGTCCCATCACACTGCTTTATTGAGCACACCACAGCATCTCTGTTCCTTCGCACACTTTGGAATTAACGAAATATGAAAAACATTATTATTATAATGTAATGCTTATTCAAACAAATTATAAAAATAATAATTTGAGGCTTTAAACGAGTGTTTTCCACTCCCAGACTAAGCATGAAGTAAAATTTCGAGTTTAGAAAAGCCTGAAAATTTGGTTTGGTCGCGTAGCGCGAAGCGCGGAGCGACCAAACCAAATTTTCAGGCTTTTCTAAACTCGAAATTTTACTTCATGCGCCACCGGTACCAAACACTGACACACTATTACGAAGTTTAAATTAGGCTAAACTTTACATTGAATCAGTGTTTTGTACTGGTGGCGCATGAAGTAAAATTTCGAGTTTAGAAAAGCCTGAAAATTTGGTTTGGCCGCTCCGCGCTTCGCGCTACGCGACCAAACCAAATTTTCAGGCTTTTCTAAACTCGAAATTTTACTTCATGCTTAGCCTGGGAGTGGAAAACACTCGCTTAAAGCTTCAAATTGGATTCTTTTAATAACCCGAATATCGGAAAATGTGGAACGTATACATATGGATACTTCAAAGAAAAATTCCTGTTATGAAAATGTTCGGTGTTACATAAAACTCTCTGTATATAACAGAAAAATTCTTAATATATAGAACTTTTTAAAAATTTCAACATATAAATGGGCAGATAATAAAGAAGATAGATATTCCTGAGCAAGGAATATTACCTTATCCTCGTATCCTACCTGATCCTTAGAGACACTTTATTAAATTGGTAGTAATGTAATTTCAAGTATTTACTCATATTGTGAAGGTCTCATCAATGTGTGGCCAGACCTTCATAGTAATAGACAGTGTTGTAAATACGCGCCACGGTCCGAAACTGATGGCGCGTGTTTATTCTGAAACCTGGTGACACGAAATGCGCAAATAATCACGTTTTGTGTACATTAATTGTCCCATCACACTGCTTTATTGACCACACCACAGCATCTCTGTTCCTTCGCACACTTTGGAATTAACGAAATATGAAAAACATTATTATTATAATGTAATGCTTATTCAAACAAATTATAAAAATAATAGTGATTTTTTTTTAATATTTGATTTAGAAATGATGTGATGTGCGCAGAAGAAAAGTAAAATTTAGTGTGTACACAACACGACAGCCGGGATGCCGAATTCGGGATATGAATTACCCGCACAACATTGTGTATTTCATGCCTCCAGGTTTCAGAATCGACGCACGTCATCAGTTTCACACCGTGGCGCGCGTATTTGCAACACTAGTAAAAGAGAACAACTGATCTCGAGCGTTGGCACACAAACGCACATCACCGTTGCGGGCGGTGCGTAATTCCTTATTGCTGTAAAAAAAAATGCAAATAAACACCAAATACACATAAACCAATGTGATTAATTCTTACTGCAATTAGTTAAATTGATATTGAAACACTTGATAAAAACCCAGAAAACACAATAGAAACTCTGAATGTAATTACACGAAAAATCAAATGGTGTCAGGCAACGGAATCAGCTCGAGATCAGCTGATCAGTCAACTGACAGTATTATGGATATATCTATTACATAAAGGAAACAGGTTGTGTTTTAAACATCACATTACAATGTAACATTATCGTGTGATCATTACAAACGTTAAGGATTGAAATTAAAATCATTGAATATTTAATTGATGAGGCGGATACATGATGAAACTCCATAATACTATTTGAAATAAAACAACACAGTTGGGAGGGTTTCACTTTAATTGTTGAACACTGCAACATGTTTCACCACACAGTGGCTTCATCAGGCAGATGAAATAATTATTTCATCCGCCTGATGAAGCCACTGTGTGGTGAAACATGTTGTAGTGTTCAACAATAAAAGTGAAACCCTCCCAACTGTGTTGTTTTATTTCAAATAGTATTAAAATCATTGATTTATCAACTCGGGAAATATCAATCTCTTAACACTTTAATTTGGTTTTGTCATTGTTAACATGGACAAAGCATTTTTAACTTCATACTAAATCAGTGTTTTATATACCTAGTGCATGAAGTATATATTTTCGGGCTTTTCTAAACTTAAAATATTTACTTCATGTGCCAGGCGTGTAAATCAATGATTTAATATGAAGTTTAAAAACATATTTAGTTGTAGTTAATCCAACACAAGATTAAAATAAAATAATAAGGATACATGTTTTGATTAATTCTGGGTATTTTTAAAATGAAAGTATTCGAATATTCGTTCAAAAACATATCAAATTCACAATTTCAATAATTACAATATTTAAATATGTTTTTGAATGAACTTCAATTTTAAAAATTCCCAGCCCTAGTCTTTGAACATCATATATATCATTAAATGCATTTAAGATATCTTGATACTACGTTAACATGCAATTTTTATGTGTATTTATTCTTAAGGACCACTGCTTTCCTAACGTATCAAATTTTGAAATATGTATGTTGATCGACTACTTCCGAAACCTCTTAAGTCAAATTTTACAGCAGACACAAAATACTAGTTAATTATATGAGCTGCGTAATCTTTCAGATTTTTTTTTAAGACACATATAATTTGACCGTGGGGGATTTTTAATAAGTATTTTGAGTAGATGGCTTGTATTAATATCGCTAAATTAATAATTTCTAACTTGTGTGGAAACATTTTTGGAAAATCTGGACTTACACAGTTTCAGAAGTAGTTGATCGATATAATCCATAGGTTCTTAACGTGGGCGATATAAGACATTCAAAGTGGCAATAACAAACCCAGAGAAAATTAGGGGACATATAAAAAAAAAAAAAAAAAAGACCTTTATTGGCATATCTTAATATCTTACAGACTATTTACAATTCATTCGTTATTTCTCATACATATAATATTACACGTTTATTTCAGCTTCACGATAGATTTTTTTTTTTTTATCAAAGTAGGCGGTGGGCAAAATAACGTTTAGGACTTATGATATAATCCTTATTATATAGAATATTAAAATGATAAGAAGTGATGATGTTTTGTAAACATTTATAGGGAAAAATTATTAGGCTACAGAAAAGATCAAGAACGCATAAACCACTACATGTCTTTAAAAAAACACTACGAATTGGAAAAGAAAATCCTGGACGATACCATGAAGACCTTGCGTAAAACGGACAAAAATGCGATGACGATTTCACCGCAAACAGTGCTGAATCTCGTGAAGGACTTGTACCGGTTACCGCACATGGGTAAGAAGATTAAAATGCTGCACACCATCCAGCAGAAGTCCGTGGAGAGCACGGTCAAAAACACGGAATACATGCACCCCACTGCAATGAACAGCAGCACAGAACACGAAAGTAGCTCCAGCGAGGATGAAAGTGTGGTCGGCGATTTTGATATACTGGAGACATTGATAAAAGAGAGCAGTTTGGAGGGGATGAGGTTGAAATTGAAGGATATGAAGTTGAGTGGTGATAGAAAGGAGGTGGATGAGCGGAAGCAGAAGATTTTTAATTATTTGACGAAGCTTTGCGGTAAAGCTGAGGGGGAGAGTGGGAGTGGAGAGGAGAATGTTAAGAAGGGAAAAAATTCTGGCCGGGGCGGGAGGGGAAGGGGAAAAGGACGGCAACAGCAATGTGACAGAGACCAAGATGTCCACGCTAGCAAATCGGAATATAAATATCCGAATTCCGGACAAAGACAAAACAACACAAAGCAAAGGGATCATCGGAACCAGTCCTTTAATCAACAGCGTCCTAATTTTCAAACACCGCAAGATAACACGACCTACAATCAACAACGATCTCCTTTGTTTCAGACACCCCGTTTTAACAATTCATTCCCCCACAACCCTCAATTTCAAAATAACGATTTGTACGGAGCCCAATATCAAAATCCCAATTTCTACGGCACAAATCCCGTATTTCAAAATCCTGGTTACTACGGAACAAACCCTAACATTCGACCACTGTTGGCGACTTCGGTGAATCCCCCTTACCAAAAACCACCCATCAATCAAATGGGACCGCGTCCAAATAACAACAGAAGTGCCTTCAATAACCAACGTGGCAACCGCAACAGGTATAACGAACATAAATTCAAGAAACCCAATAATCGAAATAAGAACCGTGCTGACCATAATAACACGTCTGGCGACTCTTCGGAATCGGAGGAAGATTCGAAGCCGGAGGATTCAAGCAAGAATTTCGATTTCATGAAGAAATTAATGGAGGAGAAGTTGAAGAATAAGGGAAAATCCGATGCCGGGTCCGTCTTCATGTATTATCATAAGAAGTAGAAACATTAAGTTTATGTGTTTTAGTTTAGTTTATATGTTTATTCAGTAAATAATGTAATATGATATAATACAAATTATAAGAGAATAATTTAAGAAAAAATGTAACAAAATAATAATTGATTAATGAAAAAACCATTCATCAAAAGAATTTGATTTTAATAATTATAAAAAAAAAATGTATCAAGAGAATAAATTTTGAAACATTTATTTTATATTTTTATGAGGAGATTAAATTTGATAACATTTATTTTATATTTTTATGAGAAGATTAAATTTGATAACATGATAACATTTGATAAGTGTATTCATTTTTATCATTTAATCAGTATATAATTAATACATTCAAACATTAAAAGTGCGATTCTTTTCGCAATCTACAACAAGTTAGTCTTACAAAGACTATATCAAACACTCATTGAAACAACTACTTCCCGGGCTAATACCCCGACGGACATTGAATTATACAACAAGTGTTTGCTGTTACATACAGTAACCTACTGCAAATGTAACAATTTGGTTAGAGGGAATGGCAAAGCTATACTGAGGAGAGATAAATCTCGAAACGCGTCTATAGATGGCCTGAATAATTTGACCCAAATTGTTACATTTGCAGTAGGTTGCTGTATGTAACAGCAAACACTTGTTGTATAATTCAATGTCCGTCGGGGTATTAGCCCGGGAAGTAGTTGTTTCAATGAGTGTTTGATATAGTCTTTGTAAGACTAACTTGTTGTAGATTGCGAAAAGAATCGCACTTTTAATGTTTGAAGTATTCTGCAACCAAGAATTGGCAATTTCATTTATACTTATATAATTAATAGTTTTTGAAATTATGTATTATACTTATGTAGGGTTTCACCAATGTTAGCTAAATCGAACAATAATAGCACTTGAAAAAAACATTTTAAATACCGAATAAAATTTAGTAATAGTTGCATACATGTCAAAAAAATTAATCGAATCACATTTTTGACTCTGATGGCATGAAAATGTCTATTTCAATCGACAATTAAATTTAATCCTTGAATAAGAATTACCTGAAATTGGTGAAATCTGAGATTATTTTTTTTATATTTAAATAGCTATTGACCCTAAGTCTTTCAGCCTGGATTTATGTTATGTACAGCAAAAGTGGGTAAATAAAGATCATTATTTGATATAATAGAATTTGTCAATTGTTATTTTTTTAATCCTAAATTTTTTTATATTTTTCCTTCATGAAAAAATATTGGTCAATACAAATATCTTCCAAACTGATAATTTTCTATTATGTGTGCAAAATTAGTGTTTTTTTTGAAGCATCGAGAATGACTTTTTAGTCTAGACTGCAGGTAGAGACTAAAAATTAATACGCTTTGATTAAAACACTTGGTTTGTTTCACTGATTTTTTATTTTTACTCCTTGAGTAAAAATAAAAAATCAGTGAAACAAACCAAGTGTTTTAATCAAAGCGTATTAATTAAATATGTTTCACCACGGGTTAAGTGAGAAATTAATTCATCATATAGACTAAAAATTAATTGGAATGCGTCAAAAAACAAACTGATTTTTTCGCATATAACAACATTTTTTCTACAACTGAAAGGTAGAAATTCTACCATAAATAAGTTTTAATAATTAATGTAAAAGATATCATTATACTTAGTCGTCTATGTTAATGTAACCATGGACACGAGTTTAATAACAAAAACATTAATCAGTGAATGAATTTCTACTGTTTGTGTTTATACAAATAATGATGAATTATGACAGTTCTTTTGGTAGTGATACTTCCACCTAAATCAAGGATACAGTAAAGGCGGGAGCATCTGATTTAATGCAGAATAAAAATCAAAAACGCAATGCGAAAAAAACATTGGCAGTTTCGTGCCTGGCGTACGAAGAAAAAGGTAGTAAACATATCTGAGAACGTACTTTTGGCCCATTTAGAAGAGATGCATGCATTATAAGCATCTATGGACAATTAACTATTAAGTATTGCATTGAATAAAAATTGTTAATTTATATTTTGTGTTAATTGGCGCCATTTTCTAATTTAGCGTAAAAAAATATATTTTTTCATGCTATATTTACATTCTTTCACGGTGAATTGCAAAAGGGGCGGTTTTATTAAATTATGAAAAGGACGATTCCATAATGGAGGGCCGGGCCCGCGTTGCAATTACGGCCGAAAACGCTTAAATATTTCATTCGCAATCACGGCGTAAACGCTCCTTTGCCATTTGCCATTTCACCGCAAAACGTCAACCTGTTCAACGAATTTAGCTAAATGACCTGCAACGTTTACCGCACAACATTATGTTCAATTGACAATACCTATTAATGGTCAATGTTACACACGAAATAGAATTGTTTGTTATGTTATCAATCTCTTAATAACTTTAATTAAAACAGTTTTAACCTTCACAATTTTTATTATATACCAGATGTATATTTCGGTCATAAGGTGACCATTAGCAATGGATTGATACTGATTCTGGTATATAATAAAAATTGCGAAGAAAGGGTAAAAGTGTTTTAATTAAAAGGTATTATAATCTTCACGTGACTCACCCAAATTCAATCTCTTAATAGTTTTTATTCACGACAATCTAATTAATATATGTATTATTGAATTGTGTGGGCAGCATAAATGAGGTGCATTTAACACTCAAGTACATTTAACACGAAATTTGCCTGATAAATGCGGTTTTTTGTAACACGAATATAAATTGCCTAGTTAGATTTTTTGCCGCTATTCAGTAACAGCGCTGTGCTAGTCAAATCAGCTTCTTTTGTCTTACATTTGACCATGATGGTGATGACGTCGTTGCCATTTTGTTAAAGTACGAAGTAACGCGTCAACATCTCCGCCGTTCTCACTAGTTTAAACCGCGTAAAACGCATTTGTAAACATAAATCATTCTCAAATCGGTTAAACAATTGTGCTCCTATCCGCCGCGAGTGTTTTTTAAAGCGGAACAAACGTTAACACCGTGAAAACTCCATCCAAACGGAAGAGTTCGTTTTTTGCGCAAAGACTTTTTTCTATGAAGTAAACATTGGTAGAAGGACATAAACATGTTAGATTTCTTTATTTTCGCGTTCAAAGTTGAAATTAATAACACAAATAATCAAGAGAAAAAATCAACTTGGCAAAAATGTCGTAATGTTTATTGATAAGTAAATGTTATATAATAGCACGAACGTTTGTTATTGTGAATTTTTTAAGAAAATGTCTGTTTATAACATTGAAGAAAAGTAAAAATTGTAACCGCATGTCAAGCTGAGAAATTGCGGAAAACTGCGCTGCGGCATATCCAAATCGTCCCATTCCAAGTAAGACAAGGGGTTGCGTTAATGTTGCGCATGTAAAACGAGTAAGAAAATCTTTGGTTCTTACAGAACATAAGAAAACGATTGATGATGAAGATTCAACCTCCTTGAATCGACTTGCGAATCAATTTCATCTATCGAAAAGTAATTGCTTTAGGACGCTAAAAATGGAAAAGTGTAAATCATATAAAATTATAAATCTTGCAAATTCAAAACAGTGTGCCAATGTCACCTTTTTTTGACGGTTGTAGAAAAACAATTTTTATTTCTATCAGCCCAAGAATAGATGATTTATAACTTTTTAGATCAACATTTTGTTTAAAGCATTTCTGTTGCATTCTTGTTGAAACCTAACTAGAAAGCAAGAGCTGCTTAGAGTAAGGCTGGGATTCAAATAGTTGAATATTCAAATATGAATATTTCAATCACTAAATTATTCCCTTGAATGTCCAAATATTTAAATATTTGAATGAATAATTGAATGCTTCAATTTCTAAAATTCCCAGCATCAATAGTATATTTTAAACTTCACTTGAAATCAGGGCTTTCTACGCCTGGCAATTCCTAACTTTCAAGCTTTTCTAAACTCGAAATTTTACTTCGCGAAGTGGCAAACACATAATATATAAAATTACGAAAAACTATTCGTGAAAATGCAAACAGTGTCTTAAGGGGATTATCGCAGTGTAACACGCCGATCGTGTTGGAAAGACCCACATAGTTTAGAGTAGCTCATCCGATGCCAAATTTACAGGACAAGTGGGGCGAATACAGTCAGAGAGAAAAGCGGCAGTTCACTGTGCATTTGTGCATTGCTCCTTGGCATGAACGGATAGGGTCTCGCGTCGCGTGGAATAGACGAAAAAAAAAAGCGTATAAAAAAGACGGATCGAAGGAAAGTGTCGATTCGTATTATTTAAACACGCTGATAATACATACAAGCTATGTATTGTTTTCAATTCGTTAGAAAGCGATCCTGTGTTATTTTTCGGTATTTACAAAACCGATGATTCTTATTCTTGTCATTATAACTAATTATTTTTACTTTTAAGACTCCAGTTTCGACAGCTGAACAAACTATGTGTTTTATTTTATTAAATTAAAGATTATTTCTTAAAAATATAATAATAAAATAATTCATGTTCATAAGCTCATTGTGAATATTTATATGCCGGATATACAGAGAGTTTTCTGTAACACCGAACATTTTCATAACGAGAATTTTTCATTTAAGTATACAGAAGCATACGTTGAACATTTGCCGATGCTAGGTTTATTAAAAGAATTTAATTTGAAGCTTTAAACGAGTGTTTTCCACTCCCAGGCTAAGCATGAAGTAAAATTTCGAGTTTAGAAAAGCCTGAAAATTTGGTTTGGTCGCGTAGCGCGAAGCGCGGAGCGGCCAAACCAAATTTTCAGGCTTTTCTAAACTCGAAATTTTACTTCATGCGCCACCGGTACTAAACACTGATGCAATAGAAAGTTTATCGGTGTGTTTTAAACTTCGTAATTTGTCAGTGTTTTGTACCGGTGGCGCATGAAGTAAAATTTCGAGTTTAGAAAAGCCTGAAAATTTGGTTTGGCCGCTCCGCGCTTCGCGCTACGCGACCAAACCAAATTTTCAGGCTTTTCTAAACTCGAAATTTTACTTCATGCTTAGTCTGGGAGTGGAACACACTCATTTCAAGTTTCAAATTATTTTTTTTAACAACGAGTATCTAAAGATTTACGACATATACTGTGTAATTCTCACATGTATACTTGAAAGAAAAACTCCCTGTGTGTACAAGTTGAGGCATTAATTGCGATTGATTGGCTACAGTTTTTAATGGTCATAGAGGCAACCCAATTTACACATAATTTAAAAAATAAAGGTGTCAAAATTGTATTGGATGAACATGTTCGGTGTTATATAAAACTCTCTGTATATGATAGGGATAAACGCTGGCCGCATGCTGCTCGCCCCTCCAATAATTGTGCAGATGAGTGTACAACGCGTTCAACTAAGAGAAGATCTGCAAGGCGGCGGTATTTTACGGTCTTATTTTTCAAGATTTTTATTTTAACCTGACTCGGGCATGACCTATCGCATCCTTATGAAATGTTCACATTATATTCCTTATAGCATAAACTAGTAAGATATGGGAATATTTTTTTTAATTTTGAAAAATTTAACATTATTTTTTTCATACCTCTGAAAGCAAATTGTTAAAAAAAAAGTACTTCGATATTTTACTAGATAATTGGGCTTAATATACGCTGTCAAAATTTCAACTTTCTAGGGCCTTTAGTTTTTAAATAAACCTAACATTAAATTTCAGACCACTGTTATATTCCCCTTAAGCCGAAACTAGTAGAAAATAAAATACATATAAGTGAAACAAAACCAAGTGAATTTAATTTACAAACCATTATATTTTAAAATGTTTTACCAAGTGATTAATGAGAAAAAAGTGTCCGATATAACAATTCAAATTTCCAATGGAAAAACAGTTTTTTTTTCTATTTTAATCCCATTAAATTTTTTTCATTTGACCACTTTTCTTAAAATCGCACATTTTGTTAATCAATAGCTAATTTTGATATTATTTGATATTAAAAACGTTAAAAATGCATTTATATTTCTCTGAATTTTTGAAATAATTGGCAACTTTGAGGGCATTTGTAAAAACATGATTTTCGTCAATTTAGGTTAATTTCGAAAACTTTGTAGTTTTTAAGGTTAATTTTCTGAGTTTATTATAATTGTCCACGTACTTTATGACTTTTACTCCCCAAACCACGATACTTACCGGTAAATTATCAAAAAACCGATTTTGATCGTAACATTTACCGAATTACCTGTAATTAAAGAAGTTAGTTAATTTAATATTCCAACACAAACCCTTGGGGGGACCGCAAAAATATTTCGAATCTGTTTGGTATGCTTAAAAAAATCCCAGCGTTTTTTCACCTTGAGTATTTGTTGTTCAAATATCTAAGATTTAGTATCAAGATATTTGAATGGCGATGTCTGGTACATGGTATGCTGCCCCCGATTCTAGGAAGGGGGAGCCCAACAGAGATCCTGGGGCCCAAGTTAAGATGTGGGACTCTGGTTTAGAGTATAAGTAAAATGTAGTCGAGTATAACTAAAAAAGTTTATCTCAAATGTATTTAAATAATAACTTACCATAACAGCCTACATCGGACCAGAACCCACTCTGGGGATACCCAGATCAACAGCTAGAGACCGTAACAACGGATGGATGAGACACGAGGCACAGGATTTCTGGCAAAACCGCCCTGGGATGAGACATTTCAGAGCGGTAACAAGTGGACCATCTGCGGCCAGGACGGCCTCATGGTTGAAGCTGAGCAGATCAGATGTTCACACATTAACTGCTCTCTTCACTGGACACAGCTGTCTAAGGTATCACCTTAACAAACTAGGACTAAGCGACACCACTGAGTGCCGCTTATGCCTAGAGGATGATGAAACAGCAGAGCACGTCATATGTGCCTGTCCAGCTGGCAACCAGATCAGGACCACGGTGTTTGGCACACCGAAGCTAAACCTGAAGGACCTGGAGAAAACTTCACCTGACAAGATCCTTGACTTCATCAAGAAGATGGACTTGGAAGGCGAGCTGTAAGGTCGGATGTTCGCCTATAAGTGTGAGCCACAATAGATCCTTGCGGTCGCAGTGGAGGGTAGCATAACTACCCACTCACTTTCAATAGAATAGAATAGAATAGAATACCATAACAGCTAAATCCAGTTGGGTAGAAAGCAAAAACAAGGGGGGCATTTGAAAATAAAATAAAACATGATGCTAAAATAAGCACTTTATTTACCTCTCAAAAAGTACATATGTAAAATATGACATCTAATTACCGATGGCAAAATAACAACTGTTTCAATCTCAACACTAATTATCATCGTTTAACTTTTTTTTGCTGCGCAGCTATGAAAACCGAAAAACTACGCTTCCTGCTCCGACTCAAAACAGTACAGCAAAACAATGTTTTGACACTACTCTTATCGTATGCATATAAATCACAACTAGTTACTTTAATAACGGTATTTCGACAGTTTAAAGTTGAAATTCATTAATTTATTAGAAATGAATGAGTTTCACCGTTAAAGTGACGATTTTATAATAACCAGTGAATTAGACCACGTAATATATACAATATGTAATAACATAAGTAACTATTACATTTTGTATATTTGTGTAAGAATGTCATCGGCTTTGTAAAAAAAAATAATTTGTTAGGCTTCAATTAAAATAAATAATAATTATTTACCTTATTATTATTTAAAAAAACATATGTTTTGTTAGAGGGACATACATATATAAACAGTGGAGGCCAAGTTAAAGAAAAGTGTTTTATTTGCTTCTTTTCCAGCTTATTGGCTTTGGCTCTTCGACAACTGATTTTTTTTTATAATGTCAGTAAGTCAAATTTTTAGATTACGATTATTACACATTACATCTGTTCGTTACACGAACTAAATTCAGTTAACAATTTATTCTCACCGCACTAGGCTTGTTTTTTGTCTCCCTATATTGGAAGTTGTATTTTTGGTAGTAATGATGGTACTGATTGAAGATGTTGTTAACCTATAATTTCAATAAAAATAGTGACAAAATGTCAAAAGTAATATTTTTACATGTGAATGAGGAATATTATAAAATGTAACATTGCAACATTGCATAACCAAATTGTTAGTAACATTTTTTTTCAACCAACAAAAATGTAACCCTAACAAAGCCTACTGCGGTGAGAATAAAACGTGAATATAATGCAGTACTTTTGCATTGAGTCTGTTAAATGAACTGGACACCCGCAATTGTAAATGTGAAGTTACATGAATGATTTTCACAAATGAAAAATCCGATTTAATTTGAAGCCTTAAGAAACCATTTTTCATTTTATTTTTACAAAGACGAGTTAAGAGGGAAGTAGATAAAAGCCGATTGCCGTGTGTTCCGATATGAAAGAAGCCATATTAAAATGCCCCCTTAATTTATTAAATCTATGTACAATGTATTTTACAATCTCTTGAAATAAATAACAGGAAAATCTTATTCTGACCTACTTTACACTTAAATAATAAAATTTTAAACAATTCGACACTCTCACATTTACCCTATACAAATAAGTGTGTGAAGACTCGATCACAGCTAATAATGATAAAAAAAAGAAAACAAGAGAAACAATTTCGACACAACTGTTTTACATGAAATGCTTACAAACGATAAAATCGTGCGCACGTGTTATATATTAAGCATTAATATATAACAGTACAGCTTTTCAAGAGAGGCGATGTTCTTTTGAATGTAAAGAAGTATCGTTCCCTTTCTAACCTCACTTTTACGGCAAAGCTTTGTCGGTTGCGAAAGGAAATATCGGTCGTTTGGAAATGCAACAAAAAAAAAAAAGAAGTCAGTGTGCAGGTAAAAGCCAGTTTGCACAAGAGGTTGTAAATTTACATACTTCTTCAATTATTCTAGGAAATTTGTGAAACAAATCCGATTTACCGATGATTTAAATCATAATACACTGAAAAAAAAATGTATGAGCCTGCCAAGTAACATGTTGCGCACAAAAGGACCATGGAGACCGCAGTGCAGGGACGCTAAGCGACACCACCTTACGTGACATAAAAAACGTATTTATATCAAGCATCTAACAAGTTAAAACGTATTATGTAAACATGTGACATGTTGACATACTTGACAGCCTCGTAACAAACATATAACTTTTATCAAAGTTATTATTTAATTATCTACTATCAACACTGAAAATCGTTAATAACGGACTCAATATGATGAATCCCTTATCAGATTTAAATCGGTCGCTCGGCATTTTGTTTGTTCATAGTCATTTTTTAATTTAAGTTTAGTGTATGTACATTAATGCTATCCATATAAAATGTTCTTTTTAGGTATATGTGTATTAATGTAATCGATGTAAAATGTTGTTTTGGCGTCAAATAAATAAATAAATAAATAAATATCTGATCAAGTATATGCTTTTGAAATTCACCACAACTCGAGACTTTTATATACCTGGCACATAAAGTAAAATTTGAATTTGCCGGGCAGAGGGAAGCGATTTTCAGTGTTGATAGTAAATAATTAAGTTTTGCTATTTCTTTCTAGTAAAAAGTTTGATAAATCCAAGGTAAAAATCCATAAACCCTTTGCACTTGATGACTTTTACCTTTAACACGATGGCTGCCGGATGAATCAAATACGATTCACATTAAATGGAAAATCTCCATGTGTAAAAACGTTGTGGCAGTCAACGCATTAAACTGACGAAAAGATTACAATACATTTCATATAAAACGTAAAACTAAACAGCCTTTTTTCTTCTTCATTTCTTTCACAATTTTGATAAACAAACGCCTCCAACGCCATTAATGTTTCAATTGTTATAATACTTATGGGAGATTACAGCAGATACCAGATTCTTCGTCGATAAATTCGCGTGTGTATTTACAGTATTAAAACAGTCCGCCTTTTCGGCCGAACAGCAGCGAACTGAGCGTGCCCAGCGAGCTGGTCTGTTCAACAGGTGCCTGTTTCTTGTTGGCGACCGTGCCTAGGTCGGGGCGGGTCTGCCCGCCGCCCGCTTGCTGCCTCCGTTGTTTTCTCGCGTTCAACTGCTCCAGGCGTTTCTTGAGGGAGTCGCTGCCGGGCTTTCCTGGTATACCGAGCGATGTGACCGGTTGAACTAATAAAGATAATGAATAGTATTTATGACTGAAAATACAATATTTGAATCATATTTTGATGATTGCTGGAATGATCATTCGTGTTCGAAATTTAGTTGGTTTAAACTTTCATGTCATATATTTCTTTCCAGACAGATTACTTTTCCATTGCTATTTTTTTATTCTATGTGATCATTCGAACAAACATTTCGGCTACCATTCCACCGATCACTCGAGAGATCACTTGAACGATCACTCGAGCAATCATTCGAATGATCTCTCGAGCGATCATTCAAACGATATCTTGAGCAATAATTGGAACGATTTGCCGAGCAATTATTTGAGTGATTGTTCGATTTAACTTGAATAAAAATAATTGATTATACAGGTCTACAAAATTAAATAAAAAAATTGGTGCCGTTGAAATTTAAGCATATTTCTATTGCATAAGGCCTCGTAATAATGTTAGTGACATAGAACTTTCAAAACTACATATATAGTATTTTTAATACCTATTTAGAAGTAACAAATAATTAAACAATAAGTACAATGACGAATGATAGTAGTGCTCCTGAAGAAAACGTAACATTTCTTACATGTTGCGGCAACAAAGAGTGTAAAGTGCTAGTGTGTGTGAAATGTGGAAACAGCTACCACCGAAGCTGTAGCAAAAAACACGCAATAGAGTATTTAGATAATACTAGAGTGATATGCTGTAAATCACAGATGGAAAGTGAGGTTAGCAACTCATCATTATTGTTAGAAAACGAATCACTCAAAAGGCAAGTAGAATTACTCAATAAAGTGATCATTGAAATGGAAGAAAAAGTTGAAGTTCTTCGAGAAAACATCAAATTAAAAGATAAAATAATTCAACTTGAAAATAATAACAAACAACCGTTTTCAAACAGTGTAACTGGAGACATCTATTTGCAAAATCCAATATTAATTGATGAACAACGTCCAAAAACAAGGTCACTATCAACCAGCGATTTTGAAAATAAAAATAAAAAGAAGACCGAGGTCAGTAGTGCAGATCCCGCTCAAAAGATGTCCAATTCATCATATACACCAAAATCAAACACGAACCACAAATCCCAGTCTAATGTGGACTTTGAACCCGCAACAACTAATATTCAAAACAATGAGGAACAGTGGGAAACGGTGACACGTCGGAATAGAAAATCAAAGGCGCCGGGAGTCACAGGATTACTGAAGAAAAGTACTAACATAACAGCCATCCCAAGGAAAGCGTTTATTTACGTCTCGCGTTTGGATCCAACTACTAAAATGAAGATATTTTAAAGCACATTAAATCCTATTTTAGTGAAGCAACCTCTGAACAAATTAATAGTAAATATCCTGAATATTACAGTTCTTTTAAAATAACTGTAGATCTTAATAATTTTGATAAGGCCATGGATGCCAATATATGGCCTTACGGAGCTTATCTTACACGTTTTTTTCATCCGCGAAAGAAAATAAACAACAGCGAATAATAAAAAAATATATAACACAAACGGAGGTAATCAATGTTTTACACCAAAATATTCAGTCAATAAAAAATAAAAGAAATGAACTTAATTCCATATTAAATGAACTCGATATACATTTTGTTTTAATTACTGAACACTGGGTTACATATAACGAGATATTCCCACTAATAGGGCAATACAAACCAATATCAATATTTAAACGCAACCAATTCAAACATGGCGGGGCGGCAATCTTGGCTCCAGATTGTTTAAATGCAAAAGATAGAAACGATATATGTACTTTGTCACAAGAAATGTCTATTGAAATAGCATGTGCAGAATTTTCTTTTTCGGCGAACAACACCATTATTGTACTGGTTATATATCGACCACCGGACGGTTTGTATAGTGCTTTTCTGAATACTTTTGAGAACGTTTTGTACAAAATTATCATACAAGAAAAAAAAGAAATTATAATTGGCGGTGACTTTAACATTAATTTTCTCAATGTAAATGATGAAAAAACATCAATATTAATAGACATGCTAGACAGCTATAATTTACAGATCACTATAAAATCAAACACACGTATAACTCCCACAGGTGGGACATGTATAGACAATATAATTTCTAATGTTGCGTATGTGAATTCTACTATTATAGATACTAATCTATCTGATCATACAGGACAGTTATTCAAATTTAATTACAAAACTGAACACAAAAATAGCTTGATAAAACAGTACAGAGCCATAAATTCAAATACTTTAAACACATTTACCCAAGAATTAGATAAACTGAACTGGGACATAATTTTGCCTGATACTAACAGCGCAGGTTTATATTTTAATCAGTTCTATGAAATCTATTTACAAACGTTTTATCAATGCTGTCCAATAAGATATACTCAAGAAAATAACTTTAAACGTAAACACCCTTGGTATACTCAAGAATTAAGAGATATGAAAAACAAAATGGAAATTTTACATAAATTATACATACATACAAAAAACATCTCTGTTAAAAATCAACTAACTTGCTTAAAAAAACAATATAAAAAAATACTTAACAATGAAATACAAAACATCAATAGCAAACGTATTTATGATTCGTCAAACAAATCAAAAGAACTTTGGAAATTAATAAATGAAAATAATCAAAATAAAACCACTAACGCAGGTATTCCTTCATATATACTTAATGATAATCACGAAAAAAACTATGATCCACAAAATATAATAGAAACAATCAATAAATACTTCTGTACTGTTGGTAACACAAATTCTCCAGTAATAAGTAATAATTCCCCAGCAGAAACAATAACCAATTCCATTTATTTACATCCAGCCACAGAGGAAGAAATAAAACATATTATATCAAATTTAAAAAGCAAACACAGTAAAGATGTAGATGACTTAAACGTAGTTGTAATAAAACACACCAGAGAAAAAATTACCAAACCTTTAACCAAAGCAATTAATATCGCGCTTGAAGAAGGAGTATTTCCTTCCGCACTAAAGGTTGGCAAAATAGTTCCTATTTTCAAAAAGGGCGATATCCATAATGTTGCTAATTACAGGCCTATCTCTATTCTTCCTGCGTTCTCAAAGGTTTTCGAGAGAGCAATATACAACAGAATAATAAGTTTCGTTGAAGCCAATCAAACAATAACCAGCTTTCAATTTGGATTTAGAAAATCTAAGTCAACGATGCACGCTATTTTTAACTTCTTGTCTTTTGTACTAAACAACATGGATAAAAACAAGAATGTATTGTTAATATTTTTGGATCTGTCGAAAGCGTTCGACTGCGTACCGCATGAACTGCTTCTCGACAAACTATATAATTATGGTCTAAGGGGAAATTGCCATCGACTCTTAACTTCTTATTTAAGCGATAGGCTTCAAATGACGGTTGCAAATATTAACAATACATTATACAAATCAAATACAGCCAGCCCTATCGTAGGTGTACCCCAAGGCAGCATATTGGGCCCATTGATGTTCTTATTGTTCATAAATGATATGCCACTTTCACTTAATTGTCATATAACAATGTTTGCCGATGACACAACATTATGTTTTGAAGATGAACGACTAGATAATCTAAATGATGCTGCAAATGCAATACTAATTGAACTTTGCACTTATTTAAATATGAACAATCTAGTTGCTAATGCCAGCAAAACACAATTTATGAACTTCCGAAGGTCAATGGGACTAATAAATTTAACTATGAATGGGAAGGATATAACTGAAACCGAAGAAGTAAAATTCTTAGGACTAACTCTTCAAAGTAATATGAAGTGGGACTCACATATAAGAAATATTTGCGGTAAAATTTCTAAATATTCTTATCTAATATATGCGACAAGACAGGACATACACATAGATGCAGCCAGAACTGTATATATTGCACATTGTCAATCCCAAATGGCGTATGGAATAGTATTCTGGGGCTGTACTACAGCCTCAAATATTCACAAAGTATTTGTTGTCCAAAAAAGACTAATTCGAGCCATTTGCAGGAAAAAACCTAATTCTAGTTGTCGACAACTGTTTAGAGACTTAAAACTTATGCCAGTAATAAGCCTCTATATATATGAATCGCTTAAATTTGTTAAATCTAATCTGCATCTGTTTAACCAAAATGAAGTAAAACACGAGCACAACGTCAGAAAAAAAACTATAAGACATCCAAAGTTCAAACATAGTTATTATAAAAACGCATGTATTGTGCAATGTATTAATATTTATAATAAATTACCTAATAGAATAAAAGAGATGCCGAAAAGGACTTTTATCAATACCATTAAACGAATAATAGAAGAAAATTCTTTCTATACTGTTACAGAATATGAAGACTATCTTAAAGATCTTTAAAACATGTAAATAACTGTCCCAGTACGCAATTTATTTTTTTTTGTCAGTTATATAATATTATTTTATATCTACACTTAATTTTAATATGTTTTACACGTTATATTTAAGTTTTAACTTGTATAAACTGTTCTGTACTATTTGCAATGTGTTATGTGTTCCTATATGTAATTCTTATGCCTGTATTTATTACGTATATCATTTTACTCTATACAGTAATTTTTAAAATGTTATACACCTTAGTTTTAAGTTTTAATTTGTATGTTACATTGTCTTTTTTTACTTATTTATATTCACTTTTTGTTTGTCAGTTTCTTTACTAACATTACATTAAGCTACCAATTACTAATATATTCATTTTTATATGTATACTAATATACTGCAACAATATTGACTCATCCAGGAATGTATTCATTTAAATTGGAAATAAAAACTTACTTTACTTTACTTTACAGTTGTTTTAGTGACTTAACGTATGCGGCTTCTTGAACACACACACAAAATTAGGTTAGGAATTTGTCATGTCAAATGGCCGACATCTAAACCATTATTTTTAGGGCATTGGTAGAGTAACTTGATATTCAAAATAACCAGTGGCGGCGTAGGATCACACATATTAATTAATTACATAATATGGAATATAATAATTTATATACAGAGAGTTTTATGTAACACCAAACATTTTCATAACGAGAATATTTCTTTTAAGTATACATATGCATTTCGTTTTACATTTTCCGACGCTCGGTTTATTAAGAGAATTCAATTAGAACTTTAAACGAGTGTTTTCCACTCCCAGGATAAGCATGAAGTAAAATTTCGAGTTTAGAAAAGCCTGAAAATTTGGTTTGGCCAAATTTTCAGGCTTTTCTAAACTCGAAATTTTACTTCATGCTTAGCCTGGGAGTGGAAAACACTTGTTTAAAGCTTTAAAATTTTACTTCATGCGCCACCGATACAAAACACTGATTCAATGTAAAATTTAGCGGTGTGTTTTAAGCTTTGTAATATGTTAGTGTTTTGTACCGGTGGCGCATGAAGTAAAATTTCGAGTTTAGAAAAGCCTGAAAATTTGGTTTGGCCAAATTTTCAGGCTTTTCTAAACTCGAAATTTTACTTCATGCTTAGCCTGGGAGTGGAAAACACTTGTTTAAAGCTTTAAATTGAATTCTCTTAATAAACAGAGCGTCGGAAAATGTCCAACGTATGCATATGTATACTTAAAAGAAATATTTTCGTTATGGAAATGTTCGGTGTTACATAAAACTCTCTGTAGACGTTATGCTGTTATGTTATTACAATAAAACTTAAATGTTCTACAAAACATTATACAAATGTTCTCATTTTAGCAACTTGACATTTATTTAGAAATAAAATTCTTTTCAACCTGATTCCAGGCATTTCCAATAAATGTTTTCTTCCGTCCTACTTTTTGAAGCTAAAGCCCATTTTCTTAAATCCCAAATATAAAGAACTTTTCAAGATCTCAATTTCTGATAATTCTTTCATAAATTGTCAGTGAATAGTTTCTAAAGTAATATGTTTATTTTGGGCTATACATTTTGTAAATCATTGGCCTTAAAAATTGTGGAGTGTTCTTCGTAATTCGATTATTGCCCAGGGAAACATTTGCAGACATATTCTTTCTAAATTCGAAATCTGTTGATCTGTTTTTATCTTGTAAGTTGTATAATGTGCTTTGTGGAACTTTTAGGACTTCGGACGCTTTTGAATTGTCTTAGATCGAAATCCTAATTCATTTTGAAAATAGCTTACTACATTAAGTATTCGCTTTTTGGATTTATCGGAATATCGCATTTTAGTAGGGTATTTTTGCGTTATTTAATGACATTAACAGACATCAAACTTTTGACGTAACATCTATTTAGTAATCGACGTTCATTTTTGTTGGTAATTTTTGGTTTCACCTGATTCATGATTGATAAATAAGGATGGAGTTATTCCAAATGGGTATTAAAAATACTATAGTTGTCTACTACCAGCATTGTTTATATTTTCTCGTGAGCAGCTGTGTTAAAAGTTTATTTTTATTATTGCGTGATTTAAAACTTCAAAAAATAAATATAATAATAATGTTGACATCAAGATGATCCTGATTAACGATCTAAATACCTTTTGTTACATTACCACACACGGTGAAAAAGTGTCCAAAATTTAACACTGAATTAGTGCAAAATTCGTACTTATTTTAACTTAAAAATTGAAGACACTGACAAACTTTGAGTTCCAAATTGTGCTTGCAAAATATGTATCCGTACTTTGGATAATGGGTACATAAAAAAAACATCAATTTTTTTTACTCGGGATCCAGCTCTGGGGATCAGCCTCCCACTCCAACCTGGAAATAATCCGGAGATTCCAGAGCAAAGCACTTAGAAGCATGACAAACGCCCCATGGTACGTCCCAAACAAAACAATAGATAAAGACCTGCAAATTCCCTCCATCCAAAGTGAAATCAAGAAATACTGTGCTACATACCAACGTAGAATATCATCACACCCAAACGAACTTGCAAGAAACCTATTCAATACTAGCGGTGAAGTGCGCAGACTTAAACGTTTCAAGCCAACAGACTTAACAACAAGATTCGCCTAATGAACTAAGTGCTCGCTATAAAAGGAAACAATTCATAGGAATTATTACCTACTACATCGAACTCACAAAACTAACAAATCATCTACCTATTGTCAACATTCAAGACAGATTGTAAATAAACTGGAGTAATAAAAAAAAAAAATTTTTTTTACTGGGACAGTAAAGTTTATAAATTTCATCATCATTCACCATACACCATTAGTTAATAAAAATAGAATAATTTTGCCTTCATTGCACATAAAATTTGGTCGTGAGACAGTTCGTAAAAGCTATAAAGAAAAATGGCTAATATTTTAGTTATATAGTCAGAAAAATTCCCTCCTAAAAGTAAGGAGAAAGTTAATAGTGGTATTTTCGACAGACCTCAGATCAAGCTATAATCAATGACAATAATTTCGTGCTTTCCATAAATCTGTTAGAATTATTAGGCTGGATTTTTTTTGTCGATCTCGTCAAAAATTGTTTAGGCAATCACAAGTCTGAAAATTACTCTAAACTGGTGCAAAGGATGTTAGAAAAAGCCCTCTGGTAATATGATCAATTAAGTCCATTACCTTTACAGCCATTTGGACAAATTTCCCCATAGCCTTGGCTCTTACAGTGACGAACAATAAGAGAGGTTCCACAAAGACCTAACAAAATATGGAAGCAAGGTACCAAGTCCTTTGAGATGAGCACATGATGGCTGATTATTGCTAGGGAATCATGAGAGACTATCCTGATAAATCTTAGAGAAAGAAATCGCGAAATCGAAGCTTCCTCTGTGTGCAATATTGAAATAAATGGTAATAGATCCAAAGAAGGGCAGCTTGGTGGTGTAGTGGTTAGAGTGTTGTACTGCCACGCCACGGACCGGGGTTCAAATACCGGCCTTAACAAGTTGTCTGCATTTATATAGGTTAGGATAAAAATGCCAAACACTCCGTCTTCTCGGATATGACGTTAAATGCATGTAGGACCCGTGTACTGCCTGGATGTTGCGTGCACGTTAAAGATCCCTACCGGTGGGTTGGAACTCCCACCGGGTTCGGCAAAATTCCCGGATAGCTGTAGACCTAATCTCCGGCGTCATGATTGGCCTTAGCAGCGGAAATAGATGACGTAAAACCCAAAAATAAAAAAATTTAAAAAAAAGATACACAGAATTGTTTTTTTGCACCTTCTCATATCTCATAAACTACATGTAGGATCATGAAAAAAATTTGCTGTTAAATCAGCATGACGTATTCTTAAAAATCATAATAGTCTTCCCAGTACCAAATTCACTGTAGGCCTATGTTATTGATACATTCGATTATGCTTATCAATAATTAAATATGCAGAGATTTATGAGGATCAAGACAAGTTGAAAAAAAGTATTTATCTTACCTGGGGTTGTTTTTGGCGCCACTGGAGTGGTTTTATCGTAGGATTTCGAAGCCTTGCTCGGCGACGTGAGGTTTTCTGTGCTGTGACTGGGTAGTAAACACGTCAATTGTGCCATTGGACTAGTAAGAGCGGGCCGAGCGTACATTCCCGCGGATAATGACAGGGCTCCAGGAGTTCCCATTAAATTACTTATGGCGATTCGTTCTATTTGCCCCATTAGTTTCTAAAAGAAAATTAATATGATATTTTAGCACATCTAATAAATGGAGAATTTCAGTTATCTTCTGAATAGTACGTGATTATAAGCAATAAAAAAAGATTGACTACTCGAGTCTAGCAACTGCTCAAGCAGCATTATTACATGTTATATTAGGTTAATTACCAGTTATAGTAACCTGGCCTTAGGTTGCAATAACTGGTAACTAACCCAATATAACTAACGCTTACTTCAGTTAGTGTCTAATCCAGGGGTCTCTAAACCAAATCCGACGAGTGATATCATGAATCTGGCCCCCGACCAGAGATACATCAAAATGTATCTCTGGTCGGGATTAGACACTAACTGATTAGACACTAACTGAAGTAAGCGTTAGTTATATTGGGTTAGTTACCAGTTATTGCAACCTAAGGCCAGGTTACTATAACTGGTAATTAACCTAATATATATATATAATCATTTAAAATCCCTTTTACCCTTTAGGGTGTCGAGAATTAACCTAATATAACATGTAATAATGCTGCTTGAGCAGTTGCTAGACTCGAGTAGTCAATCTTGTAATGAAATATTTTATTATGATTTAGTGTTCAATTTATTTTAAATTATTATACATTTAGTGATGTAAAATTACCAGTAATTTAAAACTGGATAATTTTCTAGGTAATATCATTGGAAACATGGTAAATTTTGGTAATTTAAAGTTTGTGTGTTTTAAAGACATAAAACACACATAAATTCCAATAAATAATTTTATGTGTTCCATGATTTTGTAAAAATTATAGGTTTTTAAGAATCCTTCAACAAACTGTCATTTTTCTCTAAGAAAAAAGATAGTTACAAAAAAAACTTGAAGATAGAAAAATTATCCAAAATCTTATTATCTAAAACTTTTGTTCGAACCATTTTTCTGTATTACCATCAGTTATTGAGTCAATCACAACTTTTGCAAAATACAAAAAAAGCGAGAGTACTCGCATAAACTCTCGACAGTTTTCAATTTTTACAAAAAAACGCTATAACTCAAAAACTACGTGAGCTACAGAAAAGTATAATACATGCATTTTAGCTATTTCGACGAGATCTACAAGCTGGGCATATTTATTTTTATAGAGGATGATCCATTAAGTAACTAAAAGAAAATGTCAATTGTGTTTTTTTCTAAATCAAGAGGGCGAATATTCATCAAAGTTGTCAATATTATACAAAAGAGTTTTCCACTCCTCGATTAAGCATGGAGTCAAATTTCGAATTTAGAAAAGCTTTAAAATTTAGTTTGGTTGCGTAGTGCTATGTGACCAAACGAAATTTTCAGGCTTTTCTAAACTCGAAATTTTACTTCATGCGCCACGTGCATAAAATGCTGATTTATCCCGAAATTTAAAAACATACAAATTCCAATAAATAGTTCTAAGAAGTTATTCCATGAGTTTGTAAAAATTATAAGTTTTTACGAATCTTTCAACAAACTGTAACTTTTCTCCAAGAAAAAAGATACTTACAAAAAAACTTTTTATTGTCTAAAACTTTATTTAATTCTAACAATTTTTTTGCATTTCTATTAGTTATTAAGATATTCGCATATTTGGATTTGGTCGTTGTTTTAAAGAAGTTATCGTTTTGTTTTTAATGAATGAAGATAATTCTCTGTGGTGATTTCTGTTTGACTGGTTCGGAAATCGCCACTGTTTCCGATGCGGGTGAATAAGTGAAGTAATAAAATTCGTAGCACTTAACGTTATATATTCACCGTAAATAATATATATACAATATATACAGAATAAAGTTTAACTAAATTTGAATGCGTTTAAAGTATTTTTATGAGTTGAATGTAGTGTAAGTTAACAAGGCGCGATGTGTATAGTTTGAGATTTTTGAAGCAAGTGCTTTACATTTTGAAATTCTAAATTTGAGAAATATGCAAAGAGTGGGGGTGCGTTGTGCGGTATATTTCCAAGTTACCAATTAGATAAAAGAAGGGAGGTGCCTTCGTTTACCTAAACTTGTAATTTTCCGTTAAGGGATGCATTTCTGAGAATTGGCCACATGGCCATGTACATATCTGAACGCAGACTTTCTCCGAAATACGCCGTGACCAAAACAACACCCCCTCGTCATAAAAAGGGTCCGTGCAGATTTACAAAAGCCCATTAACCGAGAGGAAATTCGACACGTCCTTGTTAGCTTACATTCCTTAAAATATTAAATAGACTAATAGAGCAATAAAATGTCACAGCAAGCAGAACTAATATATAGAAAGCAATTCAGCACAATAGTATAAAAATAAGGTTGAAACATGTTTAGGAATAGAGTTATACGTGGAAAAGTATTTAGAAATAAAAACGTATTTACAAATTCACATGTCAAGAAACACACAATGTCACAAATAATAATTGTCGCGAGATATCCGCAACAGTCGTGGTAGCAACCAAATCCAAATTTTCATAACACGAAATCTTACTTCACGCGCTACGCATATAAAACACTGATTTGATGTGAAGTTCAAAATAGACTGTTAATAATTATATATAAATAAATTACTTTATTAATTATTATCATTATGTAACAATAAATAAAAATACAGTTTTAAACTTTTAAAAATGCTTATTCAATTATTTGGATCTTGGCCTATTCGATTATGTACAATTGCAAAGAAAAAAAGTGTGAAGAGCCCTGGTCTAATCTAACCCAACATATGACTTAACTTAACCTAATTATTTTCTAGCATAATCTCATTGACTGTTGGTCATTTGCTGCCATCTAACCCAAGTGTTAACATTTTATAACCTAACCTCATTGAAAAATTGAAATTTATCTTACCCCTGCATCGGATTTTCGTTTGTAAATCCTGGACTGTCGGGTGGGTATTTTCTTTTTGACACCGCCGCCGATGGTCTGCTGCACAAATTCCGGCATGGAGTTTAATATCATCTGTGGAATACTGAACATGTCCCGGGGTTCTGGCGAGGCGCTCCTCGAGTGGTCGGGCGAACCCAGCGGGCTGTTGCACGGTGTTGCCGTCGGTGTGAAGCTGTTTACACCGCACGGTGTGTTTACGGCTGATGGTGTAACTGCTTTGATACCTAATAAATAATACAATAATTAAACATTTGCTTAGATGGTGGATAAGTAAAGTGCTGTTCTCAAGTTAGACTAAAGTATAGTTATAATGTATTCCATTTGTTTCTGGATCTCGCCTAGCTATGGAAAAGTGACAGTTTAAGTATTGTAAATGGGGCTGGTTGTGTTTTAAATCAGGGTTTTTAAATGTCACTGTCAGATGTTCGATTTTAAGGTTATAATTTCTGACTATTGTGATCTTACACTGTTGCCTGTTTTACAAATTTTCAGATATAAAAGGATAATAATATGCAGTTTTAAGATTAACAAAATTTACTATTTGGTTTTTGTACATACAAACACAGCAATAATATTGTATATAACAAATATAATGAATTCGGCTCTGCAAACTTATTTCGTCATCCATTTGTATTTCTCGCTTGGGTCTTCCCGTTAACACATTTTGATGAACTCCATCCATCCACCTTAATTTTGGTCATTCTCTCTTCTGTTGGCCCTCAGTACTTTTTTGTAGAATTGCAAATTTATTCCCACCCTCTTGTGATACTGATAATTTTCATGTCAAACAATTTTTAAGCCCTCATTCCACTTTTATTATTTAGTCAAGAGAACCTGCATCTGAATCTTCTGATGTTTGGTCTGAGCCAGATTCCCCAAGCGAAATAATAAAAGGAGGAATGGTTTCAAAAGAAAGGTTCCCCATGTGTTTTGTCCAGTCATCCGAAATAAGTTTTTCACAATGATCACAGAAATGTTGCCACATATCGGATGTACATTTTGAGAGAGACTCAAGCCATAAATTCTGAACACGATCCTTAGATGGTTGCTTAGAATTTATGTGCTTATTGTAGTAAGTCTTACAAAACCCCCATGCCATTTCAATTGGATTGTATTGACAATGGTATGGCGGTAATCTAAGAACTTCGTGCCCGTTCTTTCTCAAAATGTCATCAACTACGTAAATTTTGTCATTTGATCGAAAAGGTATAAATAAAGATATCATAAATTATTGCAACACTGTTAAAATAAGGAATCAGGAGTGGCAATTAATAAAAAATGTAAATGTTGATACTGCAACATAACAACACGAAAGCATGGCTAGGCGAGATCCAGAAACAAATGGAACGGTGTATAGCTTGAGTGATAAATATCTGAAATATTATCTGGCAATATTTAATGTAACTATTAATATTTTATTACACGAGTTTAGTGTTAAATCATGCAATAAATATTATGGCCCTTTTTTGTGATTAAACTGTTACTAACGTGTGATTAACTAATCGCGATTAAAGTGTTACTAATTACACAGTATGCATAGTCAAGTTTTAATACATACTTGTTAGTACCCAAGGTAATTGGATAACACATATACTATGGTGCTAGGTATGACACAATTTTGACGTTTTCACTGGAGAAGCAAGGGGAGGGTTGTGACTTCAATGGGTACAAGCACTGATCACACATGGAAAATAACGTAGTAAATGTATCGTGTGTAACGTACTGGATACATTATACTTCATTATTTTCCCTGGATCTGATTTTATATACAAATAATTGTGACAAAAATTTGATTTTAATTGCTCTGACGGTCATCGGCCATTTATTACGCAAAAGAAGAAGAATTATGACGTAAAATAACACGTCATATATTAAATGACAGTAAACTTGTAGACGTTTACTGTCATTGTCATCATTTGTGAACTGATATGACAGTTGAAAAAGAAAAAAACTAGTACAGCAAAATATTTGGCTATGTGAACTGGCTCACTTTGATTTTTCAAAACGTCAATCAAATTGACAAATCTGCGGAAATGTCTTAGCAAAATTTAATTAACATCGACTTGCCTTAACTAACTGAAGTGCAAAAAGCGATAATAATATGACCCGTTTTAGGCGGTAATAGCATTAGCGGCATTGCTAATGAAGTGCATATCAACAAAAGCACCCTTTTGTTGGTTAAGAAAAAAATTGTTGTTAACCTGTACATGAAAAGTGCTTACCTCTTTCATTAAGCATTTTGGCCAATCCGAAAGTCGTGGAGAACGTAGAGCAAGAGTTTCGCCTCGAAATTCCCCTGGGTGTGTGCGGCGGGGAGTTCTGCGTGCTGGAACAAACTGAAGCGACCCGGCTCGCTCGATTGCTGGGGGTGACCATCGTCCCGTCATCCGGATGTAGTACAGTGCTGTTTGTGAGGGTATAGACGGGAGCCGAAGAATCGAATAGCTTTCCGGGATTCGCGTATTCCTCATCTTCCTCTATAAAATTTAAATATTATTAACAACACAGATAACACTGAAACTTTGTGTAGTTCAAAATAGTTTTCTAATTATCAATATGCTAAATACTGCTTTTAAACTTGCTTCACTTAGCCCGGCAAATCCAAGTTTTCAGACTTCTCTAAACCTGAAATTTTACTTCATGTTTAATCATGCTTAATGTTTTTTTGCATAAATGTATAAGTATTGTTGTATTATGGATTTATTATTTTTACATAGATATTTAAGTATGGTTTTAGACTGATTTTATTAAAGTAGTAAAAAGATTATATGTTAAGTATTATTATGTGATAAATTTATTATACATACACAATTTATAGATTAAGGATGATCAAATGTTTATTTTATATATATTATGGAAAAGGATAACAGCATAGTCAAGTAAGGGGCGGCATATCATTTTATATACAGAGACTTTTATGTAACATCGAACATTTTCATAACGAGAATATTTCTTTTAAGTATACATATGCACTTCGTTGTACAATTTCCGACGGTCGGTTTATTAAGAAAATTCAATTAAAACTTTAAACGAGTGTTTTCCACTTACAGGCTAAGCATGAAGTAAAATTTCGAGTTTAGAAAAGCCTGAAAATTTGGTTTGGTCGCGTAGCGCGAAGCGCGGAGCGGCCAAACCAAATTTTCAGGCTTTTCTAAACTCGAAATTTTACTTCATGCGCCACCGGTACAAAACACTGGTTCAATGTATAGTTCGGCGGTGTGCTTTAAACTTCGTAATATGTCAGTGTTTTGTACCGGTGGCGCATGAAGTAAAATTTCGAGTTTAGAAAAGCCTGAAAATTTGGTTTGGCCGCTCCGCGCTTCGCGCTACGCGACCAAACCAAATTTTCAGGCTTTTCTAAACTCGAAATTTTACTTCATGCTTAGCCTGGGAGTGGAAAACACTTGTTTAAAGCTTCAAATTGAATTCTCTTAGTAATCCGAGCAGCGGAAAATGTACAACGTATGCATACGTATACTCAAAAGAAATATTCTCGTTATGAAAACGTTCGGTGTTACATAAAACTCTCTGTATTTTTCTATGTTATTATATAGCAAAGATGCTAAATAAAGATTATTATTATTATTATTATTATTATTAATCAGATTTGATTGGAAACTTCCGATTTAACTTTTACAAAAACAACTACCACCTTAAAATTTAGAGCTTACACACTAGGATAGCTATATTTAAAATAAAAAGATTCCTGTATAAACACACCTAAATCGCTGAGTCCGTAAGTTTCCAAGCCCATGTCTTCCAATTCTTTGCCCCCCTTGATTTTGACTCCGGGCCGTTCCTCCAACAGTCCGCCGAAAGTGGGCTGCGCCAGCTGTGACCAGTGGTGCAAAGTTTGCGAGCCTTCCATCGGTTTGACGATTTGTAATTTTTCTGGAAGACGCCACTGCTGCTGATAACCTCCGGAGCCCGTCGACATCAGACTGTCCGGTGTGCGACAACCGAAAGGCAGATACGTGTCACCTTCGTACCTTTAATTTCAAAGCAAATTGATCGAAATAATTGTTCGATTGTTTAGTAAAAATGCTCTGGTTTTTTGTTAATATTTTTTTAAATAGAGTTAGTTTTGATTAAACTTTTTCATATAAGAGATTATTTTTACCTGTCACCGAAAAAGTTGGATTATAAGTCCGTGAAATTAATCATCTTTTTTCTTTTAAAAAAAAAATTAAAGAGTCGGGGAAAGAGTGGAGTGCATTTAATTCCGTATCACGGTGAACGGCAACATGATGGAAACCCCACACGCCACGCAAGAGTCGACGATTGCGTCGACGCAAAATTGGGGCGCTTAATTTCGTTCCACTCTTTCGTCGAGGATTGTATGACACTCCTGAACGGTGTTTAATCCTCAACGCAAAAGTAGGGTAGAAAGAGTACATCTTTTAGCCGGCGCACTATGCTTTCCTCGATGCAGGCGAGAGCGCCGTTCAACGAACAGGCCTCCACAACTCATATGTAAAAATCGGAACCAAAATTTGTTCCTTGTCTAACACGTTAAAATGCCATATATCTCTATCCCGTAAAACGGTTACCCCAAGGATTACTGCTAATTCCGTAGCGCCACTAGTCAATATTAATGGAAACTGTAAATATGCTAGAAAGTCGTAAAAATAAGCACTAGATGTCTCTACATATTTCTCTTTACCTCCAATTTTACGGCCTAACCCAATTTTTCGCCATTTGCAATTAATCTTCTGTTCTGATTGCAGGTTCAGCTGATTTTCGCAGATTAATCTGAATTTCTTGGGAATTTTACAATACGGATCGTAAGGGGACTAAATATTGTAAGATTTGTGGCTGCAGTGAAGGTGAGGTGGAGAAACTGTTCTGTTTTCCCCGCAATCCAGAATTGTAAGTACGACAAATAATTTCTAATTAATTATTCCATTGTTTTCAAAAAAATAATTACTTTTCTTGAAAACACTATTACTACAGATTATTCGAGTGACGTAAGTGAATTTTTATATACGGGTTGTGGCTTCATTAATATTATTAAATAAGCATGCTTTTGCACAAAAATTAATATTTATTTTATAATGTTATTATTCACGTATTGTATTTAATATTAACGTATATTATGTTTATGTTGATTAAAATGTAGTTTATAATACATGTTTACGGAAGTTGATTTATAGAAACAATTTCAAAAATGTAGATTATCGGTAATGTCAGTAGAGTTAATTTTTGTCAACTGGTTTAATAATTCAAAAAATTGATGGTTGCAGGTATTGAACTCTGTACTATTTGACAGTTGAATTAGTTTACTAATTATTTATATGACCGTTTTTTTATTGTAACTCTTACTTCAGAAAATCCTATTATACTGTTTTAACCTATGGATTTTGCTATGCTGCGTGTATTTATTGTAGATCGGTAGAATGTTTCTCATGTTTTCTATATAGGTTTAATTGTTTTATTTAATATGTTAATTACATTTTCTTCGAGCATATTATTTAAAAGGAGGATGACTATGATCTATATAAATTTTTAATGTATTAATTTTTTATAATCAATAATTTTAAATGTATTAATTTATTTATGATCAATTTTTAACCAATTCCGTTCTAAAAGTTTATAATAGTAACAATGGTTTCATATTAATTCATAAAGTTTGCTTCCTGAATGTAGAAAATTCTCACCCTCCGCTTAATAATACAGTTCAGATTGGTTTTTATGGGTTTCCCAATCTTTTACGACAAATGTCGGAACTGGATAGCCCATTTTTTTTTTTTTTTTTAATGACTTGTTATAGTATTTTTTGACAATTTTCAATATAAAATTAAATAATTATTTTATATATTTATATTTTAATATATATAATTTATATTATACTCTTTAACATTTTTAAATTTAGATTGCTTTGCTTTATTTAACAATTATATATAATTTCATTATATTGCTAAGTTCTTTTTTAATTATTTTCGTAAATAAACAAAGTTAAAGTGATATATGCTTTTTATTCTATTAAACCCTTCTGTGTAATTTTGCTGTCCATAATAGAATTATTGCTTACTTCAATGTAAGCAATAATTTTATTATGGACTTAGAATTGAAAAAATTATTATTGAATATATAACATTTTAAATATACCGCCATATTTTGGATTGCGCGACTGTGGCGCCACCCAAATGGTTACCCCAACGGGGCATTTTTTTTTCTCACGTAGTTGTGCATCTGTAATCTGTGTCAACGAAAGAGTGTACGTGTGTAACGTGCCGTTATATATACTACCCCGTATACCGCATTAACCTATCATAGGCAACCCAATATACCTCACTATCCTATCATAGACTATATACATCCCTTTTTCACATACATGCCTATCCCAATATAATACTCAATTTCCACCCCCAACATTTTGTTCCACCTCTTTTCCTTTCGAGTTTTTCACTAAATCCACTCCTATATAAACGGGTTACACTCGCCTTTTTGGTCAGACGGCGGATCTCAGTGGTTGACACGAGTTCCGCTTAAAGGCCCAGTGGTTGTCACGGGTCCCGTCTAGTCTCCAAAGCCGAAGATCCGAGAAGCCGAGCAGTTAGGGTAAGCCGAGACGGCGTTGTGCCGTGACTCTCCCGTTCGCCGTTCCCAATTGATATTCGTTATTTGAACATTATTTTATTTTTACCTTTTCTAGAGTTGTTATTTTATTTACTTTATGTTATATAATATCAGAATCCCGGCAAACCAAGACGGCATTGTGTCTCTGGGTTTCCGTCTGCCGGACTTTATTAAAATATTGTTAGTTACGTTATTTATAAAAATAAATAAAGGGATTATTGCTTTATTTATTTTTATGCCCGTTGTATGTTAGATAATATTGTTTTATTTTGTTTGATTTTGATAATAAATCTATTATTAAATGTTTGTTGTTTCCGTCTACACTTCGGTGTAGTGGCGCCCGAGTTAAACGAAACCAATCTCTTATATCCAAACTCCACTGAGCTCTCGAAATACACAAAGAGTGTTACACGTGTAAAGGGTCCTATTAACAATATTTAAAAAATTTTGACCGAGTCTTCAGAACCAGGAGGACAGGAACGTTCAAACAAAACAATAATCAGTATAAATGAAATTGCCAATTCTTGGTTGCAGAATACTTCAAACATTAAAAGTGCGATTCTTTTCGCAATCTACAACAAGTTAGTCTTACAAAGACTATATCAAACACTCATTGAAACAACTACTTCCCGGGCCAATACCCCGACGGACATTGAATTATACAACAAGTGTTTGCTGTTACATACATTAGCCCGGGAAGTAGTTGTTTCAATGAGTGTTTGATATAGTCTTTGTAAGACTAACTTGTTGTAGATTGCGAAAAGAATCGCACTTTTAATGTTTAAAACAATAATCATTGACTAAAAATTCTTGATAGTAAGTACTGTGAAATTATAATTTACTAAAATAAAATTAAAAACAAAATGGGTGGTGTTTCCAGTAATAATTATGATTTAATTTGTTTGTTAAGTTAGATGACTCAGATTTTAATTTAATTATAAAACATTCTTTTGTATTTATTTCGTTATTTTGAACTTACCCGCCATAAGTAGGACCGTGTTGTAAATTTGATCGCCTCGCCAACACCTCAGCAGGAGTCAGTCTCTTCAGCGCAGCTTCCAAATCCGAAGCCCCCGGCACTCCGGGTACACCTTTCCGTGGAGGACCTCTGCGTGAGAACAAACAAAATAAAAACGTGTAATAATCTTAATTTTATTTTATTATCTTGTTTGTGTAGTTTTTATTAAGCCACTTACGGATATCCATCATCGGAATCGGTCTGATTGGATTCCGAATCGGAAATGCCGGTCGAGTCGAGGCTGGGATACCCGAGGCTGCTACTGCTGTATATCGAGCCGTTGGACCTGCGCATGTCGAAAGCTGCCTGAGGCCTGGCGCTCATCCTCGGCCCGGACACGTTCATCCCGTAGCTGTTGACGTAACCGCCGGATCCGCTCGAAGCGAGGCTTCCTAGGCTGTCGGTGCTGTTGATCGAGTTTTGCGAAGCACACCGGACCGTTTCAAATACTTTTTTATACTGAGGTCTAAAAAAGAAATTACACTCAGCAAAATATTGGCTCGTATTTAAAAACACATTAAAAAATAAACAGCTTTCTCTTTTGATTTTTAAATAATTTACTACTAGAACCCTACACCAAAAGGTAGATGGAATCTGGATTAAGTAAGTATAATACTTTTTTTTTTTTTTTTTTTCTTGAATAATTTTCTCACTTATCACTTGGTGAAACATTTTTAAATATTGATAATGAAAGTTTAAATTAAATTACACTTGGTTTGTTTCACAATTTTTTACTTTACTATTTACTCGACTAGTTTCGCGTTTTACAGCATTATCAGGATATCCATTATCCTGATAATGCTGTAAAACGCGAAACTAGTCGAGTAAATAGTAAAGTAAAAAATTGTGAAACAAACCAAGTGTAATTTAATTTAAACTTTCATTATCAATAATACTTTTTGTTTTAGCGGTAATTAAAATAAAAAATATTAAATGTTCCATTATGGGCGCATTCACCAGATAAAACTGTTGAAAGTTTGATGCGAACAGTTGGAGAATTTTCTTGTGAATGCACTGTCAACAACAAATACGTTCGTAATTTTTGCAAGCGTAAATAAAAAGTAAAATGGTCAGAGTAGCGTTCACTAGATAATAACATAAAGCGTAAAAATAAAACATTGAGAGCAAATTTTTGTGGCGATTACGCCTATTAATTCTACTATAAATTTGAAATTGATCGAAACCATGATAAAAAAAGCAAACTGGACTTTTTACTATGCAAGCAATTTTCTAAAGTAACTACGTACATTTCGACATTGGATATTCCACTATCGGTACTAATCTCTGAATGCATAGACATCTCCAGCTCGCTCTGCAAGCTGTCGAATGGCACCTGCGTGCTACCGCCAAGCGATGGGAATATGGAACTTCGGGCGACCGGCATCTGCTTCCGCCGCAGCTTTCGCAGTTGCTCCTGCGCGTCCCTTAACAGCGATTCTACTTCGTAATACCTTTGCTTGAAATCGGACAACTCCAGCGCCAGACTACCCTGGTTCTCTTTCGTTATCTGCAGCAGGCTATTCATCTCATCGTTGTCCGTCATAAACTGTAACACAGACATACTGCCTTAATAATAGATGCTTGCATATAGCTTCAATACTGTACCAAAGATGATATTAACATTTTAGTAGATAGTAATCTACTAAAATGTTAATATCATCTTTGTTAGTTTACATCCAATAATTTAATAACATCATACTCCTAGTTTAAGGCATAAGATCAGTCTTATACATAACCCCAAATGCCATAGAAAAACGAATTTATTTAATTTTAATGCAATGATTTGGATGTATTGTATATTCAACACAATTAAAACCTCTAGAGTGCCATGGAAAATTTTATAGGTTGGCAACTCTGAAATTAGATATTGTAACATTCACGCTCCGCTCGAAGAGCGCGCGACCCTTTGCAGGTAGCCAGGCCGCCGCGTACCGACCACCGCATCCCTTCTACCACTGTCTCCATTCCACCCTACTCCCACCATCCTCCGCTCCGGCCAAACACCTATTTAACCATCTACACCCTGCATCTAAGGCATTTTTTTTTTTTTTTTTTGAGAGCAGTCAGCGATAGCACACGTTTATTTAACAGGGTGAATTTAGTAGTTCTGTTAAATAGGCAAGATAATTTCGTTTGAGCGTGAATTAAGTAGCGTTCAAACGAAATTATGATTTCGCAGCGAACCGGTAGCCCCGGATACTCCGTTTTGTACGAGGAGTCAGACGACAACGCGATGGAGACTCAAGCTCCGAGCAGTTCCAGCGACGAGCAAGAAGAAAGCGCAGAAGAGCTAAAAGCCCAACAGATTGCGGAGATCAAAAGACAACTGCAAAGCTTGCAGAAACTACTCCAAGATCTGGAGAACGGCGAGGGGCCGTTCGTCCCGGTCCAAGCCAAGAGGAAGAAGAAGGACAAATCCTTAACGTCGATGAAACCGACCCAGAACACCACCCCAACGACAGCCGCTACGAAAGCGATCCCTCCGCTGGTGCCGTCGAGACTGGCCGCGGCAACAGAGCCGAAAAGGAGAAAACCACCTAGAGCGATCTTTAAAAACATTCACCCGGCACTTCTAAGTGCTTCAAAATTGACTACGCAATCAACTTCCACAGTTGCCCACCCCTACGAAAAAGAGGATTTCCCTGCTTTGAAAAATCCGAAAAACACCGAACTCGACTACACGACAACCGCCGCCCCGGCATTGCCGCCGACTACCAGCTCGGACGGCAGTAGTAACGGCCTCGCCTCGAGCGCTGCAGCCGCCACACCCACGAAACGGACTGAGAATCCCGATCATGACAGCCCCACAGGAAATGGAGCTAGAGGCGCCGGAAGTTCAACCGTCGAAACCAAAAAGGCCACCACCGATAGTCCTGGTGGACAAGGATAAGATCCGCCTGGTGCAGGCTACCCTGAAGGAGAATAAAATCACCGCACGAATCGCCTCCCACGCAAAAGGGAGCAACATTTTTACCGAAAATTCGGACGATTTTCGCAAAACCGTCAGAATACTCGATGAACTGAATGCCGCCCAGCACCATTACATGCTGAGCGAGGATAAAGAGCTGAAAGTGGTGATCAGAAACATCCCACAGGAATTCACAACAGACGAAATCAAGGAAGAACTGCTCTTGCACGGCTTCCCGGCAAACTCCGTCAGCCGGCTACGAAAAGGGACGCGGGTTTACAGCCTAGCGCTGGTAAATCTACCTAAGACAGAGGAAGGGAAGAAAAATTTTCAATTAAAATACCTGTTCGACCATGTAATCAGCGTTGAACCAAAACGCCGATCCACAACAAGCCAGCAGTGCTTCCGCTGCCAACAATACGGGCACGTGCAATTCCGTTGCACCGCAAAAGACGTTTGCACCTTTTGCGCCGGCGATCACCCGTCGTTCGACTGCCAAAAGAAGGAGGAAGAATGCAGAAAATGCTTTAACTGCGGAGGAGAACACCCCGCTTATTCAACCAAATGCAGGAAACACCCGGCGAACATAAAAAAAACGCGCGACGAAGAAAACAGAAGGAAGCTGGAGAACAGCCGCCTGAGAGAAGGAACGAGCTTCGCCCAGAGAGCTAAAAACAATGCACCACCGCCAAACGACAACAATCTGGAAATGTTAATTTCAAAAATCGTCCGCAACATGCTAATCCAACTTAGGGAAAACAACGAGCTGTAATGTTCAACGGAGAAATGGGAAATAAACCAATAAAGATAGCTACGTGGAATGCAAACGGGCTGGTGAAGAAAACAAACGAACTCAAGATCTTCGCTGAAAAACACGACATCTCGATATTCCTGATATCCGAAACACATTTAAAACCGGGGGTGAAAGCATTCGTGCCTGGTTTTAAATGTGTGAGAAACGACAGAGAAAGCAACCAAGGAGGAGGAGTGGCAGTTCTATACCGAAACAGCTTGTGCGCCAGCAAGCTAGAATTCACAACAAGTTCGATCGAGGCGACTGGGATCGAAACTATTGTGAACAACGTAAAAAAGCGCTTCGTAGCGGTATACAAAAGCCCCTCGAAAACGCTTCTAAAAACCGATCTGCTTGAAATTACCAAATTAGACAATTTAATAATCGGCGGCGACCTCAACGCCAAAAATCCTGCGTGGGGAAGCCGCGCAACAAACAATGCCGGAAAAACGCTAGCTGCTGTCTGGAAACAACAAACCGAAATGCGAGTATGGGGCCCGGAGGATGCAACTTCAACCTCGACCAGGCCAGGAGGAAGAGGAGACGTGATCGACTTATTCATCACTAACAAAACAACCGATCCGTGGGGAATTCAAACCTTACACGAACTTAACTCAGACCACTTCCCAGTCGTTATCAACTGGGGAGAACGCACTAGCCTGCACCGCGCGAACGAGCCGGACGCCAGTCCTGAGCGACCCAGGTCCCGCTACCATCACCATTCAGCCACTTCTTGATTATTCATACTTCTGTACATATTATTCTTTTGTAAATAAACGCATTTAAACACCGAACGGCCTTACAATATTAAATTTATCAGAGCTGGGACGAATCCTCGTAAAAAGGATTCGAATCACGAATCCGAATCACCTAATATGATTCGAATCATGAATATTCGAATAAAGGATTAGTAAGAAGTAAATATGATTCAAATCAAAGATTCAAATCCTGTTTTTTCGAATCACGAATACAAATCCTTTAAGTATAAATTTGATTTTGTTATTTTCTTGCAACCATTAATATATAAATATCGTTACCAGTTGTTTCAACAAAAATATTCAAAACGTAATTATTTATTATTAACACTAAACATCGTTGATAACAGACTAAATATCTGATTCCCTGTTACTCTGATTAAAGATGTATTTGTGTGTTTTTGAACTTCTCTTCAAATCAGTGTTTTGTACGCGTGGCGCATGAAGTAAAATTTCGAGTTTAGAAAAGACCGAAAATTTGTCTCGGGTCGCTGCGCGACCCTCGACAAATTTTCACGGGGCTTTTCTAAACTCGAAATTTTACTTCATGCTTAGTCTGGGAGTGGAAAACACTCGTTTAAAACTTTAAATTGAATTAAAAAAAAAACAAGGAATATCTAAAGATTTACAGAAAATACGCTGAATTAGGAATACGTATACTTAAAAGAAAAATTCCCTGTATACTTGTTTGCATGAGCTGTAACTTTACGATAATTGTTTGTTTTTTAAAATAGTTTAATTTTAAGCTTTAAACGAGTGTTTTCCACTCCCAGACTAAGCATGAAGTAAAATTTCGAGTTTAGAAAAGCCCCGTGAAAATTTGTCGAGGGTCGCGCAGCGACCCGAGACAAATTTTCTGGGCTTTTCTAAACTCGAAATTTTACTTCATGCGCCACGCGTACAAAACACTGATTTGAAGAGAAGTTCAAAAACACACAAATACATCTTTAATCAGAGTAACAGGGAATCAGATATTTAATCTGTTATCAACGATGTTTAGTGTTAATAATAAATAATTACGTTTTGAATATTTTTGTTGAAACAACTGGTAACGATATTTATATATCAAAACAGTGATTTAACGAGAAATTTAAAAACACACAAAAGAAAATTTTCACGTTAATCGTCACAATTATTTCGAATTATTTTTGACAATTCAAAACATTTTGTAAATATTCGAATCCTCTTATAAGGATTCGAATACAAATCCTCTCGAAAAAATGTAACGAATCCGGATCACGAATCCAGTTGAACTAAAGTATTCGAATGCCTCTTTTGAACTCTTTAAAAGGATTCGAATCCTGAATGATTTGAATCCTTCCCAGCTCTGAAATTTATCATGTTTGACATTTTATATGTCAGTTCTTAAGCGCGTAGCCAGTATAAATTTAAAAAAAGATTAAATCATGGCACTCTAGAGGTTTTTATCTATTGAACATACGATATAAATGTACACACCTATAATCTGATTTTTTTTAATATGATCAATCTAATTTGACATTTCAAGAATTTAGTGGTGTGATGCAGGTTGTGTGTTTTAGGTTAGGACAAGATTAATCACATGTTATGTTGTAAATCAACTTCTAATTTGTAGGTTATGTGAAGGGAAATCTGACATTAATATGACAATTCAATTAACTCACAAAGATGACGATTACAAATGTATTAACCTATCACCGGCTCAAATTATTTGTATCTACTACCAATTTAATAAAGTGTCTCCGAGGAACAGGTAGGATAGGAGGATCTTAGATTTCAAGAGAGCATTTGAAACAATAGATAGGAAGCGACTACTTATAAAACTCAGAAATTATGGTGTGGAGGGTACAGTACTAAATTGGTTTACTAGTTACCTGAATAAAAGAACCCAGAAAGTAAAGATTGGAGATAAATTATTGGATACTCTATCTATTGAAACAGGGGTACCACAGGGTAGTATTTTGGGACCTCTGCTTTTTGTGTTGTATATAAACGATATTGAAAACTGCTTAAGTCACTGCAAATTCCATTTATTTGCAGATGATACTATTATATACAGAACATCAGTAGACATAATAAAAGCAACAAATGAAATAAATAGCGACTTAATTAATTTAAACAATTGGTTACAGGATAATAGTTTGAAAATTAATACAACCAAAACAAGAGCAATGATAATTAGCAGAAAAGATCAGTCCATAGAAAATAATACAATTAAATTCAACAATAGCCCCATAACATATGTCAATACAATAAAATACCTAGGAGTTCAATTAGATAAACGATTACAGTTCAATGAACATATAGATTATACATGTAAAAAAATAGGAAAAAAGTTAGGAGTATTAAGACGAAGTAGTTATTATATGTCGCAAGCTACCAAAAAAACAATATATAACACTATTATACTACCACATTTTCACTTTGCAGGATCTATTCTTTATCTTGCAAATAGTGGATCTTTGAATAGACTCCAAATATTGCAAAATAAAGGAATGAGAATAATTTTAAATTGTAATAAATATACAAGTATAAGAACGATGTTAGAACAACTGGATTGGATAAACATAGAGAATTTTGTAAAATTTAAGGCATTAATTTTTATTCACAAAGTTTACACTGGGAAGATGCCCAAATACTTTGATGAAAGTATCATCACTAATGCAGACATCCATACGTACAACACAAGAGGCAGAGGAAATATTTTTCTCCCATTCAAAAACACAAAGGCAGGACAGAATTCACTCTTTTTTAAAGCTGCTCAAGAACACAACAAGCTATCAATAAAAATAAAAGAAGAAGAAAATATTAATAAGTTTAAATCAAAGTTGCTAGATTACTTGAAGAGTCTTCAGAAATAGTCGTAGTGTATGGGCTGTGCATTATGTGTATATATTATTAATTGTTCCTATATGTATAAGTACAAATTTTAAATAAGTATTATTACCTTTTTAGTTATTGTTTTTTTGCATAAATGTATAAGTATTGTTGTATTATGGATTTATTATTTTTACATAGATATTTAAGTATGGTTTTAGACTGATTTTATTAAAGTAGTAAAAAGATTATATGTTAAGTATTATTATGTGATAAATTTATTATACATACACAATTTATAGATTAAGGATGATCAAATGTTTATTTTATATATATATATATATAGATATACATATATTTTTCTATGTTATTATATAGCAAAGATGCTAAATAAAGATTATTATTATTATTATTATCAGTTAATATTCCTTGATCAGGAATATCTGTCTTCGTTATTTTCTGGTCATTTATATATTCAAATTTTAAAAAAGTTTTAAATACAAGGAATTTTTCTTTAAGGTATGTATACGATTTTTCAATGTAAATTTTCAGACATTCGTGATCTTATTAAAAACTTTCAATTTAAAAACTCTAACGAGTGTTTTCCACTCCCCGACTAAGCATGAAGTAAAATTTCGATTTTAGAAAAGCCAAATCAGGCTACTGTTAAAGCAGGACTGCAACTGTTCGCAGTAAATACACCCTAAGTTGGTCGTATTAAAAAAAACAGAGTTTAAGCAGTATACTTTGAAGTTCACTTGAAATCCGTGTTTTATATGCGTGGCGCATAAAGTAAAATTTTAAGTTTAGAAAAGCCTTAACATTTGGTTTGGTTGCGTAGCGCTACTCACTACGCAACCAAACCAAATTTTCAGGATCTTCTAAACTTAAAATTTGACTTCGTGCTTAACCAAGGAGTGGAATCATATGTTCAAAGTAAATTTCAATTGAACAATTCAGCCGAAGAAACACATTTTTAAACAGTATGACATAGCCTATAATTGGTTCAAATTTAATTAGAATAAAGTTGGTACAGACGAAAATGCGATGTTGCCACGTTCACTCTATCAACAGGTTAGCAATGCAATTTTCACTAATATAGTGGAATTTTTCAAATTAGGCACTCTCATACGTAGAACGAGCGTCGTTCGTTTATTTCCGCTGCTCAAAAAAAGAGAAAGTGGAACATGACTACGTTGGGCGCACATTTATTTGAAAGAAAGGAACTCGTGCGCACATGCCAGGTGGTGCATCGGACGAGGACCCTTCGGGATTTGAATGGTGTTATCTCTGTGAGGCTCAGCACCGAATGGTACATTTACTCCCCAATATTTTCAGAACTGTCTTGCCTACTTTCGGAAAATGCTGTTCTACCGCGCAAGTGCCTAATTTGGGTTATACATCTATAACATTATTTGAAATAAAACAACACAGTTGGGAGGGTTTCAAAAGTCGTAAATTAAACTTATTAGAAGAATTAGAAATTAATAAATATAACAAAAAAGGTATTCTATTAAATGACCAAATAGAAGTAAACAACTCACCCCTAATCAATATTTAGTTGCTCAAAATTGTTTGTATTAGTTTCAGCCTAATTGCCTTATTACCCCCCCCCTCTATTAACTTAATTGCATTGGTATATAATGCTCCTCCCAACTGTGTTGTTTTATTTCAAATAGTATTATGGAGTTTCATCATGTATCCGCCTCATCAATTAAATATTTAAATACATCTATAACATGTAGCTTTTGTCGTATTAATACGAAATGATTGTATTATGTTTGTATGGGTTTCATTCATTTAACTATAATAATATTAGCGACAATTCTATTAATACGGCATGTATTTTTTAAATGGACTGGATACATAAATAAATAAACATTATCCATCAATAATCAAATTACAATTTTGTACACAACAAACACATTGAAAAGTGAATTTTATGTATAATTAAATAGAGATATGCAAAATATTGCCACTTGGCTTTTGACTGTTGGCACAGAAACCACACAATGCATATGTTTAGCGCAGTATTTTTGCCATTTTTTCGTTTTATATTATTCATTATTTTAATTATTTGTTACGTTCTTTCAGTTTTTGTTTTTTTTCACAAAACATAGACAACAACTAACGTCAGGTTACGGAGTGCTGCATATGAGCCAACAGTCGAGATTAGCTGTTTTGAATATCTCTATATCAGCTCTTTAATTAGTCCAGTCGTCAGAGATCTGATCTCTAAAAATCGCTCAAATTGGCTGAAAATTTGTGTGCATTTCAAGTACTGGACTCTTAATAAGATGAAAAAATGGTGATGTGTCCATCATAGTACTTTCCCCTGTAAATTGCGTATTAAATCACTTTTAAAATATTTGTAGCATTATTATTTTCAAAATGTCTTCAACTTTTTGTTAACTACAACTTTTATTTGAAACATTTTTCAATTGGATCAACACATACTGACACAAACCAATGACTAGATAAAAAACACTATTTATTGAATATCTCAAAAACTAAGAGTGCTATGACAAAAAGTGAATCTACAAAAAATCTTTAGTTTTTCATTTCCTACAACTTTTATTTGAAACATTTTTCAATTGTATCGACACACACTATCACACACCAATAACTAGATAAAACACACAACTTTTGAAATATCTCAAAAACTAAGAGTGCTATGACAAAAAGTAAGTGAACAATACATCTTCATTTTGTTATTATCTACAACTTTTATTTGAAAGAATTTTTTGTTTGATGAACATTTATTGAAAAAATCTGAAAAAACTGAAAAACGCTAAGAGTAAAGTACCACTTCCGGTTTTCCGATTTTCACCAGAAGCTTTTCAGTTCTTCTGATTGTAACAAAAAGCTTAAGTTTCAAGTTTCATCTCGATATCTTTTGCGGTACAGCGCACACAGACAGACAGACATTTTTCAAAAATGGTCTTATTCGACTCAGGGGACCTCAAAACGGATATTTCCGCTAACATTTTTGATTCGAAAATTTTCACGAAAACAATACTTTCCCTTTGTATTACATACGAGGGAAAGTAAAAAGTTTACCACTCCTACCCCCGGCCTTAACCCTAAAAACGGACAACATCAATTCAGCACAAATCTGCACATGAAAAAAAAATGTTTATACAAAAAGTGTGGCTTAGAGGATTCTGAACAAAAAAATGTCAGCACTTTTTTGTGAAATTAACCGTTCTCTCAGAAATAACGATTCAAGTAACTGGTCATTTTGTATTTCACATTTGAGTCTTTTGGATATTGTTTTCTTTTTGTTTCATGAAAATATAACATTTTACAACAACCGAATTTCGTCGATTTTAATAATTTTTACTTTCCCCCGTATGTAATACAAAGGGAAAGTATTGTTTTCGTGAAAATTTTCGAATCAAAAATTTTTGCGGAAATATCCGTTTTGAGGTCCCCTGAGTCGAATAAGACCATTTTTGAAAAATGTCTGTCTGTCTGTGTGTGTGTCTGTGTGCGCTGTACCGCAAAAACCGCTAAAGATATCGAGATGAAACTTGAAACTTAAGCTTTTTGTCACAATCGAAAGAACTGAAAAGCTTTTGGTGAAAATCGGAAAACCGGAAGTGGTACTTTACTCGTAGCGTTTTTCAGTTTTTTCTGAGTTTTTTATTAAATGTTCATCAAACAAAAAATTCTTTCAAATAAAAGTTGTAGATAATAATAAAATGAAGATATATTGTTTATTTACTTTTTGTCATAGCACTCTTAGTTTTTGAGATATTTTAAAAGTTGTTTGTTTTATCTAGTTATTGGTGTGTGACAGTGTGTGTGTTGATACAATTGAAAAATGTTTCAAATAAAAGTTGTAGGTAATAAAATATTAAAGATTTTTTGTATCTTTACTTTTTGTCATAGCACTCTTAGTTTTTGAGATAATTAATAAATAATGTTCTTTTATCTAGTCATTGGTTTGTCTCAGTGTATGTGTTGATACAATTGAAAAATGTTTCAAATAAAAGTTGTAGTTATCAAAAAGTTGAAGACATTTTGAAAATAATAATGCTACAAATATTTTAAAAGTGATTTAATACGCAATTTACGGGGGAAAGTACTATGATGGACACATCACCATTTTTATTAATTAACATTGACATCAGATGTAAGTTTCGATTTATATTTAAAACAATTGAAAACCTCCACAACTCAAAAGCCTTATCTTTTGTTTCGTGAAAATATCACGTTATTGAGCAGAGTTACGTGTCTTTGCGTCAAAGAAGATATTTTAATTATACCGATGAATAAAAAAATATTCGACGAATTCGAATTGAAACTAAAGCCTCAATTTAAACTTGAAAATATATGAAAATTACATTACGCGAAAGCTTCATTATTTAGTCATAATTTCCTTTTTGTTTCATAAAAATATCAATTTTTAAAATAATTACAATTTCTTTTAAATGAACTGAAATACGGCTTATTTATCCATGACCTACTGAGCACTAAAACGTTTCAAACTTTGTTTAGTTTAAAGCCTTAAACGAGTGTTTTCCACTCCCAGACTAAGCATGAAGTAAAATTTCGAGTTTAGAAAAGCCCCGCGTAGAAAATTTGTCGAGGGTCGCGCAGCGACCCGAGACAAATTTTCACGGGGCTTTTCTAAACTCGAAATTTTACTTCATGCGCCACCCGTATAAAGCACTGATTTAGCCTGAAGTTCAAAATATACTGGTTAGGTTAGTTTATGATTTATGCAAGATCGCTAAAAAATATCCCCTCCTTGAGATACCACACTTTTGACGAGACAATCACGAGACGTTCATGACACGAGTGTGTTGAACGCCCCGTGCACGTCTTGTGCTCATCTCGTGTCTTGCCAGTCTCGTGCTCGTGTCGTCCACTCCCAGACTAAGCATGAAGTAAAATTTCGAGTTTAGAAAAGCCCCGCGTAGAAAACTTTTATTTCATGCACCACGCGTATAAAACGTGGATTTCAAGTAAAGTTCAAAATATACAGCTTAAGTACATACATTCATAAATTTTAAATAAATAAATAAATTAATTTTGCTACAGCATTTGAGGTTACGTGCAACATGTTAGTAAAATAAAAACTAACAATAGTAATCTATTGAAATGTTTCATTAATACGAAAATGTTAATATGATCCTTAAAGCTGTATGCTAACGTCTATCAATAAGTAATTGTAAGATTAATTATTAATTTTTTTGTAATAAGGAGATACCATTAATAAAGAAGCTTACATTTCAAGACAATACATACCTTGTGTAATTTAAGTTCCGTATCTTGTAATTTAGCCTGTAAAGCGAGTATCTGTTCGTGCTGCTGCCGGTTTTCCTCCTTCTGCCGATCGAGTTCGTCTTCCAAAAGGGTCATCGTAGAGTTCGTGCAAGCTGCAATTATTCGGTAATTTTCCATAGAGGTATTGATTCATAACAAACTATTATATCATTCTGACCTATGCAGTTTGTGCTTTCTGCTTATCTTATCACGTGTGTAAGTGTAAACACGGAGGGAGATGAGTTACAAAATTATACTCACCTAATTGTCCTGTGATATCTTTAAGAAGTCGCGCTTCTTGGGCCTCCACTTCGTCCGTATTCTCAGCCAGTCTGCAGTACTCATTTTTGAGAGCCTTGTTTTCGTCCTCCAAAGAGGCTGAAATTATTGTTAGGTTAATGTTAACTGAATGTTATGTTAAAAAATTATCTTCTTCGACTAAGGGCTAGTTGCACCAAACACGGTGAACTGGGTTAACTCTGAACTCGAGTTCAAAGTGACAGTAGAGCAATAGGAACTGTCATCTTGAACTCGAATTCAGCTTGAACTAGAGTTGCACTTTATGGTGCAACTGGGCCAAATTATGGAGCAATTAAAGTTTTACACTTTAAGGCGCAAGTTGCTAACACAATTTTTAGATAGAAAATTTTGTTCACATCAATAAATTGTCGATTTACAGATCGATTTGAAGCCTTTAACACATTCCCTGCCAGGGAGGACACCGGTGTGAGCTCGGATATTTATTTATTTATTTATATATTGTTGGTGTTATATATTATATTAATATAATTTTCACAAGTCAATGTACATGGAGTAATAGTATATAATACAGCCTAGGTAGTAAATTAAAGATATACAATATATTTTTTGAAATAAAACAACACAGTTGGGAGGGTTTCACTTTTATTGTTGAACACTGCAACATGTTTCACCACACAGTGGCTTCATCAGGCAGATGAAATAATGAAATTATTTCATCTGCCTGATGAAGCCACTGTGTGGTGAAACATGTTGCAGTGTTCAACAATAAAAGTGAAACCCTCCCAACTGTGTTGTTTTATTTCAAATAGTATTATGGAGTTTCATCATGTATCCGCCTCATCAATTAAATATATACAATATATGCGTAATCACATATATATGTCAGGTTTTTATAAATTAGTCAGTTTATAATATATATGTATATGTACGTTAAGATTAAACACTGACGTATAAAACAAACCCTTACATATAAGGCGAACATACATACTAATAGTTTAAAATATTTCCATTCAATTTGTTTCGGAGTGAAGGTACTCATTTACACAATAGTACGGATTTTCAATAAAGAAATGTTTCAGTGCGATTTTATATGACTTTGTATTGTTTAAAGATTTTATATTTTCCGGTATATACTTTCCCCACGCCAGGGCGGACACCGGTGTCTGCTAAATGGAAAGGAACTCTGAGCTGAGAGGACACAGTAATTTCCAATTTTCTAAAGTAACTATTCGCTTTGGCGTATTAAGTAAACAGATGCAGACATTGGTTTTTAAAATCAAGTTTTTATAATTTTTTTATTGGCACTGACCGCTAAAAAAAAGTGGATCCCATCACTATTCGAAAACAGCTAATCGGATCATAAGCATCTTGAATGCACTGCATGGGGGACATTTCAATGTCCACTCTGAATAATTGTTTGTCACCGGTGTTCGCCGAGTGTTTCTAACGTGTGGCGTGGAGAGAAACATAGACGAAAACGTTCTGACAGTAAATGTGTAAAACTAACTATATTGTGTACATCCACAGCTGGACAGATTTCTCAGGGTCAGCTTTCAAACCAAGGTTAGGTTCTAGTGGTTGTACCCCACGAGGAAAGTGTACACCTTAGGCTTTCGAACAAAACTCAGTTAAAAAATAATATTTCGACCAACTACTTCCAAAACCTCGTAAGTCCCGATTTTACAAAGTCAGGTATTAATTTACCAATATTAGTATAAACATCTACTCAAAATACTTATTAAAAATCGCTCATGATGAAGTTATACAAAGAGTTTTATGTAACACCGAACATATTCATAACGAGAATTTTTCTTTTAAGTATACATAAGCATGCGTTGTTCATTTGCCGACGGCCTGTTTTTAAAAGAATTTTATTTAAAGCTTTAAACGAGCGTTTTCCACTCCTAGGCTAAGCATGAAGTAAAATTTCGAGTTTAGAAAAGCCTGAAAATTTGGTTTGGTCGCGTAGCGCGAAGCGCGGAGCGGCCAAACCAAATTTTCAGGCTTTTCTAAACTCGAAATTTTACTTCATGCGCCACCGGTACAAAATACTGATGCAATGTAAAGTTTAGCGGTGTGTTCTAAACTTCGTAAGATGTCAGTGTTTTGTACAGGTGGCGCATGAAGTAAAATTTCGAGTTTAGAAAAGCCTGAAAATTTGGTTTGGCCGCTCCGCGCTTCGCGCTACGCGACCAAACCAAATTTTCAGGCTTTTCTAAACTCGAAATTTTACTTCATGCTTAGTCTGGGAGTGGAACACACTCATTTCAAGTTTCAAATTAATTTTTTTTAACAACAAATATTTAAAGATTTACAATATATACAGTGTAATTTGGACATGTATACTTGAAAGAAAAACTCCCTGTATGTACACGTTAAGGGATTAATTGCGATTGATTGCCTACAATTTTTAATGGTCATATAGGCAACCTAATTTACACATAACTTAAAAAATAAAGGTGTCAAATTGTATTGGATGAACATGTTCGGTGTTACATAAAACTCTCTGTATGTACCATAAAAATAAAAATCAGAAGGATTACGCAGCTCATACCATATGTTTTAAAATTATTTAGATAAAGAGTGGCTTTAAAATTCTGAACGCATGTTGTGTGTTAATTCATCGCAATGTCAGTAGTTGAAGCTTGATGACATTAACGTACTAATAGACACAGCTCAATTCTCGGATTAATCTAGGATTAATGAATCCTGGATCCACGGATGTTTATTGATGTATCAAATAGTCACGGATTCGGGTGGTTTCGACGAATCCTTGATTCAATCCCAGATCTAGTGATATCACCAAATTTATATTGGCAGCCCCGATGCAGGATTTAGTCAGTATTGTCAGTGGTCAGTAATAACCTAACCTATATTTGTGTTTTTTATTATTGTTTACGTTTGGTGTACCCCAAAGTTTCAATTTATTTTCGTGATATATATTAATGTTTTGTGAAGAAAAAGTGTAATAAACATTATACTGAATAAGAAAGAATATTGCTAGCAACATTATGGGTATTATTATTATTATTAATGTTTATTTAGTTGTACACTTTATGGTGATATTTTTCTTTTTTATAAATCTATTGTGTATAAAAGGGGGTTCCTGTCAATAAATATTATTATTATTATTATTAACATGTGAGGGGGTGAAAGAGGAGTGGCTGGGAGCGAAAGGGAATAGAAGGGTAGTGGAGTGGATGAGAGAAGATGGGATTGGGGTAAGGACGTTGGAAAAGCTGGGGAGGGAGAGGGAAAAGAGAAGGGAGGGTAAGAGGGATACGGGAATGGAGTAATAACAAATGAATTGTAAATAGTTGTGCAAGATATGCCAATAAATTTTTTTTTTTTTTTTATAGGAAAATAAAGAGACGAACAATCAGACTGTTCAATAAAAGCAGAGGATCAGGGAAATTTATAGACAAGTTTTTTTTCTTTTTTTAAATTTATAGGTTAGATATATAATACAGACTTTATGGGCAATCTATCATTTACCAATTCATTAACGTAATCAAAATATTCATCTCGGACTGCAGCTTCATCCATTTTAATAACAAATATTAAAAATATTAACTTTTAAATAAATAATAATTTGACAACTAACGAATAATCTAGGATTAAATCTTGGTTCGGAGAGGTTTATTTGAGGGAGGATTATTTTCAAATGAATCTACGATTGTGTCGACTATTTTATACGTTTTTACACAATCCGAAAATTAATACTCAATCCCTGACTATTAGTATGGCCGTAAGTGTTAATTTTGGTTTAAAGCTTTTTTCTCATAATGGTATTTTCTCCATTGCATAAACGATTCATCGTTGAATCTTATTTCCGTAATGGAAATCGTGTTCATAGGCAGTGGGTATATAGTGTTCAATCTTGTTTAGCTGAATTTGGACAACAGTTTCCTGATTTTGTATTCTTGGAAGCTGATTTTTTCAATGTAGGGAAACAGGAAATTTAACGCGCAAAGACGGTGGTGGCAGGCCAACAGTTTGTACGGATGAAACAGTGGTAAATGTTCATGACATGACATGCACCGACAACATCATTATAAAAACTCGTCATAAAATTGCGTATTAAGGCAATTTTATGACGATCGCCTGATTAGTTTGCGTTGCGCACCTGAATTCCCGCCGAGATCACCAGATCTCACACTTTTAGATTTCTTCACTTTTCCTCATTTGAAAAACATTATTTTTAATACACTTCCTGACTTAATAAACCAAATAAATAAAGAATGTACAAATATCACATCCGAAATGCTCCACAACGCATTTTGAAGATATGAAATTTATCCATTTATCTTTGCAGGAGAATGGTGGCCACTTTTAACATCTATTGTGATAAATTCAATAAACTCTCTGTTTTATTCGACATATTTCTTTACATAACATATTTAATTTAAATTATTTGCGATGAATTAAGCACACAACATGCGTTTAGAATTTCAATGCCACCCTTTATCTAAATAATTTTAAAACATATGGTATAATAATTACCTAGTATTTTGTCTCTTGTCGCTGACGAGTTTTTAGAAGTAGGTAATCGGTTTAAAGATAAATAAACAAACAAAAACCTAATCTCTATAAATGTCATTTATCTTCTACAGATTAAAATATATGTATGCATTTTGAAAGGTATATACAATTTTTCGATTATCCTAACGAAAATATCGCGAACATTTTCCGGTTTATGAATTAAGTTGGGAATTTTTTTTACAAACGTGCGAACAAAAATTACCACGAAATTCGATTACTTTGAACACTAACCTGAAGTTAGCATCGTGATAATAGATACTGCATCGCCAACATTTGCATTTTCGAAATTGGTAGTAAATTATTGTTGACAACAATAGAGATTTCCGAAGCTACCAACTGTAATTTAAATTTTCATTGATAAAATTGAGGAATGCGTGAGTTTTTGCTGACGTTATTTATTTATTCATTTCCCAACAGACATTACATCCAATTACAGGGAACAATACAGAAATATACACAAGATTATAAAAAAAAAAAACAAAAAACAAAACATAAATAACAAAAATAAATGTATCTTAATTCACAAGGCGCAACAGGGATACCGGTGAATCATAGTAAATATCAGCTGAACAATGAATATTATTGTATATCCTATCGCAAAACTTCCACAACTCCATTCATAAATCGGCGGTCATTATGAATTCCTTTCTTCCTCTCCCCCACGCATCTTCAATAGGACACCTTCGCATCAACGAACCAAACATCAAACAAGTTAACCCAACGTTTTGGTATTTTTATTATTTTCTTGCGTAAAATATGTCAACAAAAATGGTATATTTGATTAGGAGTCCAGAAAAAGGGATTTCAAATCGACAACATAAGGTAGATGATTTTACGGATTTTTCAGAAAAATTAAATAGAAGTTATACATGGTCACTTGCAATTTTTGTATTTTTCATAGTTCCTATTCTGCCTGTGTCCGTGTCTATCTGGATTTTACTAGTAGTAATTCACATGTGCCGGTTGGGTTAATATATCATACGGAGTATTATCTACAAAATCAATTTCTTTTAAGTCTGCGTACATTTTAACAAAACTTACGTATTTCACTGATTAAATTTTTTACATATTTTAATATTTGAATATCCAAATATTCAAATATACAAATATTTAAATGTTTAAATATTCGAGAATGTTTTTGAGCGAATATTTAAATATTCGTTCATTTTGGATGATAATTGAATATTTAAATAATAAAAATAATTCCCAGCCTTACTAGTATATAATTATAAACTTCGCTTGAAATCAGTGTTTTATACGCCTGTTGCATGAAGTTAAATTTCCAGTTTAGAAAAGCCTGAAAATTTGGATTTGCTTTGCTCCACCCGGAAAATTCAAATTTTCAGGCTTTTATAAACTCGAAATTTTACTTCATTCTTAATCAAGGAGTGGAAAACACTTGTTACACAGCTATTAGAACCTTTAATGACAATACTGATTTCTTAAGAAAAATGAGAAACAGTCACAAACCATAGTAGTTTTCATAATCTTTACGAGTTACATTAATTATCTTGTTAGTTTGTCTCTAAGAATTCGGTGTTGTCATTAAAAGTTTTAATAATTATCTGAGGGATTTTCCACTCATTGATTAAGCATGAAGTAAATATTTCGAGTTTAGATAAGCCTGAAAATTTGGATTTGCTGGGTGGAGCGAAGCAAATTAAACTCGCGGATTGCTCATGTCTGCAATAGTGAATTAAATTTAATTTTCAGACATAATTTTTTAGTTCTTGCTTTGTTCCACTTGAATTGTACGTTATCTAATTTTAATTTTCATGTACAAGGTGGTCAAACCAAAACAGACGAATTTAAAACCACGTCAAATTTTTAATTTTGATCGCACAGGGTGTCGCACAGGGTGTAGCACAACGTGTAGAGAAACTCAGTAAGTTTTATTCCTAAAAGGAAAAAATCTAAAATATTAAGTGTTTTTTTTTTGTTGTATTTGGCTTTTGCCTGGCCTTGGGAACTTTCCCATTAGCCAACATCATTTATTTATATATATTTTGTATTAATTGTTTAACATTACAATTTGTAGTACGCTATTATTTCATACGGACAAACACATTCATACCACACCCAGGAATATTAAGTGTAAAAAGGAATAAAGATGGTTCAATTAATGGTTCATTTTTTTAAAACGGACGATTTTGTAAAGTGCGTCCACTTTATAAAAGTGGACGTACTTTACAAAATCGTCCGTTTTAAAAAAATGAACCATTAATTGAACCATCTTTATTCCTTTTTACACTTAATATTTTAGATTTTTTCCTTTTCCTTTTTGTAAAACAGACGTTTTTGTAAATCGCAGCTCATATGTGACAATTGAGTTGTGTCATAATAATTATCAACATATGACAGTTGCAATGAAAAACTGGTGCTTGAAACATCGCGTGTTTGTCTTAATTGGGCCCTTCTTTTTTGAAAATGAGAGAGAGCAGGCAGTAACGATCAACCCGAGCAAAGCATCGCTATGCTTCAAGAATTTTTAATCCCTCATCTTGAATAAAATGAAATTGACACTGACAGCATTTGGTTTCAACAAGATGGAGCTACAGATTGATTTTCCCCTGACGCGTGATTTCCCGAAATGGTGACATTCCCTGGTCTCCGCGCTCACCAGACCTCACCCCCTGTGATTTTTTTCTTTGGGGCTACCCGAAATCTAAAGTGTGTGCCGACAAACCCAGAACCATCCAAGAATTAAAGGAATCCATCAGAAATAAAATCACTGCGATACCAGATGATGTGGTGTCATGAAAAACTTCACGGACCGCCTGGAAATGATATTATTTTTTACACTTAATCTTTTAAATTTTGTTCTTTTTAGCAATAAAACTCACTGAGTTTCTCTACACATTGTGGTTATGTTCAACCCTGTACGATCTAAATTAAAATTTTGACAAGGTTTTAAAATTCGTCCATTTTGGTTTGACCTTGTGTTAGGGAGAACTTAGAATAAAGAATATTATTATTGTTAAAACTTAGAATAAAGAACATTATTATTGTTAAAACTTAGAATAAGGAATATTATTATTGTTAAAAACTTAAAATAAGGAATATTATTATTGTTAAAAACTTAGAATAAGGAATAATATTATTATTAAAAAACTTATAAAAAAGAATATTATTATTAATAAAAGTGGTAAAACAAAGTTAAGTGTTTTAATTTCATTGTAAAAAATATTATTAATGTTAAAAAAACAGAATAAAGAATATTATTATTCAAATTCAAAACTTTTTGAATTCGAGAAAATAAGCTTACGCTTCTTATAGTTTGGACACTTTAAACATAATATATAAAGCTAAGACAATATTCGTATATATTATATAAATATTGTCGTAACTTTATATATTAATATTATTATTGTTAAAAAAATGTACTCACATATACGCTTCTGCATCAGATCGAGGTTTATACGGCCAGTGAATGTGCCGCAGGCCTCCAGGCCGGTGTCGTCCATGTCATTGGTGAGTATCTGTATGAGTTCCGTCTTCTTGATGACTTCATGGCTGAGCTGCGTGAGCTTTTCGTTGGCTGTCCGCAGGTCTCCCTCTAGAGTGGCGACGGTCGCTTCGAGCTTGTTGTTCGACTGCAGCAGCTCCTTTCCGATCCTGGCGGTCAGTTCTAGATCCTTTTCTTTCTGCGATAACAACATAATCAATGACAAAACATCCAAGTTCCTATAGTTAGAATAACGTACCTCTTCCAGAAGCCTAGTGACTGCTTCTATATCATCGTAGGTCTTGCTCATTTGGCTCACACGATCACTACATAAGACTAAAACAAATGAATCTGGGTGAGTTACGCGAAGATTATAATAACTTTGAATAAAACACTTTTAACCTTTCTTCACCAATGTATTCTATACCAGATGTACAGTTTTATTCAATAAAAAAGCCTTATCTAAACTCGAAATTTTACATCATGTGTCAAGTGTACAAAACGCTGATTTAAAGTGAAGTTTAAAACAATCGCTTATATAGATATGTACAAGAGTGAGAAGGGATGAAGGATATGCTGAAAGGGGCGGAGAGAATTATGGATAAGAGGGGGTTGAGCGTGAATGTTAGTAAACGAAATGAATGAGATTCAGAAATAAAGGGAGGGCGGGGAGGGTGAAGGAATTAGAGTGGAAGGGAGAGGTGATTGAGAGGGTTAAAAAATTCAAGTATTTAGGGTTTATGTTCAAAGGGACGGGAGGGTATGAGGAGCATGTGAGGTGGGTGCAGGGGAAGGCTAGAAAGGCGTGGGGGATAGCGTGGGAAAAATGGGGGATAAGAGTGGCGTGTAAAGTATGGGATGTGAGTGTGAGGTCAGTGTTTATGTATGGGGTGGAAGTATGGGGGACGAGAGGGTATGAGTGTATGGAGAGGGAGCAGTTGTGGTTCTTGAAGAGTATGTTGGGGCTGGAAAGGTCGACACCTGGATACATAGTGCTGCAGGTAACGAATAGAGAGAAACTTGTGTGTGAGGAAATGGTGAGAATAGCTAGGTATGAGATGAAGTTATCAGATCTGGAGGAAGAGAGATTGGTGAAGGCGGTGTGGGTGGCGTGCACGAATGGGAGAGAGGGTAGATGGAGGAGCGAGAGAAGGAGAATGTATGAGAGGGTGGGTTTGTCGGAGACGAAGGTGATGGAGTGGCTGGGGAATGGGGTAAAGGTGGATGCGTGGGTGAAATAGAAGGAGAAGGAGGTGGAAGCACAGGAAAGACAGGGGTGTATAGATAGGAGTGAATACAACGATAGGTACGGGAGGTGGCAGGTGCATAGGAGAATGCCGAGGTATTTAGTGGAAGGGGGATGGAGTAGGGAGGAAAGGTTGGTGCTGGCGAGGGCGAGGTGTGGGTCAGGGGAGAGAGAGGAAGGAAGGTGTGGATGGGGGAAGAGTATGGGAAGTGTGTAATGTGTGAGCGGGGGAGGGATACGTGGAGTCATTTGGCGGAGGAGTGCAACGGATTGAAGGAGGAATGGGTGGGAATAAGAGGAAATAGAAGAGTGACGGAATGGATGAGAGAGGATGGGGCCCGGGTAAGGACGCTGGAGAAGTTGGGGGAAGAGAGGGAAAGCAGGAGGAAGAGAGGGGGCAGCGATTAGTGTAGATGTAATGTAGTATTATGCAAATAAAGGTCTTCTTTTTTTATAGATATGTATGTTAGGGGAAGAAAGGTTGGTAAAAGAAGCATGGGGTGTGAGTTATAGGGAATGGCAGAGGAATGCGAGCAGAGCAAGGTGGATGACTGAAAGGGAGAGGCTGTACCATAAAGTAGGGTGGTCGTGGCTAGTAGTGGAGCAGAAAATAGCGTCGGGGGAGAGGCTAGAGATAGAGTATGGGAAGAGAGCAGGTGATGTCGAGAGGCAAGTACGACAAGATCGGATAGATCGGAGTAGCTCTAACCCACATTACAGAGAATTGCAGGTGATGGTTGGGCCCCCGCGTTATTTCCAACGACTAAACAAGGAAGAGGCTCGGCTACTGGCACGATTTAGATGTGGGAACGAGGAAAGAGGAATGAAATGGTGGATGGGAGAAGAATATATGAAGTGTGTGTTTTGCGGGATGGAGAAGGATGAATGGGAGCACTGGACGAGGGAATGTACGGGTTTGCAAGTAACGGAAGGGATTAAAGGTATGAGTCGAAATAAAAGTATGTGTGAGAGCGGAGAGGGTATGGGCGCGATAATGGAAGTGGTAAATCAAAGGCCAGGGAAGAGTAGTTAGGGAAAGGAGGACGTAGGAAGAGGAGGATTAAGCTTTAGTTAATAAGTTTAGTTTATAAGTTAAGAGTGAATTGTTAATTTGTTGCTTTTTAAATAATTAGATTTGGAAGTGCTAGGGTTATATGCCAAATAAAGGTTATTTATATAGATATGTATGTTTATAATCCATGACCTTGATTTAATGTTTGATCTCACATTAATAAGTTGTCACAAATGAAGGGCTAAGGGGAGAAAACAAATAAGTACAAAAAGTATCCGAAAATCGTTTTTGACGCCATTGTGTAGCTTAGACCAAATATTTTCACGTAGGCAAACTTAACGAGAAACGAACAAACAGGTCAACAGTTATTCATTACCAAGGTTGTTATGTTTAGACACTTTGTTGTAAAACAGTGTTTTAAACATGTTTAAAAACAGCCATCGTGTTTTAAACGGTTTTGTTTTAAACATTTTTTAAATCTTAAATATTTCAAACGTTAAATTTGTTTAAAAAGTTTTTTTTTATTATCTTAAATTTGCTAAATTATATTTTATACTACTACTTCACTAAGATTTTTTGTTTACGTTTTTCTATGTTAGCTAAATTGTTGAAGATATTTTAAATTACATTATTAAACATAATATTTTATTGCAATAAAATATCACAACTGTGTGTGGATAAATGTGATTTTTAAATACAAGGAATTTTTCTTTCAAGTATACATATGCATACACTGAAAATATTACGACATTCGTTGTTTTGTTTTAAATATTTCAATTTGAATCTATAAACGAGGGTTTCCCACTCCCAGACTAAGCATGAAGTAGTTGGTTTTCTAAGGTTTGAATTCGATCCTCCAATTTTTCATTTATTTGTTTGTTGTTTTTTAATATCTGTTTTAACTCTGCGTTTTCCTTCTGCATTTCGTCAAATTTCTCACTCATTAATTCCATTGATTTTTGTAGTTCTTTAATTTTTCTTCAATATTTCCTTTATTGTACTTTCCTCTTCATTTTCACTTATATATTGTTTGGGGTTTGATCTCGTATTAATATTTTTTTTACTTGTCATTATTGACAATACCAATTGGAAAGTATTAAGTGTGTAGTTTATTTGTGAGTCTTGCTTCTTTGCAATTGGTTTGATGGTCTTAGCTTCCGTTACATTTTGTACTGCTTCATGCGCATTACGCTTAGGTCTATACCCGTATGATCCTTTTTGGAAGTCTGATTCGAATATCGGTTCAAGTATTAGCTTCAGTGCTGTTTGCACTATTCTATCCCGGATGCAGGGTATGTTCAATGCTCTGAGTTTCCCTCCAGCTTTTGGTATTTCCTTCCTCCGGTTCCTATTTGGGCTATAGGTCTTGGTTATTAGTTCCTGTCTTATTTGTTGAAGATACTTTTCTAAGCCTTCTGCCTCTATCGATTCGAATGTCATCCCATCTATTCCTGGTGCTCCATTACTCTTCTTTGTTAGCTTATATGCTTCTTCTAGTGTCTCCATCTTGCAGACGTGAACATAGATTCCCCAGAATCGCCATTCCGGTTCTGCTTTCGCTTTGATATATATCTTTCTTCTCAGGTCTTGTAATTTTATTGGCATTTTTATCATTTTTACCTTTAGGAGGATTTGCGCTTATTCGAGTGGGGATTGGGAGAATGTATTTTTATTAATAATGTATATGTTTATTGTTTTTATCCTATGGGATTTGAACCTGGGTCTCCTGCGTGGAAATTTTCGACATTCACGACTAGACCAATTCGTTCATTGATGTATTTTATGAGTTGTTGATATTGTTATTATATTGGTTGTGTTTGTTGTCATTTAAGGCCAGTGTGATTTTTGTAGGTTATACACGGCTTATTTAGGATAAATGATTATTTTATCGGTATATTTGCTCGAGTAGGCTTGAATTGTTTTTCTACCTGTGGTTAGGGATTTCGCTACTCGTTCCGGTTACGATCTTCTTGGTTTGATGATTAATTACGCAGTTACACACATTCGTTGATTTCGCACCGTTCACTATTTGATAGGTAAGGTAAATTTTTCAATTCACATTATCAATAAATACAAAAGCTAAATAAGCATGAATATTTCAAATTCAAAACTATTTGAATTCGAGAGAATAGCATTACACTTCTTTTAGTTTGCTAAATAAGCAATCTTATAATACTTACGAAAATAGTTAAGTGTTTCCCGGATCTGGTCCGGTGAGAGCTTCAGGTCGGCCTCGTCAACCTGAAGTGCTGGGGACGGAATGAACCAGTCCTGATTTTCGTATCCTGAAAGAAATACAAAAAATCCGTTGTTGATTCACTTCAATAAACAAGTAATTGTTGGTTACGTTTATATTTTTGGAACGATCAATGAAATTCCACTGGATAAATATAGACAGTCGTGGTAAATTTAGCGAATTTTACTGCGAGGTGATCACTGTTTAAAATAGACAGAAATCGATGTGTGTGAAATGTTTGGACGTGGGTTTATTTACTCGACTTGTACACTAATGTGATTTTGATGATTGTAGGAAATAGGTTAGGATTCGATGGCGGTTGTCAAACAATATTTTATTTTCATTGATGTTATTGATTTCAATAATGAAATGGGATTAATCCACATGTTTTAATAATCAATATTTTTGGAGCGGTACATTTTAAAAATCAATACATTAAGCGATTATTTTTAGCGAGTGAAGAGCAATAAGATATAAATGAATTTGGGCGAGTTTTATGAAGATAATAATAACTTGAAAGAAAACACTCTTATCCTTGTTTTAGAAATGGATGTAAGACTTTGTGCTAGAAATAAAATACCTTTAACCTTTCTTCACAAATTGAAATTTGTGAAGAAAGGTTAAAGGTATTTTATTTCTAGCACAAAGTCTTACATCCATTTCTAAAACAAATCTTTTACCCATAATAAGTGAAGAGCAAAATTGATATTAACAGTAACATGGTTAGTGACAGAAAATTTAAATATTATCTTAGGGTAATTACCAGTTAATTATGGTAACCTTAACCTCACTTTAGTTACCGGTGGACCAAGGGGTCCCACAGGGGTCGGTACTTGGTCCTACACTATGGAGTTTAGTGTACGACGGAGTCCTGGCCCTGAAACTGCTGGACGGTGCGACTACTATAGCATTTGCGGACGACCTTGCCCTGATAGCGAGGCACAGACATATGGACGATGTGCGAAGAATTGTCAGCGAGGCATCCAGAACCATCGTCCAGTGGATGGAGCTAAGCGGTCTGAAAGTAGCTACCGAAAAGACCATGGCGGTATGGCTCTCAACCAGGAGAGCGGGGAAGGGACCGGAGGAAACGCTGGGGGTAGCGTGGTTCGCATTGGAAAGGCCACTAAGTACCTGGGAGTGTGGCTGGAACCAAATCCGCGGTACAGCAGGCACTGCGCAGAGGCGTCGGAGGCAGCCCTAAGGGCGGACACAGCGGTAGGGCGCATAATGCCAAACGTGGGAGGGCCGGGTGAAGGCAGGCGGCGATTGGTCGCAACGGTGGCCAGGGCAAAGCTGGCCTATACTGCACCGTTTTGGGTGGAGGCCATGACTTCGGCGCGGAACCGCCACAGGGCCCGAATTGCACTCCGAACGGGAGCGCTGAGGATAATCCGGGCATACAGGACAGTATCGACGGATGCCGCGGAGGTACTCGCCTCAACGATGCCCGGAGATTTATACGTGATGGAGAGGGCGGAAGCCTACAGCGAGGGTTGGGAGACCGGCGACCGGGTAACGGCTAGGGAAGCTGCACACGCCAGGGCTATGAACAGATGGCAGGAGAGGTGGGCACAGGTGGTGGGCTGGACCAAGACGGTAATCCCAGACATTAGACCGTGGGTGGAGAGGGGTCACGGCGTCGTTACACATCAGCTGACGCGGGTCCTCACAGGCCATGGTAGCTTCGGTGCATACCTACACCGAATAGGGAAAGCAGCGAGCGGGCTGTGCCAACACTGTGGGACCGAAGAAGATACAGCCGAACACACGCTGTTCAGGTGTCCTAAATGGCAGGCTGAGAGAGCGGTACTCGCAGGTAAAATAGGAAGGCTAGAGGAGACCAAGCTGGTGGCCCGAATGCTGGACAGCGAGGAGGCGTGAGAAGCGGTTTGCGTATACGCTAACTACGTCATGGCAAAGAAGTACGGAGAGGAGCGGGCGACGAACGCCATAGACTACCGCTGCGGAACAACGAAGTGCAGCGGCCGCCTTACCGAGGAAATGCCTTTGGGCGATGCCGGTAAGGATGAAAACGGCCATGGGGAGTTTTTTTAGTGGGTAGGCCCCCTTTAGATAAGGGGAGGAGTCCCACACACTACTGTGCGTAAATACAAACCAAATTTTCAGGCTTTTCTAAACTCGAAATTTTACTTCATGCGCCACGCGTATTAAACACTGAAAACACTGAAATATTGTGAACAAGTGAACTCCACTTGAAATCAGTGTCTTGTACGCGTGGCGCATGAAGTAAAATTTCGAGTTTAGAAAAGCCTGAAAATTTGGTTTGGCCGCTCCGCGCTTCGCGCTACGCGACCAAACCAAATTTTCAGGCTTTTCTAAACTCGAAATTTTACTTCATGCTTAGTCTGGGAGTGGAAAACACTCGTTTAAGTCTTTTATAATTTGTAATGAGCTTTATTTTTCTTGTTCTGTGCAATTCTGTCCTATTCCACGATTATTCTCCATAATTATAAGGAATTATAGTAAATTTCCAATTTGATTGACAATTTAATTTGAAATATTGGCAATTCAATTTACTTAAAAAAAAAGGTTAGGTTAGGTTAGGTAATAAGTAACGTGTTATACAATAGTAAAAAAATAATAAACAAGCGATAGTTGGAAGGAAAACATAATGAATGGCTATTTCGGGAAAGCCCGAGTGGAAACTAGTATGCGTTCCGAAAATAGATTTGAAGCGTTTCCCAAAAAACCGTAGGCAGGTTACGTGTTTATATTCTGAATCGTTTCAAGTCCAAACTGGCGTAATGTCGTTTTTGTTGGGCATATTTTAAATATAAAGATAACAGTACAAGATAAAATAAAATAATCGAAGAGACAAAATGAACATTTTAGAAGTTATTATTATCTGTTAAAATATAATTTTCGTAATGACAAACCATCTTCAGGTTAAAGGTTTTTAAATTTAATATAATTAATATCCCCACAAAATAATTACATTAATGCTCGGTGATATAAAACGTTTTATTCGCTAAATAAAATTTACTTGAGGAATAAATTAATTTATTCGAAAGATTTCGGTATTATAACCACAAAATAACTTTATTTGGCCAATAAATCTCCTCAGTAAATTATTCGTTTGTTTTTCTACCAAGTAAATTTTATTCTCTAAATAATTTGACAGTTAAAAGTCAAAAGTGTATTATATTATTATAATTACTTTAGATTCTACAACTTGTATTTATTAATTTCATTACGGTTATCATGTCTACCATATCATCCGTGTCAGATTTAATTTCGCTCATAGTATCTTCCCTGACAGTGATTAATTCGAAACACAAGACATTCTAAGGAGTGGAAGACCTAGTTTTTCAAGTCAGACATAACCAGGGATTTTTATACTGCATACCCTCTTTTTTAAATTAGTTCCATTTGAAGTTTTAAACGAGTGTTTTCCACTCCCAGACTAAGCATGAAGTAAAATTTCGAGTTTAGAAAAGCCTGAAAATTTGGTTTGGTCGCGTAGCGCGAAGCGCGGAGCGACCAAACCAAATTTTCAGGCTTTTCTAAACTCGAAATTTTACTTCATGCGCCACGCGTATTAAACACTGATATATTGTGAACAAGTGAACTCCACTTGAAATCAGTGTCTTGTACGCGTGGCGCATGAAGTAAAATTTCGAGTTTAGAAAAGCCTGAAAATTTGGTTAAGTCGCGTAGCGCGAAGCGCGGAGCGGCCAAACCAAATTTTCAGGCTTTTCTAAACTCGAAATTTTACTTCATGCGCCACGCGTACAAAACACTGACGTATTACGAAGTTTAAAACACACCGCTAAACTTTACATTGAATCAGTGTTTTGTACCGGTGGCGCATGAAGTAAAATTTCGAGTTTAGAAAAGCCTGAAAATTTGGTTTGGCCGCTCCGCGCTTCGCGCTACGCGACCAAACCAAATTTTCAGGCTTTTCTAAACTCGAAATTTTACTTCATGCTTAGTCTGGGAGTGAAGCACACTCGCTTAGAGCTTCAAATTGAATTTTTTTAATAAACCGAGCATCGGAAAATATGCTACGTATGCATATGGATACTTAAAAGAAAAATTCTCGTTATGAAAATGTTCGGTGTTATATAAAACTCTCTGTATGTTACGGACACTAAATACAGTCAAAACGCGGTTTGTCTAGACAAAATGCGAATCGCTCAATGTTTTTAGACAACAGCCAAATAAAATTGCATTCATCTGTTATTTTGCCCATTGTCTAGACCAGTGGTCTCCAAACAACGGCCCGCGGGCGAAATCCGGCCCGCGATTGTTTGTAATTTTTTTTGTACATGTCATATTTTGGAATATTGTAACAATTGTTCCTTAAATTTTTCATAATTTTATAAAATTAATCGGATCTTGGCCGACTTTATTATGTAGAATTGTATTTGTGGCCCGCGAAGAAGATAGTTTGGAGACCCAGGGTCTAGACAAAATGCGTTGGGTCTAAGGCCTGTTAGACAAAATGCGTTGCAAGATTTTACAATGAAAAAAAAAGTACTGGAAAACATAATTTTGTTTCTTAAACAAAGTGACAAATTATTCATAAGGAATATTGAATTAGGGTGAGTTACGTGAAGATTATAATAACTATAATTAAAACACTTTTAACCTTTCTTGAATTCAATAGATTCAAGTACAAGAAATCCGAATCTGCAATTAACTTCTTGATTGGAATCAGCGTTTGGCAGCCATTTGACAGAGTTAACCACAAGATTTTATTGGATAAATTAAACCTATACGGATTTAGTAATATGACTACTAACTGGATATCGGAGTTCCTGACAAATCGATTTCAAATGGTAAAAATTAACGACTATATATCGAAACCAATTCCTGTAACATCAGGGGTGCCGCAGGGCTCACACTGTGGGCCTTTGCTATTTATAATGTTTGTCAACGACATAGAAAATTTAATTTCTAACAGCAAGATCCTCATGTACGCTGATGATATTAAAATATTTCGTGTAGTGGAAACCTTAGACGAGTGCGTTGGCCTACAACAAGATTTGGACAGAATCAACAACTGGTGTCAGAATAATAATCTATTTCTTAATGTGAGTAAATGCAACAAGATGTCTTTCACTCGGAAAAAATCAACTCTGTCTTACACATACGAAATTGACAACAATCCAATAGCTAGTCTATCCGAGGTGAAGGACTTAGGCGTAATTTACGATCCAACGCTCTCATTTAACTCACATATTCTCAATATTTCTAACAAAGCACTAAAAATGTGGGGTTTTGTATTAAGAATAGGTAAAGATCTGGGTCCAACTGCTTTACAACGACTCTACTGTACATTTGTTCGCTCTAATATGGAGTATGCATCTGTGGTTTGGTCTCCGTATTCGATAACTCTTTCGAATAGACTGGAATTAATCCAAAATAAATTTCTTCGCTCAATAGAGTTTAAACTGGGTCGACAACATATACGTAGCTGTTATTCCGATATAATGAGCGAACTGAATATCAGAAGCTTAGCTGATCGTCGGGTTATTATGGATTTATGCACACTGCAGAAAATAATAAATTATAAAATAGACAGCCCGTATCTATTGGAACAGCTCAATTTCTACGTGCCAGCTCACTCAAGGACCCACAGGAATTCTCATATATTTCGGTTGAAGACCTTCACCAGCAACTACTGCCATTTTAATCCAATAGCAAGAATGATGAGAACAGCAAATCAACTCTCGGAAAAACGCTGGTTCAATTTATTTAATTCAAGTTTATATCACTTTAAGTATACGTTAAGGAAACATTTGTAATCATTTTGTCTATTTCAATTCTATTTCAATTTTATTATATGTATGTGTCAACAAATACTGTTATAGAACATAATCTTTTTGTTATAGTTTTTATTATATATGTATATATCATCGCTATATTATGTAATTATATTGTTTTTGTTAAAAAAGGGAATTCCCGTCAATAAATAAATAAATAAATAATGCAATTTGAAAGATAAGTCCAACATTAAGACGTTTCGAGGGTAGAAATGATATTTTTTTCTATCATCTTGAAGTGTATATTCTTATTTTATTGTTGTATATAATAGATTTAAGTATGAGGAATCCAAATCTACACTTAACTTTGTCATGGGAGTTGGCGTTTGGCGGCAAAAATGTAATTTGTGCAATAAATGTTATATTATGGCGTTTCGAAGATAGACATTATTTTTGTTATCATCTTGAAGTGAATATTCTTTTCTTATTAGTGAATTTGATAGATTAAAGTATAAGGAATCTGAATCTACAATTAACTTATTCATGGGAGTTTACGTTTGGTGGAAATAACGCAATATATTTGACAACCAACAGTTGAGGGTAAAAATAAAATTGAGTGTACAATTAGGGGTAAATGCATAATACGCAGTTAAATTGATGATATTTATTGACGCCCTGCTATTTCAATTTTCTTTTCTTATTATTAAATTTGATAGAATAAAGTATAAGGAATCTGAATCTGCAATTAACTTATTCATGGGAGTGTGCGTTTGGTGGAAATAGCGGCAGGCGAAAAGGTTCATCGCCTTCTCTGCCGTAAGAGCCGGACAGTTTCTCAGGTTAAGCAAGGGCAACCTAAGGCTCATAACCGGCCTTCTAACTGGACACTGTCCTCTGAAGTACCACCTCACCAAGATGGGTCAGACAACTGATGCCAACTGCAGGTTCTGCAACGAGGCACAAGAAACAGCAGAGCACCTACTTTATGAATGCCCTGCCTTGTCCCTTCAAAGAGGGAACTACCTGTCATCGGCCACTTTAAACACCGAGGAATTGGTACACATTAACCCTCAAGTTATAGTAGACTGCATAAGAAGTCTAGACATTGAGGGACTCAAGTAGGTCAGGGATAGTTACAAAAGATCTTTTAGGTCGAGGTAACTTCGAAAGGCCCAGAGGCCACACGACCCACCGACCCCATACCATACCATACCATACCATACGAAAATAGAGTGTACAATTAGGGGTAAATGCATAATTCGCAGTTAAATTGATGATATTTATTGACGCCCTGCTATTTTAAAGTGATTTTGGGGCACATTACGCTGAAAAAAAAAAGAAAACTATTGCTAACTTTACCACCCGTAAGTTTGCTATTATTTAGCAATGAAGTTAATATTGAAAAAAATCAATAAAAATGTAATTTCTTAGTATTTAAACGGCCATTGGCTTTGGTTTTTAGTTCAATAAAATCTGTCAATAAATAACAGAGTTATGGCGTTGGGCGTGTTTTCTTTTATCGAACAGCAATATACTGGTGCTTATAATTAGGTTCAAAATTAAACACCTAGCTGTTTAAACAGTTTCACCGCATTGTTTAACACTAAATTGAAGACAAATTAGTTGTAAAACTTGGTTTGTATGAAGAAAATTAATACAACTCATGTATTACTTAATTAATAGAGCACGTAAGTGTCATTGGAATATCATCGCCGGATCGAGTGTGTGAAAGTATCGTTTAGTTTCGTTCGCAAAGAAGAAGAAATTAAAAGCAGCATTTGTTTGCACTTCCGGTCTTAATACAATCTATTATGAGAATATTCTCAAGGGGTTGCGTAAGAATATATAAAAGGTCTTCAGCGTGGTTAGAATAAAATATTCATGAATTAATTAGCGTGCTTAAAATGTTTTACCATAACCAGTCCATTTACTTATTTTACATCATCCGTACTTTTATTATGCATTATTATTATTTCTTGCTGTAGTAAGTAGGTATGTTTATATTAGTGTGTTTAGAAAGTATGATTTTATAGCTGGAAATTATAACAGATCATCAAAAATGATATATTTCTTTCAACTAAATTTATGTACAGCAGTGGTCTCCAAACTACGGCCCGCGGGCCAAATCCGGCCCGCGACTTGCATGAATCCGGCCCGCGATTGTTTGTAATTTTTTTTGTAAATGTTATATTTTGAAATATTGTAACAATTGTTCCTTAAACTTTTCATAATTTTATAAAATTAATCGGATCTTGGCCGACTTTATTATGTAGAATTGTATTTGTGGTAAAAACGGTTCTCTTACGATTGCAGTTTACGAGTAGAAAAATATTGAAGAAATTGGTCGCTGAAATTGGTTTTCTGACTAGGTACAAACGACACGAAGGGTGCTTGATGTAGTTTTTATATTTTCCTCAAGTTAGGCACATTTTCGGCAAATGATTGAACTTTTCGGCAGTAAAATGGCTGGTCTGCTTATTACATGAACTACTGCTGCACATTTTGTACTGAATCTGTTTGTTACATGAACTGGACACCTGCAATTATCAATGTGAAGTTACACCACCTTGAACTAGTGACGTCACAAACTTGACCTCGGGTCAACTTATTGCGAACAAATCTATTATCATTTCTGAACAAGGCGCATCTGTCGGAATATTTAAGTTTCAATGCAGGGACACATAAGACACTTTGATTTCATCTTTAATTTGATGTGACAACATTTTAACTATCTATGCTCAGTCTAGATATATTGTTTAAGCAATTAGTGAAGAAATTTGTAAAATAAAATAGGAGTTTTAGGAGATATGATTTTTTTAATATTTGGTATGAACGGTGCTATACGCGGGACAGCAATATATTATTTAAATAATTAACAAATGAGAGTGACAACATTTTTACCATCTTTGCTCGTTCTAGATGTATTGTTTAAACAATTAGTGAAGAAATTTGTAAAATAAAATAGGAGTTTTAGAAGATATGATTTTTTTAATATTTGGTATGAACGGTGCTATACGCGGGACAGCAATATATTATTTAAATAATTAAAAAATAAGAGTGACAACATTTTGACCATTTTTGCTCATTCTAGATATATTGTTTAAACAATTAGTAAAGAAATTTGGAAAATAAAATAGGAGTTGTACGAAATATGATTTTTTTAATATTTGGTATGAACGGTGCTATACGCGGGACAGCAATATATTATTTAAATAATTAAAAAATGAGAGTGACAACATTTTTACCAAAATAGAAAGAAATTTGTAAAATAAAATAGGAGTTTTAGAAGATATGATTTTTTTAATATTTGGTATGAACGGTGCTATACGCGGGACAGCAATATATTATTTAAATAATTAAAAAATAAGAGTGACAACATTTTGACCATCTTTGCTCATTCTAGATATATTGTTTAAACAATTAGTAAAGAAATTTGGAAAATAAAATAGGAGTTGTACGAAATATGATTTTTTTAATGTTTGGTATGAACGGTGCTATACGCGGGACAGCAATATATTATTTAAATAATTAACAAATGAGAGTGACAACATTTTTACCATCTTTGCTCGTTCTAGATGTATTGTTTAAACAATTAGTGAAGAAATTTGTAAAATAAAATAGGAGTTTTAGAAGATATGATTTTTTTAATATTTGGTATGAACGGTGCTATACGCGGGACAGCAATATATTATTTAAATAATTAACAAATGAGAGTGACAACATTTTGACCATCTTTGCTCATTCTAGATGTATTGTTTAAACAATTAGTAAAGAAATTTGTAAAATAAAATAGGAGTTTTACGAGATATGTTTTTTTTAATATTTGGTATGAACGGTGCTATACGCGGGACAGCAATATATTATTTAACTAATTAACAAATGAGAATGACAACATTTTGACCATCTATGCTTAGTCTAGATATATTTTTTAAACAATTAGAGAAGAAATTTGTAAAATAAAATAGGAGTTGTAAGAGATATGATTTTTTTAATATTTGGTATGAACAGTGCTATACGCGGGACAGCAATATATTATTTAAATAATTAACAAATAAGAGTGACAACATTTTGACCATCTATGCTCGGTCTAGATATATTTTTTAAACAATTAGTGAAGAAATTTGGAAAATAAAATAGGAGTTTTTAGAGATATGATTTTTTTCATATTTGGTATGAAAGGTGACATACGCGGGACAGCAATATATTGTTTAAATAAAGAACAATTAAGAGTTACAACATTTTGATTATTTATACTCGCTCTATGTATATTGTTTAATCAATTATTGAAGAAATTTTGAAAATAAAATATGTGGTTTAGGAGTTATGAAGTTTTGAAATTCTGGAGAATCTGTTTCATAATTCGTGTGATGGCGGAGGCGCCAAAATCCGTGGCTGGAAAATTCGTAGCTATCTTCACATCGGTAATATAATTTAGCTTAACCCATTAACGGCCGAGCAAATATAGAGACAACTCTAAAAGTTGATTCTAGGTAGAATTATGCACTTCTTTTTACGATATCTATGAATGACTTATTGTATTACATACTGTACATTTTTCTTTTAAATATACGTAATGTATATGCTGTAAAATTTCGGGCATTCGTCGATTTTGTAGAAAAACGTGCAGTATGAGGTTTAAAACGAGTGATTCCACTCCCAGACTAAGCATGAAGTAAAATTTCGAGTTTAGAAAAGCCCTGTGAAAATTTGTTGAGGGTCGCGCAGCGACCCGAGACAAATTTTCTGGGCTTTTCTAAACTCGAAATTTTACTTCATGCGCCACGCGTATAAAACACAGATTTTAAGTGAAGTTCGAATATACATAAATTTGACAATAATATAGTGATTTGTATAAATCACTATATTATTGTCAAATTTATGTATATTCGAACTTCACTTAAAATCTGTGTGGCGTATGAAGTAAAATTTCGAGTTTAAAGAAGCCTGAAAATTTGGTTTGGTCGCTCCGCGAAGCGGAGCGGCCAAACCAAATTTTCAGGCTTTTCTAAACTCGAAATTTTACTTCATGCGCCACGCGTATAAAACGCTGAAATATTGTGAAGCTAGAAATACACTCATATTATTTTTTTTTAATAAGTAATAATCAAAATATTTAAATAACTAAATATTTAAATTCTTCTTCATACATTTCCAAGTCAGGTCAGATAATATAATGTATCAAATTAACTTATTTAGTCATTTAATTAACAACAAACTAATAATGTTGCGTGTATGCACCAACGGCGCTTAATGGGTTAACCAGTGTTTCTTTGCCAGTACATATTATTTATAATAGCATGAATGGTTTCTTTTCATAAATATGTTTTAATCCCGTTTGCTTGTTACTATTCAATATGTACACTTACTTCTATGCAATAAAATTAAGTACAAGTCTTATAACTATTTTTTACAATATTCTAGTTCTATAATTCGTTTGTTTTAATTGCGTAGCAGCAGTTTCAATAAATAATAAAACACCATAACACTTCTTCACTGCTTCAAACGTTTCTTAACTCTGAAAACAGTGTCTTTACTCATGTTCACCAATAAAACAATTTGTCTAATAGAAAAACTATCTTCTATTTTAGTTAGAATTCGAAGTTTTGAATTGTTGTCTGAATGACGCGGCATTTTGACATTAAGGAATTGACATATTTACGTAACTAGGAAACTCATCATGTCCGCTTTAAACTATAAGATATTTTGTGTACTTAATTTTATTGCACATAAGTGTACATTTAGGCACACAAATTTGAAACAACCAATCATTGGTCGATTTAAATTCAAACTTAGTTCCGGTGTAGATAAGAAGCATCGTTCGTTTCTTTTTACGTGAAATTAGCTTAGGTAACATGAAAGTGTATTAAAATTGGACGAAAAAATCAAATTACTCTCACTTTTTTAAATAAACTGTTATAACAAATGAAAATACATATAAAAAACTTACCCCCAAATTTAGTAAGTGTATCCGCACGTAATTTATATCGAGGTATCTGCTCTTCTAAAAGACTGATGATTTCTACCTCGGGTAGCGATTCACCACTGCACAACTCTGCAACAACAAAAAACAAAATTATTTCTATAAAATAACACAAATCTAACACTTAACAGAAATGATACAAACGGTGATAGAAAGTATTAAATAAAAAATCAATCCAAAAACACGTATGTAAGCAAAACCTTAAATAGTGTTAAAAGCTCAACATCTTAAAATATTATTTTTAGATACTTTTTAGCGTTTTTATATTATACACGTATGCATAACTTTTGACTGTCGCGCATGGAAGAGCAATTTATTTTTTTTTTCGCGCCAAAATAAAGAACGAAGCTACAGTAGGAGTAGTTATTGTTAGTCAAAATGCGTGTAATAATAATCCTTACCATATATTTATATTATTTAAGTTTCTATTAAAATATAATTAGTACAAAGATTAATTCGTAAATAAATAGATCTATCTTGAACAAGTTTCTCATCTTTCACGTGGTGAAACATATTTAACTATGATTTAATAAAGAAAACACTTGGTTAAATTTCACTAATATTTTGGTTTTTTATTACAACTAGTTTCGACTTTGAGTCATTCTCAAGTACAGGAAATTACATTTTTACAAACATTATATACAAGAGAGGATAATTTAAATTTTATAAATCTACATAATAAAGAAATTAGCGTTAACATTCAATTCAATTTAAGCATTTTTCTTAATAAAAAAAATTATTTATTACCACCCTAGGACTAACACGTGTTTAAAGCCCACGGTGAATGCATGAGGAGTTATTTGAAAACTTGGGATAAAATATTACCTACATAAAAAATCAACATTTTGGCATTGTAGGTTCCGTTAATAAATAACAATTCAAATTGAATTTTGTTTAGTGTGCATTTTTAAATATTTTAATTAGAGCGGGATAAGCGATCAACTAATTCTTGGAAGATTGCTGCTGCTAGCTAGCTAGCCATTATCTTCAGCATCTAAGGAAGCCACGCTAATTACGATTTAATTGAACCTGATAGAAATTGCTTCCGTTTTCTTCAGGTAATTAACGAGGTGCCATGTGGTGAGATAATTGTTATTAATACTCTGGGGAAGATCTGATGATTGCACGTTGGATATAACGTGAGATTAAAATCAATGGATCGTTACAGATCCATCAATGGAAAATCCTTTTGTTTAGCTCGATTTTGTTATTTTCTAAAACTTTTGGTAAAGCAGAAGCTAAGAGAGGTGTCCCAGGATCATAGATTTTAAATTTGATAAAAACCCATGTTAAGAAGTTTAAATAAGTAATTTTTCTATTAAGTATACATGAGTCGCCTATTTCCAAAAACTCTTTGGAAACTTTTTGGAAATAGGCGACTGACATATCGCCTTCAATTTTGAAGCTTCTAACGAGGCTATTTTAAACTCATGCTTAACATGTTGCGTGCTACGATATATTTATAAAAATAACTGAGTTATCAACAATTTTCTATTTTTTTACAAGAAAAAAATAGTTAGCCAAAAAAAAGACAATTATAAAACAATTGTGGCTTTTTGTAATACAGGAGTTTGTTAAATTTTTAGTGTTTTTGTGTGTCTGTGTTATTTTTGTGTTATTGTTTTGTTCATTTATAATGGATTGTGCATTTAGTGAATACGCCGACATGTACATACATGGCTTACGGTTTCTGCAATAGAAATGCAAATATAGCAAAAATAGAATATCGAGTACGTTTTCCAAATCGGAGGCATCCTTCTACAAATGCATTTAGAAGGCTGGATGAACGACTACGTGAAACGGGTATGTTTGTCCCTAAAAATGCGAACAGTGGTCGGCCACGGCAGAGGCGCACAGTACAACTTGAAGAGCAAGTTCTAGGTGCAATAGAAGAAGATCCCACTGTCAGTACCCGACAATTAGCTGCCACATTAGATATCCCAAGTAACAAGACCGTTCACTTGGTTCTACAAGAAAACCTTCTACACCTATATCATCTCACGAAGGTGCAGCCCCTCTATGAAAATGATAACATATACCGAACACATTTTTGCAACACCATTTTAAATAGAATTCGTGGAGACGGTGGATTTACGAGACGTATTCTTTGGAGCGATGAGAGTATGATTACTAGAGATGGGGTCTTTAACAATCATAACAGTCACTGTTGGGGTGAAGAAAACCCGCGAAAAGTTCGAGAACATGGTCACCAAAGAAAGTTTTCCGTTAATGTTTGGCTAGGCATTATAAACCACACTGCTGTAGGGTTAATTAATTCACTTACCATATCGTCTTCATGCTAATAATTACATTAATGTTCTAGAACAAATTATTGATGAGTTGCCGTTGAATTTACTCATTTTGCCCGTATTGTAAGAGACTGACTGGACGAGCAATTCCCAAACAGTTAGATTAGATCGCGCTGGTCCTATCGTTTGGCCTTCGAAATCACCCGATCTCAATCCATTAGATTTTTTTTGTTTGGGGCTTTATTAAAGAAAAAGTTTACTCTACGCTTCCACAAAACTCTGACGAAGTTTAAAACAGAATTGACTTATACTGGTACTGGAAATTACACCAGAAATACTGGAGCGAGTGATGAATACGATACAAAAGAGATTGCAACTATGCTTAAAAGCAGATGGGTTTCATTTCGAACAAAATACGTGAATTGCTATATGCTGTGTCATTAGAAGAAGAAAAAATACCGCAGTACTGCAGTTAACATAAATTTCTCGACTAACGCAATCCAGAAGCTTCGCCAATACCTCCCAGACGACGCGTTATTCTAGATAACTTCAAGAGAGACTCTTTTCGACACATTTACTCATACTCTGTTTTACATTGCATACACGTCTGTAAATAAACCCTGTTCTACTATTATTACTCTTTTGAGACAACCCACATAACTAATCACGAGATTAATAAAAAAAAACATGGCAGCACGTGAATGCGCTGTTACCTAATGTCCATTTCTTTTAAATGCCTCCTGATGGTATATGAACATTTTTGCGTCTACATTTTGAATTCAGAATTTTATGTAGAATATCGTCACGTGTAGCTTATCCGCCAATTTATACACACCCGATATGGCAAAAGATGCTAAATAAAGATTATTATTTTCATCATCAAACACTTATGCCTACAATTATTCACCATTTATATGAAGCAGTTTTATTTTATTTTTAAATTTGAATAGTGTCTACATTTAAATAAAGTCAATTCATTTGGTTTAAATTTTGTTTATATAAATCAAGCTATTTTATATTTGAATTTAATATTAAAAAAATAATAATCATTTTTTACCAAGTGATCAATGATAAACGATACAATCATTAATAGTTATCATTTTTTTAAATTTTGAAAGTTGTAATATTTTTAAACCAATGTGAACATGTTTTATTTGTCACTCTATCACATATAACATTTTTATGGCACTTGTTATGTTTATTTTGAATTTGTATACTAACTACTATGCAGGGCTGGGACGAATCCTCGTAAAAAGGATTCGAATCACGAATCCGAATCACCTAATATGGTTCGAATCTTGAATACTTGAACAACGGACTCGTAAGAGATAAATATGATTCGAATCAAAGATTCGAATCCTGTTTTTTCGAATAACGAATACAAATCCTTTGAGAATAAATTTGATTTTATTATTTTTTGCAACCTTTAATATATAAATATAGTTACTAGTTGTTTTAACAAAAATATTCAAAACCTAATACGGAACATCGTTGATAACAGACTAAATATCTGATTCCCGTTTACTCTGATTAAAGATGTGTTTGTGTGTTTCTGAACTTCACTTGAAATCAGTGGTTTGTACGCGTGGCGCATGAAGTAAAATTTCGAGTTTAGAAAAGCCCGAAAATTTGTCTCGGGTCGCTGCGCGACCCTCGACAAATTTTCACGGGGCTTTTCTAAACTCGAAATTTTACTTCATGCTTAGCCTGGGAGTGGAAACACTCGTTCAAAACTTCAAATTGAACTCTATTATAAAATCGACGAATGCCTGAAAATCACGTAAATAAAAAAAATCACTGAATATCATTAAAACCGAGAAAGTCAGAGAAAAGTCATGGAATTATATTAAAATTGACCAAAACACCAACAAAAAAGCCATATGATATTATTAAATTTATAAAATTAACTTAAATTTTAACAAAAACAATGAAAACAATTTAACAAACTGGGGGTTTCCCACAGAAGAAAGTTATATTAAAAGGTCAGGGAAAAAAATCTTGAATCAGGGAAATGCCGGAAAACTTTAACATTTCAGATAGTGGCTACCAAATCAGTTTACTTCAAATAATGTTAAACAAAATTTTGAAACTAGGTTATTATCTTTAAAAACATTTTCAGTCATTTCATGTTCTTAGCAACGCAATCAGTTTGAAGTTTCGAACGAGCGTTTCCACTCCCAGACTAAGCATGAAGTAAAATTTCGAGTTTAGAAAAGCCCCGCGTAGAAAATTTGTCGAGGGTCGCGCAGCGACCCGAGACAAATTTTCACGGGGCTTTTCTAAACTCGAAATTTTACTTCATGCGCCACGCGTATAAAACAGTGATTTAACGAGAAATTTAAAAACACACAAAACCTGTTAATCCTCTCAATTAATTCGAATTATTTTTAACGATTCTAATTCTTTTGTATTTGAACCTTTTGTAAGTATTCGAATCATTCTATAAATATTCGAATCATTTTATGAGGATTCGAATCACTCGCGTTTGGATTCGAATACGAATCCTTTTAAAAAAATGTAACGAATCTGGATCACGAATCCACTTTAACTAAAGTATTCGAATGCCTCTTTTGAATCCTCTAAAAGGATTTGAATCCAGGATTCGAACCCTGAATGATTCGAATCCTGCCTAGCTCTGCTACTATGTTTGTTTTACGTTAATCCATAAAGACAGTGGACGTAAGTTGATATCTGAATTATAATTGCAGTTGATTTAAGTCGACAGAATGACGTTATACCTAACCTAACTTATCAGAGTGACACCTAGCCTCAAAAACCTTGACGATGCGAGATACAACCAAACTCCAAACTTGACACGGTGACCACGTCGAATGTGTCAAAAGTTAGGTTAGGTTCGATGTTATATCGTCTACCTAAATGTATGTGGCACCCAACCTAACCTAACTTTTGGCACATTCGCTGTTTTATACCACTTTCAACACTTAAGGTTATATTAATGTAGTTGTATGAGTTACGTGAAGGTGTTAAGTCACTTAATTAAACACAGTTATATTCCTTTATTCACTTTTATTTTTCTTTTTTGCTAGATGTACATTTCTAGCTATTAACTATTGATAATGGGTACTTAGTACCCGAAATGTACATCTAGCAAGAAAAATAAAAGTGAAGAAAGGAATATAACTGTGTTTAATTAAGTGACTTAAGGTTATGTTACTTTATGCTATATTTTTTTCCAGAAATTGTAAACAAATATACAAATTGGTGAAAAACTATGTCAGGTCATAAGTGATAGACTATAGAGTGACAAACAAAATATGTTCACGATTGTCAAAAAATATTTAATTTTTTAAATATTACAAAATTAGCTATTATTGTTTATCATTGATAACTTGGTAAAACATCATCATATTTTTTTTTAAATAGAATTGAAGTAATACGAATTGATTTAAACAGCATATTTTTAACCAAATTAATTAATTGTATTTGAATTTAGATATTTTTTTAACAAAATATGTTCACGATTGTCAAAAAATATTTGAATTTTTAAATATTACAAAATTATAGGTATAGTATTTTTAATACCCATTTGGAACAACCCCATCCTTATTTATCAGTCATGAATCAGATGAAACAAAAAATTACTAACAAAAATGAACGTCGATTACTAAATAGATGTTACGTCAAAAGTTTGATGTCTGTTAATGTCATCAAATAAAGCAAAAATACCCTACTAAAATGCGATATTCCGATGAATCCAAAAAGCTAATACTTAAGGCAATTCAAAAAGTGTCCGAAGTCCTAAAAGTTCCACAAAGCACATGATACAACCTACAAGATAAAAACAGATCAACGGATTTCGAATTTAGAAGGAATAGGTCTGCAAACGCTTCCCTAGGCAAAACTCGAATTACGAAGAATACTCTACATTTTTTAAGGGAAGTGATTTACAAAATGTATGCCCGAAAGAAACATATTACTTTAGAAACTATTCACTGACAATTTATGGAAGAATTATCAGAAATTGAGATCTCGAAAAGTTCTTTATATTTGGGAATTAAGAAAACGGGCTTTAGCTTAAAAAAGCTGGACGGAAGAAAACATTTATTGGAAATGCTTGGAATCAGGTTGAAAATAATTTTATTTTTAAATAAATATCAAGTTCCTAAAAAAAGAGAACATTTGTATAATGTTTTGTGGAACTTTTAGTTGTATTTTAATAACATAACAGCATAACGTCCATATAAATTATATTCCATATTATGTAATTAATTAATATGTGTGATTCTACGCCGCCACTGGTTGTTTTGAATATCAAGTTACTTCACTAATACCCTAAAAATAATGGTTTAGATATCGGCCATTTGACATGACAAGTTCCTAACCTAATTTTGTGTGTGCGTTTAAGAAGCCGCATACGTTAAGTCACTAAAACAGCTGTTACTTCTAAATAGGTATTAAAAATACTATATTATTGTTTATCATTAATTATCATATTTTTTTTTTAATATAGAATTGAAGTAAGATGACTCGATTTAAATAGCATATTTTTAACCAAACTAATTAAATGTATTTGAATTTAGATATTTTTTTAATTTTAAATTAAAATGAAAACTTCTAATGAGTATTTCCACTCCCAGACTAAGTATGAAGTAAAATTTCGAGTTTAGAAAAGCCTGAAAATTTGGATTCGCCGGGGCGCGCGAGCGAAGCGAGTCGCGCCCCGGCAAATCCAAATTTTCAGGCTTTTCTAAACTCGAAATTTTACTTCATGCGCCACGCGTATAAAACACTGATTTAGTTTAAAAAATACTTCTAATAAATTATTTGTTACTTGGTTTATAAAACAAAGTGTTGTTTTTCAGTATTTTTGTTTGTTTTGTTTGAATGATTTATTTTATAATTTCGGAAAAAAGCGGGAGAATGTTTTGTATTTTTCATAATTTAGTCCCCAACATTTAGCTCATCTAGCTTTCTCGGCTCAATTTCGTTGTTTTTTTGCATAAAAAAAAACAAAGAAGTTACTCAAATAAGACAATTAACTTTGTTTGTATAACTGAGGATCAAATAAATAGTAACTTCTTTGTTCACTGTGGAGACTTCTACTTCGTTATACATCATTATTTACACAAATAAGACAATTAACTTTGTTTGTATAACTATACAAAGTTAATTGTCTTATTTGTGTAAATAATGATGCATAACGAAGTAGAAGCCTCCACAGTGAACAAAGAAGTTACTATTTATTTGTTTTTATTTCTTTATTATTTTGCGATCGTCAAAATAAAGCACATTCTAATATTTTCAATATTTTAATTAACGTTGAGCTTCTGTTGTTATAACTTTACAAATTTTTATGACACCTAGCATGTTGGGACATGTCTAAACTAATGCGGACAAAACGCGATTTGTCTGGACAAAACCCGAAATTATAGTTATTATTCGGACTCTGTCTATAAGCAGTAGACATTTCGCGTTTTGTCCAATTTCGTGTTTTGTCCGTGACAAAACACACACATACATAAGTTTAAATGCGTGATCCCCCCCCGCCCCATAAGACCAGGGTGGGCCCCTTTCAAGACGCGTGAGCCCCCCCTAAGAGAAATTTCTGGGTGCGCGCCTGGTCGGCAGTAATGAATAATTAATTTTTATAGTTTATTTAACATCTTAATAACATATTTTCATAATTATATAATTAAAATATTTCGCTATTTTACTAAGAAAGTAAGATAATAATGACATGGTTTAGGGATTATATGAGCTAATCGCTGTTTTTTAAGTAAAAGGTGAACTTTCTTAACCAATATGTAAATTTAAATGCTAATTAAGACATTATATGGTTATTAATTTCACGAATAGAGCACTAATAACCTTTCTTCACACTTTTATTTGAATTACCAAATGTACATTTCGGACACAAAGTGACCATTATCAATGGATTAACACTAGAGCCTGGGTCTCCAAACTATCTTCTTCGCGGGCCACAAATACAATTCTACATAATAAAGTCGGCCAAGATCCGATTAATTTTATAAAATTATGAAAAATTTAAGGAACAATTGTTACAATATTTAAAAATATGACATTTACAAAAAAAAATTACAAACAATCGCGGGCCGGATTCACGCAAGTCGCGGGCTGGATTTGGCCCGCGGGCCGTAGTATGGAGACCACTGCACTAGAGTGTTAATCCATTGATAATGGTCACTTTGTGTCCGAAATGTACATTTGGTAATTCAAATAAAAGTGTGAAGAAAGGTTATTAGTGCTTTAATCGTCATATTAATTTGATCTTCACGTAACTCACAATCAATTTATTTATATGATTATTAATTATCTGAAATACTGTTGTAAAAAGAATTAATAGAGAATTGCATAACGAAAATTTCATATTTCATTAGATTTGAGTAACACACTTAAATATTATAATGAAAATTTTCCATTCTTTTGAGCTATTAACCACCTTACTTTTAGAAACAAAATGATATGCTCAGGAAATTAAACTCTGAATTCCTAGCTTGGTATTACACTAAATTCCAAAGCCTTCGACAGGGTTAATCAAACGAGGCTTTTGTATAAACTTTGCTCATATGGCGTTTCGGGACTCATGCTTGAATGGCTAAGGTCCTTTATTTGTAACATTCGAGTGTGCTCCGGTTTATACCTTTCGGTGTTACCGATAGAGCGTCCGTTTTAGGGAACGGTGGATCACCGCCATACCAGCGAAACCACTACCCGTCGGAGACCAACCCACATGTGGACCGGAGAGGCGGATAGACACCCCTGGGCTTTACAGGCCCACCCCCGACTCCTCATTTAATGGCGACAAGCACCAACAGGAAAATGTTAGTTAAAGTAAATAATATCATCTTGACATTATAATTAACGCAACCTCAGGGGTGCCACAAGGTTCCTATTTAGGACCGTTACTTTTTCTTATATTTGTAAATGATATTGGTAAAAATCTTGCTTCAAATGTTCTTCTATACGCAGATGATATGAAAATATTTCGTAATATAAAGTCTATACATTTTTGTAATACCCTTCAGAATGATCTAAATCAGATCATGGTTTGGTGTAATGAGAATAATCTATATTTAAATATAAGTAAGTGTAAATCCATGCGTTTTTCTCGTAAAAAAGACTTAATATTACATTTTGAGTATTCATTAAATAATCTTATTCTCCAGAGAGAGGCACCAATGATGTTTGATGCCAAGCTACAATTTAATAATCACATCAACATAATCTCTTCCAAAGCGTTGCAGATGTTTGGTTTTATTCGTAGGTTTACTTCGCATTTTGATTCAATTAGAACTTTTGTATCTCTCTATATATCTTTTGTAAGACCTATTATGGATTACTGTGCAATTATATGGTCACCATATTATAAATGTCACGTAGATCGGCTAGAAAATGTACAACGTAAAATGATAAAATTGATTTGTTTTCACTGTCATGTATTTTATCATGATTATGATTTCATACTTAAGTATCTTGGGTTCCTTCCTTTAGTTAAACGAAGAATCTACTTTTCATTACGTTTTGCGTATCGCATATTAAATAGCAGAATTGATTGTCCTAAGATACTCTCATCTATTTCATTATATGTTCCTACGCGCATTACTAGTCAGCAGCAGCTTCTTGCTAGCAAGTATCACGCAACAAATTATGCTTACAACAGCACTAGAAATGTTTTAATCAATAACATTAATATGTATTGTAAATTAATTGATGTTTATGGTGTCAATTTACAACGCTTCAAAAGAATATGTAAAAATGTGCTTGAAAATAGTGCTTAGGGTATGTATGCATCTTTATACAAAGAGTTTTATGTAACACCGAACAGTTTCATAACGAGAATTTTTCTTTGAAGTATCCATATGCATACGTTGCACATTTTCCGATGCTCGGTTTATTAAAAGAATTTAATTTGAAGCTTCAAGCAAGTGTTTTCCACTCCCAGACTAAGCATGAAGTAAAATTTCGAGTTTAGAAAAGCCTGAAAATTTGGTTTGGTCGCGTAGCGCGAAGCGCGGAGCGGCCAAACCAAATTTTCAGGCTTTTCTAAACTCGAAATTTTACTTCATGCGCCACCGGTACAAAACATTGATTTAATGTAAAGTTTAGCGGTGTGTTTTAAACTTCGAATTATGTCAGTGTTTTGTACCGGTGGCGCATGAAGTAAAATTTCGAGTTTAGAAAAAAGTTTAGAAAAAGAATTGAATTTGAAGCTTTAAGCAAGTGTTTTCCACTCCCAGACTAAGCATGAAGTAAAATTTCGAGTTTAGAAAAGCCTGAAAATTTGGTTTGGTCGCGTAGCGCGAAGCGCGGAGCGGCCAAACCAAATTTTCAGGCTTTTCTAAACTCGAAATTTTACTTCATGCGCCACCGGTACAAAACATTGATTTAATGTAAAGTTTAGCGGTGTGTTTTAAACTTCGAATTATGTCAGTGTTTTGTACCGGTGGCGCATGAAGTAAAATTTCGAGTTTAGAAAAGCCTGAAAATTTGGTTTGGCCGCTCCGCGCTTCGCGCTACGCGACCAAACCAAATTTTCAGGCTTTTCTAAACTCGAAATTTTACTTCATGCTTAGCCTGGGAATGGAAAACACTCGGTTAAAGCTTCAAATTAAATTCTTTTAATAAACCGAGCATCGAAAAATGTGCAACGTATGCATAAGGAAACTTAAAAAAAAATGGTGATGTGTCCATCATAGTACTTTCCCCCGTAAATTGCGTATTAAATCACTTTTTAAATATTTGTAGCATTATTATTTTCAAAATGTCTTCAACTTTTTGATAACTACAACTTTAATTTGAAACATTTTTCAATTGGATCAACACATACTGACACAAACCAATGACTAGATAAAAAACACTATTTATTGAATATCTCAAAAACTAAGAGTGCTATGACAAAAAGTGCAGATACAAAAAATCTTTAATATTTTATTACCTACAACTTATATTTGAAACATTTTCCAATTGTATCAACACGCACACTGACACAAATCAATGACTAGATAAAAAACACTATTTATTAAATATCTCAAAAACTAAGAGTGCTATGACAAAAAGTGAGTCCACAAAAAATCTTTAGTTTTTTATTTCCTACAACTTTTATTTGAAACATTTTTCAATTGTATCGACACATACACTGTCACACATCAATAACCAGATAAAACAAACAACTTTTAAAATATCTGCTGTTCCCAGGTCAGGTAGTAGACGTAAGAATATCTTTTATAATAATCGAGCAAATACAACACACTATCTTAACTCGCCCATCATGTCTATGTGTAACTCGGTAAACATGCTGCCTCATGATATTGATATATTTCATATTAATTTATCAATGCTCACTGCTCATTTGACATCGCATTACATGTTGAATAACATATAAATGTATTGAGATTGCGCTAGATGTGGTTATCGGAATTATCGACATTAACTACGCTACTTCATGTTTTCATTTAATTTAATTCTACTTTTTATTTTATTTTTTTTATTTTTAGTTTTTAAGTTATGTAAAAATCATTGTATTTCAAAGTATATGCAGTGCTATATTGTGAACGATTGTGACTATACTGTATTGCGCTATAATTGTATTTTTCTAATTTATCCTATTATTAGATCTTATGAATCTGTTGGATAATAAATAAATAAATAAATACATAAATATCTCAAAAACTAAGAGTGCTATGACAAAAAGTAAATAAACAATATATCTTCATTTTGTTATTATCTACAACTTTTATTTGAAAGAATGTTTTGTTTGATGAACATTTATTGAAAAAATCTGAAAAAACTGAAAAACGCTAAGAGTAAAGTACCACTTGCGGTTTTCCGATTTTCACCAAAAGCTTTTCAGTTCTTCCGATTGTAACAAAAAGCTTAAGTTTCAAGTTTCATCTCGGTATCTTTAGCGGTTTTTGCGGTACAGCGCACACAGACACACACACACAGACACAGACAGACAGACATTTTGCAAAATTGGTCTTATTCGACTCAGGAGACCTCAAAACGGATATTTCCGCTAAAATGTTTGATTCTAAAATTTTCACGAAAACAATACTTTCCCTTTGTATTACATATGGGGGAAAGTAAAAATTTCGTTATGAAAATGTTCGGTGTTACATAAAACTCTCTGTATATAAATATATATTTTTCTTTTTAGTTTTAGTAGATATTCATATTGTAATGTATGTCTTCAATTTGCTTATTTCGAGGCCTTCTCTAAAATTTAATTCTCGTCCCTTATTACTCGAATATAATATTTTGAAATCGTCTGAATTAAAGAAGTGGTTGGATGCGATGCAATGACGGGCAAACCCCGTTGTTTGTTTGTTATTTACGACGGATTTTTTATGTTCCTCAAGTCCTTTTTCAAAACTTCTACCTGTTTGCCCAATGTATATTGCATCGCATTCACCACATTTTATTTCGTAAATACCGCATTATTGATTTTTATTGGTGGGTGGTTTATTATTTACAAATAGTTTTCTAAGGTTAAGTGTATTCGTCATAATAATATTCAATTCATTCCCCTTTATGCACTTTTTTATTTTTTGTGATAGGCCGTTGATAACATTTAATTTATTCCAGTTTTTGTTTTCAATATTACTATCATTGTATAGATATTTCAATAGTTTATTTTGTTTTTCTCTCTTTATTAATTTGTCTATGATTTCTGGATTATAACCATTATTAATGTAATGTATGTTTTTTTTGTTTTGCTATTATTTATTTTTTTTGTTTTGCTATTATTTATTTTTTTTTGTTTTGCTATTATTTCATTTTGTTCAAAAATCTGTTTAATTATGTTATTTGTATTTGTTATTAAGATGTAATGGCCTACCGTTATAATAAATAAATAAATCAATCAATAAAATAAAACACGTTAGTAATCCTTTTTCTTCACTGGTTTATTTAGATCGCTAAATGTACATTTCGTTCACCATGTGAACATTTTCAATAGCTGTACTAAACTGTAAATGTACATTTAGCGATCTAAATAAACCAGTGAAGAAAAAGGATTACTAACGTGTTTTATTTTATTAAAATCATCTTCACGTAACTCACAACGAAACATTTTAATCAATCAATACCAAAATAATAAATCTGTGAAACAATGTTAATAAAAACATGTTGAAGATGGAAATCAATATTTATCAACACAATGAACTAGCAAAAAAAAACAAAGGTAACCAAACTAAAAATGATTCACCACTATAGTTGCACAAACTAACAACAGTCGGAGACCCAAATCCGAATCCACCGTCACAAAAACAACCTATAAATACCTAGGATGATACTAAATAGGTCAAAACTGCAAAAGCAAATCCGGAAAAATTACAAAACGTCGTTTTCCTCATTCAAACTTCGCAATTGGCAACCACCATTTTTACAAAACTCCAATAAACTTACGCAACCGAAAAAAAGTTAAAAATACCCAACGCGCACACACTCATCACTGAGTAATTAAATTTTGGAGCACTGTCCGACCTATCTCAACCGCACACTACGCTATCGATTCAAATGTATTATTTCGAGCGCACTTTAAATTTAAATCCCAATGCCAAACCCAACTAGTTGCATAACTTACAATGGGCAAAACGGAAGAGATAATTTTGTGCACTTGACTTACCGGAATATTTTTCGGTTGAGTTTGAGTAAGTGAAGGTATCATCGATAAAGTACATTTCAGATGTTAAATGTAAACTTGCGAAACAATTCGTATAAATGCATCACTGTTGTTTGCACAACACCACCTTTCAGCTCGAATGTTTGACTGATTGTGTTTTTGCTGAGCGGGATTTGAGTGCTGAGTAATCTTTTAATCCCGTCGGTGGTGGGGGAAAGGGGAGGCTTAATGGTCCGGGATTTGTGTAATTATGCTGGAAATATGAATATTTTGTTTTAATGGGTTGTTATTATGTTTTACGCGAAGCTAATTAGCTTTGTAAAAAAGATACGTGCAAGATGTGGTGTGGTTAACGTCTCAAACGAATTGTAAAAGTGTATGCATAAAATTCGTTCCCATTAACAATTGTATTAAAAAAATGTCGAGATATTTTATTCTGCAATATATGGGATGATCTAAAATTTATTTTAATATTTAATACGTTGATCGCCACCTTTATAACAATAAAACTATTTATTTATATATTGTTGGTGTTACATATTATATTAATATAATTTTCACAAGTCAATGTACATGGAGTAATAATATATAATACAGCCTAGGTGGTAAATTAAAAATATACAATATATGCGTAATCACATATATATGTCAGGTTTTTATAAATTAGTCAGTTTATAATATATATGTACGTTAAGATTAAACACCGACGTTTATAATGTGTATAAAACAAACCCTTACATATAAGACGAACATACATACTAATAGTTTAAAATATTTCCATTCAATTTGTTTCGGAGTGAAGGTACTCATTTACACAATAGTACGGATTTTCAATGAAGAAATGTTTCAGTGCGATTTTATATGACTTTGTATTGTTTAAAGATTTTATATTTTCCGGTAATTTATTGTATGCTTTCACTCCCAAATAAATTGGCCCTTTTTGGTATAGCGCTGTTCTGTGGGGGGGGATACTTAGTGCATTGCTCTGCCTTGTTTGCATACCAGTGTTTATGTCTGAGTTCTTACAAAATTTAGTCATATTCTCTTTTACAAAAAGACATAAATTATATAATAGCAGTGAGTAAACTGTCATTATTTTCAGTTGGATAAATACAGGTTTTGCGTGTTCATCTCTCCTTTTATTTGCTATTAGGCGTATTATTTTTTTCTGAAGGATTAATATACGGCCCGTATGTGCCGAATTTGCCCAGATAATATTGGCATACTCTAAATGTGAACGTACGTGTGCGTTGTAATATGCAATAAGTACCTTTGTTCCCACTAGGTTTTTTAAGACGATCAGATCATAATGAGCTGAATTTATTTTTTTTATTACATGGTATACATGATCCTCCCACGATAGGTGATTATCTATTAGCACCCCAAGGAATTTTGTGTCACGATCTACTTTGATAGTCTTTTCGCAACTTTTTACTAAAATACTACAGGTGTCTATATTTTTGTATTTGTTTGAGAACTGTATAATTTGTGATTTTTTTGGATTCAATATAAGTTTTTGTTGTGTACACCAATTCTCCATTCTTGTGACCACTGTCTGTGAGTTAATTGAGGCATTTACAATGCTGTCACTTTGAATTAATATGGTCGTGTCATCTGCATATTGAAACATTTTATATTTATCTTCATTCTTTTGTTCTGCCATTAAATTTGACAGCTCATTGGAGTACAGTAAAAACAGCAATGGAGACAAAATTCCACCTTGTGGAAGGCCTGTTTTAATTTGTTGACACTCAGACTGGAACCTTGTATTTATTTGTACTATTGTTTCTTCTCTTATTTCCACGTATTGTTTTCTATTGCTTAGATATGACTTGATCAATTTATTTACTAGACCTCTAATACCGAACCTTTCCAATTTTCCAAGCAGTGACTCATGATTCACTGAGTCAAATGCTTGACTTAAATCAAAGAAGACTCCTGTTGGGATTTCTCTTTTTTCTAATATATTGACAATTTCTGTAACCGCTTCATATAAAGCCCCTGCTGTGTTTCTGCCCTTTCTAAAGCCGTAGTGTGTTGGTGATAGTAGTTTAAATTTCTCCAAGTACTCTGTTATTCGTATATATAAAGCTTGATCAATTATTTTAGCAAATATAGATAGATTAGAGACAGGTCTATAATTCTCTATATTTGGTTTTTTCCCTTTTTTAAAAATCGGAGTGACTCTCGCAGTTTTAAGTTTAGTGGGATAGACCCCAGATGAAAATGAACAATTGATTATATCGGTCAGCGGCGCAGAAAGAATATTGGCAATTTTCTTTATGATAGATAAAATATGGAATTTTATCCGGTCCCTCGGATTTTTTATTTGCAACAGTTTGAATAATTTTTTGTATTTCTGTGCAATCAACCTCTCTTAGAACCATACTACTGGGTTGATTAAATGAGGGGATTTGCAGTAAAACCTCTTTGGTTGGTACGTGTCGTTCAGTAAAATATTTATTAAACTCATTAGCTATTTCATTGGTCACTTAATATAATAATAATAGTAAACTATTGATGATTTTCAACTTTTTATTTTACTCCCTACAATTGTTTCGCTACACTGTAGCTTCTTCAGGTGAAGAAATATAATACAAACATTTTTACAAACTTATTTACATTATATACCGATTTCAGAAGTGTGGGTGGAGGGTGTATTTTTCTTTAACTTCAGTAGGGGGGAGTTGGAGAGTTCTAGTTGGTCGTTCAACAAATTTCCTGAATGAATATTTTTATTTATTTCTATATTTTCCAATAAATTTAGTTTCCGTCCTTTGTTGGAAATGTGGAGGATTTTAAAATTGTTGTTGTTTATAATTGTGTGTTGCTTTTAAAGATTATTATGAAATAAAAATATTATTTTAAATTCAAAGTTTGCCGTTTTTATTATATTGGTTTTTTTAAAATTTAATTTTGATGTTTCAATAATTAAATAGTTGAGGCTGTTACTTGGGGAAATTCCATATCAACACTTTTAGTAAATAACACACTTGGTTAAGATTTTACTGTTTATTGATTGACACTGCAACAATTGTTTCGCCACACAGTGGCTTCATCAGGCAGATGAATCATTTTTTTTTTTGCATTATTTTAGGTCCTAAAATAATGCATTTTTGCTTAAAATAATGCTTTTTGCTTGGAATAATGCTTTTTGCATGGAATAATGCTTTTTTTTTGCTTAAATTGGTGATTTTTAAAGCGCTTTTTTAAATTGTTTTGTCCTTAGAAATCCGAGCTCTAATTATTATAGATACTTTTTTCATTAAACAAAAAATGCAAATGTTGCTTGGTTGCAAATTCACCTGCCCTTTCACGAGCAATTATTCTACTGCAAATCGTGTTTAACAACAATCACGATTCAGTAGAATCAATACCTGTATTCTAGGTCAAATTGCGCATTTGAATATTGTGTATACTTAGTATTATAAAGATCAAATTGTTAGAAATAACTGCGCGATGGATCGATCTAAAAAAAGAAGGAGATAATTGTGTTCGAATTTTAATTAATAAATGAAGGGACTGTTGCATTAAAAACTGTGAAATTCGGCAGTTCATCGAAGATCTGTGATCAAAAAACGAAATCCAGGAAAAATTCTTCAAATCTTTAGAATTGATGTCTTTCAGCCTTCCTAATAATAAAAAAAGCATTTATTTTCCGTTTTTAATGAATCTAATAGATTTAAGAAAATACCAACGTATTTTAGAATGATTGATTGGGAGACACATTTTCAATTTAAATATTTTTTTTGTACAGGTATTAATTTCTCTATTATTTTAATCGATTGCAAACAACAAATTCGTGACTTTAACCAGAACCATGTCTTAATTCTTACAATCCCAATGATCTCTGGGATTGCAGTCACGAATCTTTCGACCGGCCGCCAATTATGGGAGATATTAGAAGGTAGGATTTGAAGTGAGAGTATACTTTTTCGGAGATAATACGCGATCATTAAATTATTCTCATTAATATTTTTTTTGGTAGCAACTGAAAAATCCACCTACTTACGTACAACTCCAGACTCTCGCACAATCACTTTCTTAGTCATCAATCGTTTATAATTTAAACCAAACCAGTTGAAGTTGACATTTGAAAGTGAAACCCTCCTAATTCAGTTGTTGTATTTCAAGTAGTTGAGTTTATTAAATTTAATTATTAGTTCACATAAATTTATATAAGGAGTTATATACCGGTAAATTATATAATTTGTATACATATTAATTGCACTTGTATTTATTTAGATTTAGGTTTGTTCAATAAATAAATAAAAATAAAATAGGTTTACCGATTTGCCGGTAAATCGTGACAATATATTTCCATGATTGTTAAAAACAAATAGGTAAATTATTGTACATTAATTGTAAATTGATTATAAAAAAGATTCCGTGAATAAAGTTGCATTAAAAACTGTGAAATTCGGCAGTTCATCGAAGATCGGTGATCAAAAAACGAAATTCAAGTTACGTATCTCTCTCAATGCATTCCTTATGATAGATAATTATGCTTATTCTATTAAATGTTATCTTTGCATTATTCGCATTTACTCTTACACTGGCGAAAGAAATTAACGCATCACATTATTTTTTTTAATTTAAAAATAAAGTTTTGATGTTTCAAAACAAAAAAAAATAACAACAAAACCAACTGAACTATAATAATGATTTTCAATACATTTTCTTTCATTAATGACTAAAATAATGTCATAAATAAAAAGAGGAAAAAAGTTAACATGTGATTATAAGACTTAATATCTAGTGTTTCCTCCTCTTGCTCGAATAACTGCCTGACAGCGACGGCTCATACTGTTAATTAATGATCCAATTTCATCCTGGTTAATATCTTCGCAAATTTCCTGCAATCTTTGTCCAAGCTCTTGTTGATTGCTTAGACGCCGAGGAAGTGCTCTAAGGCGTCTGCCGATCGCGTCCCATAGGTGTTCGATCGGATTAAGATCGGGACTCCTGGCTGGCCATTGCATTGTGTTGAAACCCACTAGGTCAAGATACTGTTGTACAATTCGGGCACTGTGTGGTTTTGCATTGTCATGCATAAACAGGAAATCGTTTCCTCCAAAGGGAGCAAAAGGCATTACGGATGGTTCTAAAATATTTGCAATATAAGACACTGCCGTGATGCTTCCTCTTGGTATGACCACCAACTCCGTACGAGCCTCTAAAGTGATTCCACCCCACACCATAACAGAGCCTCCACCAAACATAACAGTCGGAACAATGTTACACTGCGCATAACGTTCACCTGGCCGTCTGTACACATGCTTTTGTCTGTCACTGCCGTAAACACAAAATCTGGACTCGTCGCTAAACATAACATTAGCCCAATCGGCCTGTAACCAGTTTACATGTTCTTGCGCAAATGTTAACCTGGCTCTGCGATGGTCTGTGGTTAATTGTGGTCCTTTTGCCGCTGTTTTCGGAGTTAAATTAAAACCACGTAACCTTTTTCTAATGGTAACGGAACTTACATGAACATTGTGGATCTCTGCGAGCATATTTTGTAGCCTAGGAGCCGTAATAAACCGTTCGCGTAACGTCTGCATCATTAAAAAAACGGTCTTGAACAGCAGTTGTGGCCCTTTTTCTCCCTTGTCCTGGCCTTCTTGAGTATGCCTGAGTTTCCCGATGTCTCTTCAAGACACGGGATACGGCCGATTGATTAACACCAAGACGCTGACTGATGTAACGCTGACTCCTACCTTCTTCTGCAAGTGTAACCACAATCACAGCTTCTTCACTGCTAGAATTAAGATTCGGACGTCTATCCATATTCATTCTTCACTATTTAGCACCTAATTTTAACAATTACTTGAAAACAAACTCAAAAAGAAATTTTATATGAACCTTTCTTACAGTCAGAATAATGAAAAGTGCTTCATTTTATTTATTGACAGAAAACCATGAGAACAAAAGACAAAACACAACATGTAAAACAGCATGCTTGATAAGATTTCTTATTGTAAAAATATGTTTGTGTTCAAAGAAAACTCGATTCCAAGATATAAAAAAAATCACAAATGATGCGTTAATTTCTTTCGCCAGTGTATATATAATCTAATGCATGCTATTGTAGTCAGTTCCTGATAAGAGTTCCAGCCTGTAATTAGTATTTGCGCGTATTGTTGTTGTAATTCAGTACTTATTATGTGTAATAAAAAATATATAATTAAATAAAAACGTTTTTTAATAAACCAACCGCTGGGTCGAAAAACGTAAATTCCAGGAAAAATTCTTAAAATCTTTAGAATTGATGTCTTTCAGCCTTCCTAATAATAAAAAAAGCATTTATTTTCCGTTTTTAATGAATCTAATAGATTTAAGAAGATACCAACGTGTTCACTTTTATATCGGGATTTTAGTAAATAAGTAAAGCTATTTGATCAGTATAACGCGAGTCAAATTGTTTAAAACAGTGATAACAGACAACCTAAGACCATTAAGGTTGCGGTTTAGTAGAGTAAGGCAGACTTTGCCCAGCCATTTGCTAGAGTGAGATAGAGCTATATTTCTATTTCCAGCATAAAAAGGTAAACGTGACATATCATGGACATTTTTTTAATGAATGTTGAGCTGATTGAATACAGAATATACGGACACCCTTGAATTTTACGTAGTACAAGTTTTTGTTGCCTAAAAAGGAGTAAATAAATGACTCAAAAAATAGTTAATTTCAGGATTTTTTTACAAAAAAACTAAATAATATAATATTGTTTTAAATTGGTGACATTAAAATCCCCCAGGTTTTAGGATTATTTTGATGCATCATATAATATTGTCCCATAATCAGAACATGAATGGTGTTGGAACTAGTGAATCAAACGTTTGATTTAGCCATAATAAATAGCAACCTTAAGGTCGGAAATTTACGTTATTATGCAATAAGAACGAACAACGATTAATCTTCTACAATACTGAAAACAGAACATTGAAACTTATACATATTGTACATTGATGCTTTGCGAATAAATTGATAGTATTTGTTTTTCAAAAACAATTTCCATAAATTAAATAATGAAACACTGTCAAATGATTACATAAATCCGTGTATTACTTTCATAGGAAACATTATTTTTTTCTTTATATTGCTTCAATTTATTGAGGTAATTTTTAGAAACATGTTGTATTATATAGATTGATCTGAAATAAATGATAAATAAAATTAATCGTTGCTTAGAAATCTCCATAAGAGCAATGTAAATTTTGATTATATTTTCAATAAATAGAGGGCAGCATCGTGCCTTTAGTAATATTTTTAAAATGTTTTGTGATTTCTAAAAACATGTGAAAAGAAATTAGGTTTCATATGTAGAATTCGTGTACTACATTTGTTGCGGGCTCCTGGTTCCCGGCTACCGACCTTGAGTTGCGAATGTATTTTTTCTGACGCGGACCGTTCATTAATTCACTATGTTATTGATACACAACAAAGAAAAACATTGTTAAAATATTCTCTAATACATTTTGTAAATATAATTCGGCCATTCCATAAATAAGTGCACACTTTTTGGGGGTACATCAGGGATTTTTGCGAATTTCGCATATATTATAAAGGCTATTAAGACACGGTGTTTGGTTGTTACTGGAGGTTAAACAAATTATTGTTTCAAAAATTATAACAATATAAACTTTTAGTACACTTTTATTTTGAACTCAAAAATATCGTAAACCGTTACTGATCCAAAAAAGTTATACTTGACTTTTGAAATGAAAGGAAAGAAAGCCGCTGCCGGAGCCGATCACTCCAGCATCGGCTTTTTTTCCTTTCAATTGTGATGAATTCGAACGAGTCAACGTGTTAAACAAGAAAATTGCTATTTTACATCATGAGTATTTTCATTTTGCAAATTTTGTTAAAATTATCATAAACTATAGTTATGCAAACAATCCAACCTTCTCAGCAGGGCTAAAATGTAAACACCTGTAAATTTTGTAGCTTTCGCGACTTATGTTACTTGTAAGGTAACTGTTTGTAACGACCGGAATAAAATGAATGTCACCGAATAAAATATTAACTTCTAAACAACTCGTATATTCAAAATCAACCTAACGCTTACAGGTCTAAAAACATAATGAATTTTTACAAGAAAAATATATACAAGAAAATATACAAAAATAGAGGGAGTATTGAAAAGTGGGGGGCAAAAACGTCTTCGTTTCCTCCAGGGTGGAGATTTGGCATCGTTGCAGGGTCAGGTAGAAACAACAGGAACTATCCCGTTCGTCCCTAGGCGTGCACATTTTTCTAAGAACTGGTCAAGCAAATCCGTGCTTACGCATAAATTAGCGACTGCGCCATTGTCCGTACTTCTCCACTGGGGGTGTATGAAATATCGTATTTCGGTAAACGGACGAGAATTTTTAAAGTAATAAAAATTCCTCGTCTAATCCGAACAACACCCATTAATGGTTAATAAAAAAACACTCACCATCTCAATTGTTATGTAATATGTAAAGCATAATCCCAAGTGCAGAATGCATACACACTCACACAAAACAAAGCTAAAATTACACAGGATTTTATTTGAAAACAGACACTCAAATGGCGACATGCGCTCATCATCTCGTTTCAAATTGATAACTTGTTTCAAGTATGGTCTGAAAACAATATACAATATTTGCACACACAAATATAAAACATGAGTTTGTACAGAGATAGTGAAATCGAGTGATAAGATGGCTTTATTTACATGATAACTAGTATCTATACATTTAGTATAAACAAAATAGGAGGTTATGTTAAATGTTTATATCAATATTTGGTTGTTTAAAAGTGTATTAAATTTCTTTTCTGATTTACTTGGAAGTAATCGTGTATATGGTAGAGATTACAGAATTAAAAATTGTAGATTTACTGGCTTTTTCAATTACAGGTAAATTTTATTTATTTCGGCAAATCACCAGTACAATTTAGAGAACATTTTTACCGTTAAATTAACAAATTTAACACGTTGATCGCCACCTTTATAAAAATAAAAATATCACCTCAGGCCGCTGCTCAAGTTTTTGTTCCAATTATACAAATATTATTAATTATAACAGAATAATAAAGCAACAATTTGAAGGGACATACACGTTTTTAAACGTTCAGGCCATAGTAGTTCCGCGGCACGGGCAGCATGCCACGATTTTTTTTTAAGTTGTTTCTGGATGCGGCACAAGGTACATGCCGCGGGACCTAAACGCAAATTTAACTGCGGAACGAGTGAATGCCGCGGCGATCAACGTGTTAACGATAAAAATCGGCAAATTACGGATACATTTTAGAGAGCATATATATATATTTTTAAATTATGCAGATTCTTCTTATTATCGTCAACTTTTCGTGGGAATGTCGTGGTTGAATGATTTATTGGATCGAGGCAATTACATAAAAAAAGAAAGTGGCCATCCGAGAAAGACATTGATACACTTTTTGGCACACTTGTGCAATCTCATTCGTAATAATGGTCATCAATTGCACGCCGAGCGTTATATTTTTTGTGTGCATTTTACAGAAAAATCGTGAGAAACGTTCTGTTAAAACGGTTTTAAATAATTTCTAATTAACAGTTATGGATTTTAGCAAAAAAATAATAACGGAAGATCAGGAAAAACAAAAAATTAAAATACCGAAGAATTAAAAAAATCTCTAGAGTGCCATGGAAAATATTCTAGGTTGGCAACTCTAAAAATATACATTATAATTGTTATGTCTGACGTTTTATATGTCAATTCCTGAAGTGTGTAGCCAACTTAAATTTGAAAAAAGATTAAATCATGGCACTCTAGAGTTTTTTTTATTGAACATATGATATTTATTGTTTTTGTTTGAATCTGTGCGAAATTAATATTTGATTTAGTCTTAGTACCACTTATGCTCAGGCTCTCCGGGGAGGAACAGCACCGGTGAATGAGGTGGATGGGTTAGAACTGGCAGTGGAACAAGTAAATGACGCCATCAAGACGGCATACTTGGAAAACTGTCCGGAAAAAACAACCCGACATAGAGGTTGCCGCACAATCTGGTGGAACAAGAACCTTGAAAAGCTAAGAGCCCAGGTTTGAAGGCTATTTAATAGGGCCAAAACCACACAGAGTTGGGACACCTATAAGGAAAAGCTTACGCAGTACAACAAAGAAATCCGAAAAGCCAAAAGAGACTCGTGGAGGAAGTTCTGCGAGGAGTTAATCGACACTCCGGCATGTTCGAGAATCCACAAAGTCCTGGCAAAGGATGGAAGTGCTGCAAAAGAGGTAGGTTTCGTCAAAAAATCTGACGGGACTTATACTGAAACAAAGGAGGAAAGTCTTAAGGAATTACTAAAAGTCCACTTTCCAGCCTCAACAATCCTGCCAGGGGAGAACATACGCGAAAATCCCGGCCAAAGGCAAAAAAAGCCAGACCGAAATGATTGGAGGTTAGCCACAGAGGTCACAAGACCAAGCAGAATCAGATGGGCCATAAGCAGGTTCCAACCTTATAAGTCTGCTGGGATGGATGGGATCTATCCCATCCTGCTACAGAAGGGCATAGAGGAACTGGTGCCGCATCTAACAAAGATCTTCAAAGCCTGTCTGGCATGGGGACACGTACCTAGGGCGTGGCAAAGTGTAAAGATAAAAAAAACAATGGAGAGACTGGTCGACAGATACCTACGAGACGAGATATTGGGGAAAGATCCCCTCAGTGACCGTCAGTACGCTTACCAGCCAGGAAAGTGCACGGACTCGGCACTGGACGACCTAAACAGGCTCATCACAAAGTCAGTGGAGGACAAAAAGATAGCTATGGTCACATTTCTAGATATAGAAGGGGCGTTCAACAATGTCACAACCAACTCGCTTATAGAGGCACAGACAAGAAAAGGCGTCCCGCCAAGTCTCTACCAATGGATAAGGGCTAGCCTGGAGAAAAGGACAATTACATCCACTCTAGGAGGGCACACCATTGAAGCCAGAGCCGGCGGAGGCTGCCCGCAGGGGGGGTTCTATCTCCACTGCTATGGGCAACTCTTGTGGACGACTTACTAAGGAAACTGTCCGAAGAAGGCATCCACTGCCTAGGGTATGCGGATGACTTGGCCATAGTCATCAGAGGCCGGTTCGCAGGAGTTATCTCACAACGAACACAAAGGGCCCTAAGCATAGTAGACAACTGGTGTCGAAGGGAACGACTGACGGTCAATCCCGAAAAAACACAGATTGTCGTGTTCACAAAAAGAAGAGCGCTAGAAGGCCTAAGGCCACCGGCGCTCGAGGGCACAACAATTCCCCTCGCTAATTAGGCGAAGTACCTAGGGGTAATCTTCGACGATAAAATGACGTGGAGGACGTACATCACGAAAACCGCCAAAAAAGCCTCAATGGCATTAGGAAGGTGTCGAAGAATGTGCGGGATAAACTGGGGGCTCAATCCTAAAATGACCCTCTGGTTATATACAAGGGTGATCAGGCCCATGATATCCTACGGGACAGTAGTGTGGTGGACAAGGACGGAGCAGCAGGGGGCGATAAGGCTCCTTAACAGCACACAAAGACTAGCATGTCTCAGTGTCACAGAAGCCCTAAGCACTACCCCGACAGCAGCCCTAGAGATGATCCTGAACCTACCACCACTGCACATCTTCATACAAGGGGAAGCCAGGGCCGTAACATACAGACTAATGCGAGGACAGGCTCCCATAAACCGATCACACGGGAAAAAGTACCAAAGGCTAGAAGACGAGCTAAAGGCAAACCCTATAACTGGAATGCCAAGCGATGCCATGGTCAAGAAGTATAATTTCGACAGGAAATACAAAGTGATGATCCCGCAGAGGGAAGATTGGGAAAAGGGCCCACCTACCAACGCGGAATCAAACTGGTATACTGACGGCTCGAAGACAGAGGAAGGAGTCGGAGCCGGAATATACAGCACAAAACCGGAGACAAAGATTTCAGTCAGTCTGGCGAGGGACACCACCGTGTTCCAGGCAGAGGCGATCGCAGTCCACCTCTGCATTGGAGAAATAGCAAAGCAAGACAACAAAAGTCGTTCAGTAGCTATTTTCTCGGACAGCCAAGCGCTGCTAAGGGCACTAAGCACCACACAGGTCGACTCCAAGCTAGTGTGAGATTGTGTAAGCGCTCTCAACGAAATGGGCGGTCGCAAAAAAGTGACAATGGTATGGGTCCCAGGACACAAGGGTCATCAAGGGAACAAAAAAGCAGACGAACTGGCCAAAGAAGGCTCGTCAAGCACATTCATTGGCCCGGAACCCTCCTGCGGTATCGCAAAAACCACAGTCAGACAATCCATAAAAAAATGGACGGAGACACAAACTCAAACCTGGTGGACGAACACACCAGGGCAGAGGCAGGCGAAACAGTTCCTCAAAAAACAATCGCCGGCTTTCACGACCGATCTTCTCAACCAAGAGAGAAAAACGGTTAAAGCTATAGTACGTCTACTAACAGGACACTGTAGGCTCAACAAACACATGAGCAAAATAGGCCGGGCAGAGGATGCAATATGTAGATTCTGCCAGGAAGAAGAGGAGGATCCTCTCCACATCCTGTGCCAATGTGAGGCCCTAACGCGGGTTAGATACCTAAAGCTGGGCAACACTAAGCCAAGCGCAGAGAGCTACACCCAAGGCTCACTGTCAGGGTTAATAGGGCTAATCAAAGAGTTCGCCTCTTTGATTAGCCCTATTAACCCTGACAGTGAGCCTTGGGTGTAGCTCTCTGCGCTTGGTTTAGTGTTGCCCAGCTCGAGCACGTCGTCTACGATAATAGGGATCCACAATAGATCTGAAAAGGTCGCGGTGGTACAGGCCAATGAGGCCAGCTTTAAACGAGTGTTAACCACCCCCTGCGAATATCTAATCTATCTAATCTAGTACCACTTATTAATGTGTAAAATTTATTAAAAATGTAATTTCCTGGCGTATTGTAATAACGTGATATTGCACAAGTAAACAAAAAATGGAGTTTGAAATTTAAAAAAAATGTGTAAAATGTATTACTATGAAATTTAAAATTAAAGCATTTTTAATAAGTTTATTAGGCATCTTTCTGGGTAGAAAGGGGACACAAAAATGTAATTGTCTTCTGAAAAACAATGTTATTTTAAAATATTGTGGTTTATCAATGTTATTGCCTACAAAAACAATTGTAAACGTTTTAATCTGCATTAACTGTTAAAAAATGGAAAGCACTGGTTTTAAATTGAAGTTCAAAATATACGTCCTTAGTATACTGCTTTAGTAGCATATTGTGAATTTCACAATAATTCAGTGTTTAATACGCTTGGCGCATGAAGTAAAATTTCGAGTTTAGAAAAGCCCCGTGAAAATTTGTCTCGGGTCGCTGCGCGACCCTCGTCAAATTTTCTACGCGGGGCTTTTCTAAACTCGAAATTTTACTTCATGCTTAGTCTGGGAGTGGAAACACTCGTTCTTAGAAGTTTCAAATTAAAGGATCACTCTAGATTACTAAGTTTATTACCATTTTACAAAGGCTACAGCTCGAAGGACCAATCATGGTCTTCGGAGACCGAAGGACTACAGGGAATCGAAGTTTATTTACAAGAAAACAACGAATATCTGAAGGTTTACAGCATGGATAGGAAAGATAACATCCAATTTTGAAAAAATATCGAAGTTGGGTTGGTTTTCAGTGCGTTTTTAACTTCACTTTAAATCAGTGTTTTATACGCGCGGCGCATGAAGTAAAATTTCGAGTTTAGAAAAGCCCCGTGAAAATTTGTCGCGGGTCGCTGCGCGACCCTCGACAAATTTTCTACGCGGGGCTTTTCTAAACTCGAAATTTTACTTCATGCTTCACCTGGGAGTGGATAACACTCGTTTAAAGCTTCTAACTGAACTCTTAAAAAAAAAGAAACAACGAATATCTCAAGATATCTAGCATATACGCCGTAATATTAAAATGTATATTTGAAAGAAAAACTCTCTATATATTGCTCACATTAAAAAATATTCCAAATTTAGAAGACTGATATGAAACATGTCAAATTAATATAGTTTCTGTAATTTTTGCTAAATTATTTAAACTGGTTATTTTTTGAATAATATTAGTTCAATCACAATTTGAAATTGCTGATTCCCAATTTGATGTTGTTTATTCTGAATTTGATTGTGATTAAACTGGCTGCTATGCTTGAAGTCCCAATTTAATAGTGCTTATTCCCAATTTGATATTGATTATTTGTAGAAATTAATTCATGGGTATTACTAATGAATAAAGAGAATATTATGAGTTAATCAATGGTATAACTGAGTTTCTCTCTGCAATTGTTCGTGCATCTGCATGGTGAACCCAACTCAAGTGGTTTAATACTTTTCTTGCTTTTTGCTGTTGAATATTTTTTCCTCATTTGCTCCTTCTTTTTCATGACTTGTTTATAAATTTCGTCTCTTCTTTGTCTACAAAGAAATGACGGGCTTTTCTCCGGTGTTGTTTCTGTTACTCTGGTTAATGTTATCAATTTTGATTTCTTTTTTTGGCAAAACATGATATACCACAAAAAAGAAATAAAATACATAGCTTACTTGTATCTGAAGGCCCACTATCGTTTGGTAGCACAAAGTCTTAATCAACAACACTCTCGTCAATTGTGTCATGTATTCACACTTGAACTCAAACTCTCACACGAAATCGATATTTTTCGGAAGGTGTAATAATATGAAATAAAATGGGCCAAACTTAATTATGTTAAGGATTTGTCAAATAAAATTATAAACAATATAAAGGGTAATGAATTTCGCATCATATGCACTAACCAGACAAATTTAGGAAAACTACTAATAAACAATAAACCCCCCATAGACAAATTAAAAAAGTGTGGAGTGTACGAACTAAAGTGCAGTGAATGTGATGCATTATACATAGGACAAACAGGAAGAACTTTTCAGACAAGACTAACAGAACATAAAAAATCAATTATAAATAACAAACAGTGTACAGGGATTTCAAAACATTGTATAATTAACAACCACTTTATAGATGTTAATAATTTCAAAATTCTATATTCAGGTAATAAGGGCCGTAATTTAAACCTCAGGGAAGGCCTAGAAATAAATAGGGCAATAAAAGACGGAAAACACCTCGTCAACGACAATGAGGATATTTGGAATTCCCCAATCTTAAAATCCCTTATTACCTGACTATATATAAGCTTGTCGGTATCTTTTGTAATTCACTCCTCATAATGCCGTAAAACGCGAAACTAGTCGAGTAAATAGTAAAGTAAAAAAAAAAAAAAATTGTGAAACAAACCAAGTGTAATTTAATTTAAACCTTCAATATCAATATTTAAAAATGTTTCACCAAGTGATAAGTGAGAAAATTATTCAAGAAATGTAATAATACCTGTTGCCATTTTGATGTGGCTTATCATGTTTTAAAGTGACATTTATACAAAACCCCTAAAATGTAATAACTTGATTTTGGTACGGTGACGATATCTGTTGGACGATGACCACAATCCATCTACTGTTGCTTATTATATAACTGCTAAATCGAATCCAAGAATAAAACAGAATTTTTTGTCTGTATGGCTTATCATATTATTACAATAATTCCTTCAATTATTAATCTAATGTTTTGCTAACCTTAACACAAGTTTCTGGTTTGTCTTTTCATAAAACTTAAAAAAATACACAAATTGGTATTACAAATGAAAGAAAATAAAGTCGATCTGAGTGATTTGCAATGTGATTGGCAGTCAATGTGTTAGTTAATATTTCTTGAATAATGTTCTCACTTATCACTTGGTGAAACATTTTTAAATAATGATAATGAAGGTTTAAACCTTCATTATTCATTAAATTACACTTGGTTTGTTTCACAATTTTTTACTTTACTATTTACTCGACTAGTTTCGCGTTTTACAGCATTATCAGGAGTGAATTACAAAAGATACCGACAAGCTTATATATAGTCAGGTAATAAGGGATTTTATTTGTTAGTTAAACAAGAAAATTTGTATTTTTTTTCGATTTAGTTTTAGTAACACTTATTAATGTGTACAATTTATTAAGCATAGAATTATTAAATTAATATTCTGCTCACCTTAAAATATAAACATAATTCTATTGTAAACAATACGATAATTATCACATAACTAAACATGAAACATGAATTACGAAAACAATATTGCCTTGTGTGTTCGTGAATTCCCGTAGTTTCTTATCAAGGCATAAAATTGGCGAAACGCACGTGATTTTGCGAATAGACAACGCGAAATATTGTCGATTATGTAAATGAGTTGATCGACATTAAAAGTAGAATTCATGTTGGTTTTGTTCTGAAGGCCAGGTGTGCAATTAACGTTAATTGTACTGTTGATGATACGGTATTAATTTTAAAGTTTTTTTGTAACGTTTTAAGAGAACGTGATTAATTGATTGCCTAACTGTATATTTGTTTGACTAAAAAGTTGATAATTTCATTAAATGTTTTTTTAAGTGAAACGCACAAAAAACCAAATGTGATTCTGAAGTAAAAGAAAAACTGAATATTATCAAAATTATCCAAACTTGAATTCATTTCTATGAAAATTAATATACCTACTATTTATTGTTATTCATTTTAGAGTTTTCTTTAGAATGCGTTGATTTTTATCAAGTTGAAAAATACACACAGACAATTTTTCTTTCAAGCAGGTATACATACGCGCGCCAGAAATTTGTCTTAGGGGGAGCTCACGCGTCTTGAAAGGGTCCCATCCCGGTCTAATGGAGGGGGCTTACGTTTTGTCTAGACCAAACACGAAATGTCTACTGCTTATAGACATAGTCCGAATTAAAACATAATTTCGATTTTTGGTTGCATGAGTTTAGACAAGTCCTAACAGGCTAATTGTCATAAAAATGTCAAGTTTGTAAAGTTGCAATAACAGAAGCTCAACGTTAATCGAAGTTGTTGAAAATATAAGAACATTGTGCTTTATTTTGACGCTCGCAAAATAATAAAAAAATAAAAACAAATTAACAATTTGAAATATTAATTTCTTAATTTTTATGTAAAAAAAAAAAACAACAAAATTAAGCCGATTAAGAGCGCCAATTTTTGCTAGTTGTGTGTTTCTAGGATACGAGATGGCACAGAGATAGCAAAATTACTGAAAGTAGTTTTGACTATGTATTGGTTTATAGTGCCTGCAGAATTTTATTAGAACGAATAATAAAAAATTATGAGCGCGGAGCGCGTTGTTTATTTGTTTAGATAGCGCCGGGCGAATTGCACTAGACAAGTAAACTGAATAAATAAACATTCACGATTTTAATTTCAATCGATATACATACAACTGCTTTTGTTTGTCTCATTTCCAATACTTATTTTTATGATATTATTATAAATTACAATCAATATAAATATATATTAAATATGCACATTTATTTACATATGTGTATACAAATAAAGAAAATATAATTGATGTCAGAACTGGGCAGGATTCGAATCATTCAGGATTCGAATCCTGGATTTGAATCCTTTTAGAGGATTTAAAAGAAGCATTCGAATACTTTAGTTCAACTGAATTCGTGATCCGGATTCGTTACGTATTTTTAAGAGGATTCGTATTCGAATCCAAATGTGGGTGATTTGAATCCTTATAAAAGGATTCGAATATTTATAAAAGGATTCGAATATTTATAAAAGTATTCGAATCCTTTTATAAATATTCGAATCCTTTTATAAATATTCGAATCCTTTTATAAATATTCGAATCCTTTTATAAATATTCGAATCCTTTTATAAATATTCAAATCCTTTTATACGGATTCGAATCCTTTCATAAGGATTGAAATATTAATTTCCTTCCTTTCATAAGGATTCGAATCACCCACATTTGGATTCGAATACGAATCTTCTTAAAAACACGTAACGAATCCGGATGACGAATCCAGTTGAACTAAAGTATTCGAATGCCTCTTTTGAATCCTCTAAAAGGATTCAAATCCAGGATTCGAATCCTGAATGATTCGAATCGAATTCGAAAAAGAATTTGAATCGTCAAAAATAATTCGAATTAATTGTGAGGACTAACATGAAAAATGCCTATTGTGTGTATTTAAATTTCTCGTTAAATCAGTGTTTTATACGCGTGGCGCATGAAGTAAAATTTCGAGTTTAGAAAAGCCCAGAAAATTTGTCTCGGGTCGCTGCGCGACCCTCGACAAATTTTCACGGGGCTTTTCTAAACTCGAAATTTTACTTCATGCTTAGTCTGGGAGTGGAAAACACTCGTTTAAAGCTTCGAATTGAACTTAATAAAAAACAAGGAATATCTAAAGATTTACAGAAAATAGGCTGTTTTGCTGAAAACACTATTTCTACTAGCAGAAACAACTACCACTATTACCAGCCAGAACTTCTAGCTCAGATGGTTATAGCTTCAGATATCTTGCTACCAGCAGACGAGGCCTGTACTAGTACTACTAAGTACTATTAGTCGAAAGAACCACTACTACAAACTGTAAGGTTTATTTTTGTTCACTTAAAAACGATTTGTCCACTAGCAGAAATAACTGCCGCTATTAGCAGACAGAGCTTCTAGTTCCGTAGGCGGAGCCTGTACTACTACTACTACTAGTTGCAGAAAAAACTAGTGGTAGTAGAATAAAAAACTACTATTAAGCTGAAAGAACAACCAAGGCCGCAGCCAGAAAAAAAAAATCGAAGGGGGTTATAAAAATTTCGTGGGGGGAGCTTAGAAAAAAATATTGTTTTTGCTCTTACAGTCTCGCTTTTACATACAAAAATTTATCATTTTGAAAATTTCAGGGAAGGTTTGAAGAAAGTCCTAGTAATAGTAGAAGGAACAAAATAGTAGTTGTTTCATCGACTACTAAAAGGACGATTGCTGCTAGCAGAAAGAACTTGTACTATTAGCTGAAAGATGGATAGTTTACTTCTTTTAACATAAAACGCATTTCTACTAAAAGATTAAAATCTTTTTTCTTTGTCGCCGCCATTATTTAACAAACGTCAACTGTGTATAATATTAATTAACGAGTGTTTTTTGAGAATGAATTGTTAACTTTATTATGGTTTATAACTATTCATATTTCTTCGGAGCAAACAGATACAGGGAGTTTTTCTTTTAAGTATACGTATTCCAAATTTAGCTTATTTTCTGTAAATCTTTAGATACTCCCTGTCTTTTTAAGTTTAATTTGAAGCTTTAAATGAGTGTTTTCCACTCCCAGGCTAAGCATGAAGTAAAATTTCGAGTTTAGAAAAGCCCTGTGAAAATTTGTCGAGGGTCGCGCAGCGACCCGAGACAAATTTTCGGGCTTTTCTAAACTCGAAATTTTACTTCATGCGCCACGCGTACAAAACACTGATTTGAAGTGAAGTTCAGAAACACACAAATACATCTTTAATCAGAGTAACAGGGAATCAGATATTTAGTCTGTTATCAACGATGTTCAGTGTTAATAATAATTATTATTCCTGCTTTTTCGAATCACGAATACAAATCCTTCAAGAATAAATTTGATTTTATTATTTTTTTGCAACCATTAATATATAAATATCGTTACCAGTTGTTTTAACAAAAATATTCAAAACCTAATTAATTATAATTAATTAGGTTTTGAATATTTTTGTTAAAACAACTGGTAACGATATTTATATATTAATGGTTGCAAAAAAATAATAAAATCAAATTTATTCTTGAAGGATTTGTATTCGTGATTCGAAAAAACAGGATTCGAATCTTCGATTCGAATCATATTTATCTCTTACGAATCCTTTATTTGAGTATTAGTGATTCGAATCATATTAGGTGATTCGGATTCGTGATTCGATTACTTAAACACCATTCGCAAATTGGCAGCGACTGTCAGATTCTCATTTAATTTGTGCGTTTTTAGAATGATATTGCAAAATCTTGTCCAGATAGCAAAAAAACACGAAATAATTTGTAAAATGTTTACAAAATGTTAAATGGTTGAAAACGTCGGGTTAAGTACTAGTTTATGTAGAGGGATCAGCAGTTTGTAAAAACACGAAAGCAATATGTTATTTTAGATATGTTTCTTTTGAGTATACATATCCCCATGTATACGCTGTAAATAATTTTATAATTTGAAGCTTCTAACGAGTGCTTCTAATGATTGATTAAGTATAAAGTAACATTTATAGTTTAGAAAAGTCTGAAAATGTGGATTAATTGATTACGTGAGATCAAACATAAAATCAAGCAGAGTACTATTCTGAACTTCACTTGAAATCAGTGTTTTATACGCGTGGTCCATGAAGTACAATTTCGAGTTTTTTTTCAGGCTTTATTTTTTTGTTTTGTTTCATTGGCCTCCGATTTCTCCATACAGCCATCTACCATTGTATTATTATTTTAATTAATTAACTAATGCTCACATTTATTCAATTCGTTTACACGCCACAATACATTCACACTACATCCATGGACCCGGATGGAATAATTCATTATTCATAAATTATTCCACCGGACGGGACTCGAAACCCGCGACCCCTTGGTCTGTGGGCAGGGTCTCTACCCACTCGGCCACCGAGGCCCCCTTTCAGGTTTTTCTAAACTCGAAATTGTATTTCATGCTTAATCTGAGAGTGGAAACCCACCTTAGAAGTTACAAATTTAACGGCTCTGTAATAACAAAGAATTTTGGCATTTTTTATTTAGATGTTCTCTTATTAATGATCTTTTTATATTCTGAATTTTTCTTATTTTTTATTATTTACCTTTATTTATCCATTATTATTTCCATTTTGCGGTTTATAAATTTAGTTTGAATGCTCACATCATTTTTTAACAGGCTATTTTTGTATTCTGGATTGATGAATAAAAAACGGTTATATTTAGGTAATTACTCAGAAAAATATGCAAAATAAATAAATTTAAGATGAGTATATGAGCGTAGCCCAGGGAGGGCACTTTCCACCGAGAATTAGAATCGTATATTTTTGACGATTCACGTAAATATAAGTTTTTAACAAATATTTTGATTCTTGCCCTCCTGGACACAATATTTTGTTTTTTCGATCCTAGCTACGTCCATGGGTAAGTTTTCGAAGATCTAATTAATTTATATACAGTTTCATTTTAGATGCTCACAATTTCCAAATTTATATTCTGAATAGATTATTTTGTATTCTATATTGGATAATCAAAAATGATTATTGTTAGGTAATTTATAAAAATGTAAAATCATTTTGACTATAGATAAACTTCAGGTCAATTTTTTATGAAAAGTCTAAGCAAAGATCAAATTAATTCATGGAAACTTTAGATATTTATAATAACAATGTTGGATAATTTGAGTTTTTGTATTTAATAAATAGACCGTTTAAACAAGATAAATTCAAATTCAAAACTATTTGAATTCGAGAAAATAAGCTTACGCTTCTTATAGTTTGCACACTTTAAACATAATATATAAAAGCTATACTGAAGAGAGATAAATCTCGAAACGCGTCTATAGATGGCCTAAGACATTAGTTTGAATCCAAGTCCTTTCACTTTTAATTTTTTTTTATCTCTCCATCCATTTTAAATTTGTATTTGTTAGTTGGTTTGAAGAGAATTTGACCTAAACGTTACATATACTTTAATAGAGCGTTGTAACAAATCAAATTAAATAAGATTTTAAATATTTCATTGTATAATTCAATATCCGGAGGTGTATTTGCACGGGAAGTAGTTGTTTCAATGGATATTTATCGTCTTAAGTTGTCTTATTAATTAAGACATTGTTTGCATTTTCACGAATAGTTTTTTCGTAATTTTATATATTAGAGCGTTTATTTTTAAAGTGATGTAAGTCTATTTAAAAAGAAAAATGAGATATCACATAATTTGTGAACAATTTAGTGCAAACTAAAAAAAAATGAGTTATTATCTCTTTTTTAAATGGATTTACACAACTTTTAAAACAAACAGTCCGTAAAAAACTGGTTTTGCGCTTATTTCCAAGATTTTTTAATTTCATTTCGGATGAATTCTATAACAAACTCTTGATTAAGGTTATTGTTTTATGCGAAGTTTAATGAAATTATGAAAACAATGCCAAATCGTGTTAATCATGTGAAATCAACACGATTTTATATGACAAATAAGAGGACGTATAAAAACAAAATTGCAGAGCTGAGAATTAAATCTTGTGCAAGATATTTAAAGTTTTACAAATTTTTATTTAAGTATTGGGACTTTTTACCGTTTTTTTTACAGAAAATATATCATGTTCGTTTGTACCTTTGAAGAGTATTAATAGAATAGAATAGAATAGAATAGAAATATTTATTCGTGCTAATAACAGTCTTACACACGTCAAAAATAATACAATTAAATAATTACATCATAGAATATGTTATAATACATAGAAAATTAAAATAATCTTATGTTAATAACCTTTAACATGTAAAGATATCGATACTCATTGTATGCATAAATTCATCTAAGGAAAAAAAAGCATTGTCAATCAGAATTTGTTTCATGCGAGATTGTTTTAATGATCATTAGACGAAGTCAAATTTTTCAAATCCATATCTGAGAATTTCTGTGTGACTATTGCTAAAAAAAATAATAACATTTTGATACCATTTGTAATTTATTTTTGATAGGTTAAACAAGTCAATTTTTGTAAATGTTCGTGTTATGTGCACAAATGCGTTTTTATTCTCGCAAGTTAAATGGAACGACCTCTAACTTTATAAATGCGTTCATTTTGAGCATTAAACGAGTGCTTTCCAATCCCAGGTTAAGCATGAAGTAAAATTTCGAGTATAGAAAAGCCTTAAAATTTGGTTTGGTCCGGTGGCGCATGAAGTAAAATTTCGAGTTTAGAAAAGCCTAAAAATTTGGTTTGGCCGCTCCGCGCTTTGCGACCAAACCAAATTTTCAGGCTTTTCTAAACTCGAAATTTTACTTCATGCTTAACCTGGGATTGGAAAGCACTCATCTAAAGTGAAGTTCAAAATATGCATGCTTATGTTTTCTTGAGTTTGATATACAGAGAGTTTTATGTAACACCGAACATTTTTATCCAATACAATTAGACACCTTTATTTTTTAAGTTATGTGGAAATTGAATTGCCTATATTACAAATTGTAGCTAATCAATCGCAATGAATGCCTCAACTTGTACATACAGGGAGTTTTTCATTCAAGTATACATGTCCCAATTACAGCGTATATGCCGTAAATCTTTTGATAACCGTTGCTTTTAAAATGAGTTCAATTTTAAACTTGAAATGAGTGTGTTCCACTCCCAGACTAAGCATGAAGTAAAATTTCGAGTTTAGAAAAGCCTGAAAATTTGGTTTGGTCGCGTAGCGCGAAGCGCGGAGCGGCCAAACCAAATTTTTAGGCTTTTCTAAACTCGAAATTTTACTACATGCGCCACCGGTACAAAACACTGACATTTTACGAAGTTTAAAACACACCGCTGAACTTTACATTGCATCAGTGTTTTGTACCGGTGGCGCATGAAGTAAAATTTCGAGTTTAGAAAAGCCTAAAAATTTGGTTTGGCCGCTCCGCGCTTCGCGCTACGCGACCAAACCAAATTTTCAGGCTTTTCTAAACTCGAAATTTTACTTCATGCTTAATCTGGGATTGGAAAGCACTCATCTAAAGTGAAGTTCAAAATATGCATGCTTATGTTTTATTGAGTTTGATATACAGAGAGTTTTATGTAACACCGAACATTTTTATCCAATACAATTAGACACCTTTATTTTTTAAGTTATGTGGAAATTGAATTGCCTATATTACAAATTGTAGGTAATCAATCGCAATCAATGCCTCAACTTGTACATACAGGGAGTTTTTCTTTTAAGTATACATGTCCCAATTACAGAGTATATGCCGTAAATCTTTTGATAACCGTTGTTCTTTAAAATGAGTTTAATTTGAAACCTGAAATGAGTGTGTTCCACTCCCAGACTAAGCATGAAGTAAAATTTCGAGTTTAGAAAAGCCTAAAAATTTGGTTTGGTCGCGCGTAGCGCGAAGCGCGGAGCGGCCAAACCAAATTTTTAGGCTTTTCTAAACTCGAAATTTTACTACATGCGCCACCGGTACAATACACTGACATTTTACGAAGTTTAAAACACACCGCTAAACTTTACATTGCATCAGTGTTTTGTACCGGTGGCGCATGAAGTAAAATTTCGAGTTTAGAAAAGCCTGAAAATTTGGTTTGGCCGCTCCGCGCTTCGCGCTACGCGACCAAACCAAATTTTCAGGCTTTTCTAAACTCGAAATTTTACTTCATGCTTAGCCTGGGAGTGGAAAACACTCGTTTAAAGCTTAAAATTGAATTCTTTCAATAAACCGAGCGTCGGCGAATGTACAACGTATGTTTATGTATACTTAAAAGAAAAATTCTCGTTATAAACATGTTCGGTGTTACATAAACTCTCTGTATATTTTACATTTATTTATTTGAAACTACCTCCAGATGCAAGATTCAATAATCCATCGGTCTTTTACCACAGTTTTGGGCATCCTTGAAGATAAATAATTTTTAAGGTACCAATTTAAAATAAATGTTTAATAGAGTATTCTTTAGCTCTTTATTTGCATTACCACATTGTGTAAACCATATTATATAGAATTAATTATACAAATAATATTTGGATTGATTGAGTTACTTTAAAGATAATTATACTTTGATTAAATAACACTTAGAACCTTTCCTCAATACTTTATTTTGTAACCAAATGTACATTTCGGACACGAAGTGTCCATTATCAATTGGTTTGATATATTAGTATCAAACCATTGATAATGGACACTTCGTGTCTGAAATGTACATTTGGTTACAAAATAAAGTATTGAAGAAAGGTTCTAAGTGTTTTTGAATCAAAATATACAAATAATGACAATCTACTGACAAACACAAATTGACAGATAATAAAAACTATGGAAATACAGTAAATTTGCGGTGTTGTCATATCTACCCTTCGCATCTTTTGCATGTGAACATTATAATAATCGTCGGATTTCAAATAAGCCACCCATAGCAATTTTTCAATTCGTGTGTGAATTTTAGCATTCGCAAATTTTCGCATGCGCATTTTTGCTAGTGATTACAAATAACCCCGCACAGGTCTTTTTGTGTGAATGAGTTTATAATTTATCTGAAAGGTATATCTAATAATAAATTTAGAATTCTAAATAAAATGAAAACAAAACAACTCACACTCTATTCAAAACGCGAAAAATACCTTTCCTTTTTCCACTCGCACTAACAACAGCAATCTGAACAAAACTATCTATTTCCCAACAATATCACTAGCTCTGTTAATTTTAATTCGGACTTCCGATGTGCACACCGTTCACCGCAACAATCGAATACCGACTGTGTTTACATTCTCCGGATTCCGCATCTCTCGCGGCGATTGCGGGAGAAAGAACGTGGATCGGAATTGAAAACTAGCAACTATTACAAAACAACCGGTTGTTAACTGCACTTTTTTTTATACTTTTACTATATATAGCAGATAACGCACAAATGCATACACGCACGCACTGCGTCCTGTCCGATCATTCTCGTTCGACTGAGAGAAGGCCAAAAACCGTGTATAGGTGAAATACCGAGTGATAATGACCTTTGCGTGAGATAAATTACACTGAATACGCTAATGATACCATATGACTAAATTGGAGAGTGTTTAGTTTGTCTATGTGATCGTTTCATGGTTGGTAACTTTGTGTTTTTTGTATCAAGGTAAATAGATGTCATTTTGGAGAAAAATATAATTCATTGGGTGATCCACTTTTCTGGAGCAAGATGAGAAATTAACAGTCATAAGTATATGGGAAGGAATTAATGTCTATTTAGCAACTAAGTATTTACTTTTTATTTACCCTTTTGAAACCAAATGTTGTTTTAAGCCCTCGCCTCACAGACGGAGCAATTTGTGATTTAAGTAGGAATTCAAATTGTCAACGATATCAAGATAATTATAGCAAATATCAAAACGTGTTTCAAACAATACTTATCGAGCATACAATTCTGAACACAATCAGTAGCATAACTCGAATTTGCCAAAAAAACTCCGTGACGCTGAAAATAAAACTCATTTAATTCTAAAACCGATAATTTAAAATAATTTATAATTTAGAAAAAAATTCAAAAATATAATTTTTGTTTAGACTTAAAAAATGATTAATGCGCATTTTGAAGTCGAAACATAAATTAGATTTTGAATTTTTTTCTAAATTATACATTATTCTAAAATATTGGTATTAGAATTAAATAAGTTTCATTTTCAGCTTAACTGAGTTTTTTGGCATATCCGTTTCGTATAAAAATAATAGATATTTCATGTGTTTGTCTTATGTTGGCATTTTTCTTTTGTTTGGTGAAAATCCTGACTACGGCCATAATAATTTGTCTAGAACCTCTTCACCTTTTACTTTTAATTGCACTCTATCATATCATCCAGCTCATACCTTTAATTACAATTTATAAAAAGAAATCAAAATTTTGTATTTCCTATTTGTTCATTTAGTTTGGTGAGATAATAGCTTGATCTGATTTTACATTTCGCATATAAATTATGCATAAAAACATGAAATCTGTTTGTGTAACTCAAATAATCATTGTATAATTTAATATAAATCGAGGTATTAGTTCGGGAAGTAGTTGCTTCTTTGGAGAAAAGTTTTAAATAGACTTTTTTGCGGAAAGTCGATATTAATTCGTTTTTATATAAAGTTGCCAGAAAATGAGTGAAAAAATTTACGTAGCGCGATTTGTTAATCAATTTTGAGAACATAAAAAATTTAAAAAATAAAAACTAAAAAAATTAACAAAAATTAAAAAAACTAAAAAAATAATGTATTATTAATTAGTAAGCTTATGCCATAGTATTAAAAACATGTGAGTAGAATTTGTTATTAACATTATATATAAAATTATTGCCATTAGCAATCGACTTAACATTACACAAACATTAGTAAAGCTGATTGTTGATAGATTTTAATCAAAACATTTCAAAAATATTGCTGATTTCTTGTGACATATTTAAAATTTTAATGGCGTCGTAAGCCTTAATAAAGACCCATATAATATTATTTTATTTGCATTTTTTACTCAAAATAAATCAAGGAATCAAGCAGAGCTGGGATGAATCCTCAAAAACATGATTCGAATCACGAATCCGAATCACCTAATATGATTCGAATCACGAATACCCGAATAAAGGATTCGTAAGTGAAAAATATGATTAGAATCAAGCTTCGAATCCTCATTTTTGAATCACGGATACAAATCCTTCAAAAATAAATTTGAATCTATTATTTGCTACCAGTAATATTTTATTCCATCAGTTTCTATTAACAAACATGTTCATTTACCGACTAATAATCTGATTATATAATGATTTTAATTAATGATGATATATGCCCCGTGAAAATTTGTCTCGGGTCGCTGCGCGACCCTCGACAAATTTTCTACGCGGGGCTTTTCTAAACTCGAAATTTTACTTCATGCTTAGTCTGGGAGTGGACAACACTCGTTTGAATTTTAAATTTAACTTTTTTAAAAAATCGACGTATGTAATATAATAAATCATTCATTGAAATCATAGAAAAAGATTCAAAATTTTATCTAAAATTAACTTTTAGAGTTAACTTTATAATTTGGTCGGCTCTTAATGGGTGAATATTCTGTTCCTAAAAAAACCGTTTTTATTTAATATTAAAGTTGCATTTAATACAATAACAAACAGAATAAATCGACATAAATCTAGAAATATCGAAAATCTCGACATGTAGAAAATCTTGACGGTCCACTCCCAGACTAAGCATGAAGTAAAATTTCGAGTTTAGAAAAGCCCCGCGTAGAAAATTTGTCGAGGGTCGCGCAGCGATCCGAGACAAATTTTCACGGGGCTTTTCTAAACTCGAAATTTTACTTCATGCGCCACGCGTATAAAACACTGATTTAAAGTGAAGTTAAAAACGCACTAAAAATCAACCCAACTTCTATATTTTTTCAAATTTGGATGTTTTCTTTCCTATCCATGCTGTAAATCTTAAGATATTCGTTGTTTTCTTGTAAATAAACTTCGATTCCCTGTAGTCCTTCGCTCTCCGAAGACCATGATTGGTCCTTCGAGCTGTAGCCTTTGTAAAATGGTAATAAACTTAGTAATCTAGAGTGATCTTTTAATTTGAAACTTCTAAGAACGAATGTTGTACACTCCCAGACTAAGCATGAAGTAAAATTTCGAGTTTAGAAAAGCCCCGCGTAGAAAATTTGTCGAGGGTCGCGCAGCGACCCGAGACAAATTTTCACGGGGCTTTTCTAAACTCAAAATTTTACTTCATGCGCCACGCGTATTAAACATAGATTTAAAACGAAGTTCAATAACACATATATCATCATTAATTAAAATTTTATATAATCAGATATTTAGTCGGTAAATGTACATTTTTGTTAATAGAAACTGATGGAATAAAATATTACTTGTTGCAAATAATAGATTTAAATTCATTTTTAAAGGATTTGTATCCGTGATTCAAAAATGAGGATTCGAATCTTTGATTCGAATCATATTTTTCACTTACGAATCCTTTATTCGAGTATTCGTGATTCGAATCATTCGGATTCGTGATTCGAATCCTGTTTTTGAGGATTCATCCCAGCTCTGTTCCAAACTAATCAAGTTAGCCATGATTTGTTAACGCTATTATTAATATCTCAGAAAAAGATCAATTTTTTCTTAACTCCTCAGGTTACCCTATTAAAACATCGAATTGGGGCCGCCCTGTACAGTATTTTATTATTTTTGTGATAAAATAATGTCTAAAATTTAAACATGAATAAATTCTTCATAAACAAAGAACGGTATACTAGGGTGCTTCTTATTTTTCGACTTTTGAAAAATTAGTGCGTCAACCCGCCATTCGCTTCTATCACCTAAAAAACGAACCTATATTTTTTTTTTTTTTTTTAGATGGAGTTTTAGGGGTCGCTACCTCGTGTCAAAGTTTGAAAATATTATGATTTTTTCATTGCAATTAGTGATTGCAATTGCTAACTTATTACTAATTGCAATTACTAATTGTAATTACTAATTACAATTGGTAATTGTAATTACTAATTACAAATTACATTTACGAATTACAATTACGAATTACAATTACGAATTACAATTACGAATTACAATTAGTAATTGTAATTAGTAATTGTAATTCGTAATTGAATTTGTAATTAGTAATTACAATTACCAATTGTAATTAGTAATTACAATTAGTAATTGCAATTAGTAATTAGTTAGCAATTGTAATTACTAATTACAATTAGTAATTGTAATTAGTAATTGCAATTACTGATTGTAATTACTAATTACAATTAGTGATTGCAATTATTATTTGTAATTAGTGATTGTAATTAGTAATTGTTTATTAGAGTGTATTATTAATAAATTCTTTCTTTTCCATTTTTATTATTTGTTATTTTATTGTTTACGGCCACACAAATTTTCCCAAAAAAACCCGAGCAACGCCGGGTATTTCTGCTAGTAGTACATAAAACTGTTATATTCATCATTAAAACATGATAAAACACACTAATGCAACTTGTGGTCGCATTACTCCGTCCAAGGACGCTCGTACCCCACCCCTCTCCTCCTCCGGCACGCATCCACCAACCCTTGGCATTTCCTGGCAACTAACTAGTAACCAACATGCTTTCATTGGGAGTGCACGTTCGATCGTGTTTTGGTGTGCATCGCGTTTTGTTGCATTATGGCGTCGTCGTCTAGTTCGCGTCCGTTGACCAGAACCAAAACAGATGTATGGTTAGTTGGACAAACCTCTGATCACTTTATTCAAAGCAAGTTACCTACGACAAAAGAAGTGCTGAGTTTATTTTTTCACTTTAAAGTCGTAATGAAGAAAACCAATCGCAGTTCGGCAAATTCTGCTGCTTGTGACCTCATGGCATTGTGGGCACGAGCGGGCATTCCAACTAAATTGAAAAAAGATGTTATAAAGAAGATAGAAAACAAGTTTAATGAATGGCAAAAGTTGAAAAAAAATAAAGAAAATAAAGCCAAACGCTCTGAAAGTCTACAAAATAAAGAAACGGAGTGGCAAGATAGTTTGGAAGACCTGTTCGACATGGCACACGCTGATGCTCTAAACAAAATCACCATTGACGAAGATAGACTATTTTTAATTGAGCAGAGAAAAAAAGGACGTCCTGGTACAATAGGTGGAGTGGACAAGGTTTATTTAATGAAAAAAACGAAGAAAGAGGAGAAAAACGCTCGCTATCAACGTTATATAGATCGAGAAAAAAGCTACACTGAATCTCTGCGACAAAAGTGCATACTATCTTCTTCGACTTCCAGTAGTAGTAGTGGTAGTGATAATGAAAGGAAAAGTTCAACGTCAGAAATTTCAGTGAGGGCAGGACCTTCGACGGCAGATTTAGAACCCCCACTTAAACGCAGACGCGGCAGAAAGAACATCTTTGATGAACGCTTATCCGCAAGCCTCGACCTTGCTAAATTAAGTGACAGGAAAGCAACTGCTGTCTTGATATCAACGCTGAAAAGTGCAGGCACTGATCCCTCAGAGTACAATATAAATTCATCCTCAATTCGTCGCCAGCGTATGAAGCAGAGGAAAAGGGTAGCGGAGTCCTTGAAGAAAGAATTTAATCCAAATATGCCTCTTACTGTACATTGGGACGGCAAACTTATCGAAGACATTACAGGACACGAAACAGTGGATCGCCTTCCCATTTTAGTGTCAGGACAGGGTGTGGATCAACTTTTGGCAGTTCCCAAACTCAGTCATGGAACTGGGGAGGTATGTGCTTCAGCTGTTTATGACACTATTCTTTCTTGGAACTTGAGCGACAAAATAAAATGCTTTTGCTTCGACACCACTGCGGTCAACACTGGTTTAAAAGGAGGTGCTTGCATTCTATTAGAGCAGAAGATGGAAAAAGATGCTCTTTGGTTGGCCTGTCGTCACCATATAATGGAAATAATGCTAGAAGCAGTGGTAGTTCAAGCACTAGGTCCATCAAGTGGACCAGAAATATTGATCTTTAAGCGATTTAGAAATGCTTGGCCTAAAATTGACCAGAATAAGTTCAGTACAGTTTCTTCAGACCCTGACGCTTTAAGATGGGTAGAGAATGTAGCAAGCAGCACAATTTCATTCGCTGAGGAACAGCTAAATGGTTATCAGCCACGGGACGATTACAAGGAACTGTTGAATCTTACAATTATATTTTTCGGAGGTGTGCCTAATAAAGGGATATCATTCAGAGCTCCAGCAGGTCTTCATCGTGCACGATGGATGGCAAAAGCAATTTATTGCCTGAAGCTTTTTTTATTTAGAGCCCAGTTTAAATTGACAAAAAGGGAACTTAAAGCGATTACTGAAATTTGCGTTTTCGTTGTTACGATTTATGTAAGATGCTGGTTTTCAGCTCCAGCGGCAACTTCAGCACCAAGGAACGACTTGTGGCTGTTAAAAAATCTTAAGAAATTCGAAAATATAAACAAAGCTATGTCCAAAAAAGCTCTAACGAAGTTCCTGGGGCATTTGTGGTATCTATCCGAAGAACTTGTTGCGCTTGCTTTTTTTGATGAAGAAGTTTCTCTTGAAAGCAAACAAAAAATGGCGACTGCACTGAATGAGGAAGGCCCAGACTATAGCCCGAAGCGAATTACCCTCGATCTAAGTCACATCGAAGAAAAAAATATTGAGGATTTCGTGTCCAGCAACACCTTAAGATTTTTTACAATCCTGGGAATTTCGTCTGCATTTTTGCAAAAAGAACCTTGTTTTTGGGAAGAAGATGAAGACTATAAAGCTTCCAGAGAAATTGTACGTTCCATGAGAGTGGTGAACGATATTGCGGAACGAGGCGTAAGATTAATTGAAGAATACAATAAACTAATCACCGACGACGAAGAACAAAAACAATTCCTTCTCTTGATTGTGAAAAATTTCAGGCAAAAGTACCCTGATACAAAAAAATCTACGTTATTGGCATAAGTTACATTTTTTTTTATCTGCATAGTTATATAATTTGTGCATGCATGCCTTTATTTGAACTTAATTAAATATGAGTTCAGTAATAAAAACACATTAATTAAATATATTTTAATTAAATATATTAAAATTTATTAAATTAATTAAAATTAATTAAGAAAATTAATTAATCAAGAAAATTAATTAATTAAGAAAAAAAATTAATTAATTAAGAAAATTAATTAAATATATTTAAAAAAATCTTTTTTATTTTTGATGTGCTGGTAGCGACCCCTAAATATTATTTTAAAAATCTGAAAAAAATTACATACTAGTTTTTTGTGCCATAGAACAGAATAAGAGGGTGACACGCAACATATTGAGAAAAAAAAAAATTTGGTCCAAATAAGAATCACCCTACGGTATACTGATAAAAGTAATCAAACATTTAATTTAATTTCTTTGTTCTCGATAATGAAGTAAATTTTTTATCTGCTTAAATTAAAAAGAAAAACAAATAATTACACAAGATAAATAAACGCTGTTCCTTTTTGTTTTATAATACACGTGAATTCTCTTGAATTAAATCAATTTATTTCTTCCGATTAGAATGAAACTATAGGTACATTTTCTTACTTTCATTTTGTTTTTATTGCAAGAAAGCATAAAAAAATATAAATTATCAACACGTAAATTCAGAAACAAATAAGTTATTTGAGTTTGTTGATTTATTTCAAAAACGGAATAATTTTACATTTGTAAAATGTAGAGATGGGTATTATAATCGATTATATTTGTTGGAATCATCATTTAATTGAATGAATCTACAATCTCAATTATTAACATATTGATAATATTTAATAATGTCACTTTCTCCAGCATACATATTTATAAATATTATTACAATATAACATTTTTTATTTTATTAATTTAAATAATTACTTGATTTCTAATAAATGTTTGTTTCGCAAACAAAAAAGTTTCGAGTTTATAAAAGCTTGAAAATTTGGTTTGTTCGCTCCGCGAAGCGGAACGGCCAAACCAAATTTTCAGGCTTATCCAAACTCGAAATTTGACTTCATACACCACGCGTATTAAACACTGATTTTATGTGAAGTTCACATGCTACTAAAGCAGTATGTTAGAGACGTGTGTTTTCAACATCGCTTAAAACCAGTTTTATACGCGTGGCGTGGCACATGAAGTCAAATTTCGAGTTTAGAATATCCTGTAAATTTGGTTTGGCTGTTCCGCTTCGCGGAGCGAACAAACCAAATTTTCAGGATTTTCTAAACTCGAAATTTTACTTCATGCTTAATCTGGGAGTGGATAACACTTGTTTAAAGCTTCAAATTGAAGTCTTTTAAAAAACGACAAATGTTGGAAAATTTATCATAAGTATTTGTATACTTAAAAGAAAAATTCCCTGTACGTATTTTACAGATAATCCGAGCCTTATTGAGTAATAACTCATTCCATCCGGGTCCACGATGTTGTCTGTGTCCTGTGCCGTCCCAATAGAACATTTTAATATACATACACAATAATATCGAGGTTGGTTATAGTAGATCACGAATGTGATCCAGATCGTACGTTTAAATAAATTTTTTTATTGTTGTTTCGACATGCCTATGCGACGTGAAGACCTTCTAAAATTTAAACAACGAAATTGGCATATTTCCTATCAATCAGCTTCTTGCCTTCTAATTCAATTCGCACAAAACGGTTTTGAAACCGCTCTCAAAGTCGACTTTCTACTGCTCGCCAGATAACCTTACAATATGCTAATGCTCTTTAAAAATTACCGCACCTAATACACATAAACAGCGGAAGCAAAAAAAAACTAATTAACACATACACGATAGAAAAGAAAAACATTCGTGAGAATCCCTTTCTTGCATCCTGCCATTATGAAACGCAGAGAGATGTTTATACACATAATTAGATCGACTTTTAGAATTAAACGATTAACTAATTGAAAGATGGGAATTATTTATTCATAGGTCTTTCAAAAGTTGATTTTGATTGATTTTAAAAATCTTCGGTCGGTTTACGTAAAATTCAAAAATTCAGTGATTTTTTTCAAGGTCTTTCAAAAGTTGATTTTGATTGATTTTAAAATTCTTCGGTCGGTTTTCGTAAAATTCAAAAATTCAGTGATTTTTTCAAGGTGTTTCTTAATTATGAAAATCATATGAGAAGGGAGCTTTTCGCAATGAACTTGGAAATCGTCAACATTTTGAAAATTAACGATAATCTATAAAATCTATAAAAACTCCCGAGATTTCAAAAACTGACGAAAATTTATTAAAATTGCTAAGATTTTTAAAAATACCATAAAGTGTTAAAATTTGTATATCACTGAAAAGTGTAAATATTTTAAAAATCAACGAACATTTATAAAATTTTGGATAACAGTAAATATTTTGGCAATAAAGGGAAATCTAGGAAATTCAGGAAAACCGTCAGAATTTCGAAAATTGATGGAAGATCGACTAAAAATTCAGAAATTCACGAATAATTGTCGAAATTTTGAAAATTTATGAAATTTACAAAAACAAATTTAAAAATTAACAAAAATCTTCTAATTTCACGCGAACGTCAATTTTTAAAAATTGACAATAATAATTTAAAAACAAAAATACAGATATCCGCATTTTCAGGATATTTGCATTATCCAAATATCCGCATTATTCGGATATCCCGGATATTCGAATATATTGTTACGGATTATCCCAATATTCGTTATTCGGATAATCCAGATAACGAATATCCATTATATCTGTTATTCGAATAATTTGTATCTGGATTACCGCAGCTCTACAGTTGGCACCACTGGCCCTGTTGATAGGGTTGCCCTGTATACAAATGTAAAATCACCATGAAGAAAATTAACGGTAATTTAGAATTTCAATTTGAAATCTGTGTTATTTCTAGTAATGAAGTAATTATTTACAAACAATCGAATAAAGCAAAACAATTACTCACGCCGATTAAAAGCACATAAAGCTCCGCGACTCGCGAACTAACAACAATCCGGAAAACGGATTGCAACAATCAAAAAGCGATCCATAAAACTTAAATCGAAACCGAGCAAACAATGAAAGTGAAAGGCCAACAACAAACACACACAGAGCAGCAACACTCATTTCAAATGAAAAACGCGTGAGAGAGGAGAGATATTTACCCATAAAATAAAAAGGTGCCTTGTTACGACTAGAATTATCGAATTGTTTGTTATTACCATCATTCCACTTGGCGAGCAGCTCGCTCTGCTTCTCCCAATCCTTGACGTCGACTGATCTTCCAGGTCGCACCTTCGCCCTCCTGCCACTCGAAGACATTCCGCTTCTTCAAATCAGCACACTTGCTCATCGCAATTAAACATCAGAGTAAACCGATTATTTTATATATATAAAAAGAAGTTCACTAAAAACAAACACTTTATAAAAATCCTCCGAATCCAACGTAAACCAGTTGAGGCTGGAATGAGGTGAATGTGAATGGATGCGTCGCGACGCCTTTGCTGCACCAGAATAAACTGACTGGTTCTCTTGCTCGAGTCTACTGAGTTGGTTGCTTACGCACGTTTTTTTTTTGCACTTGTTGGACTAGATCCAGATGATTACATTGCTCTTTACTGGTTATATTCTGAATTATTATTTAATTTCCATTAATAAGTGTTTTTTTTGTTTTTATGAAAGAAAAGATTCTTTTTATAAAGTTTGTGTCAATAAACCGGATGTGGGGTTCTCACAACATTTTAATTCATGCTGTTATTTTTGGAGCGCTTTGCTGTCAATGCGGGCTAAATTTATAGCCTGATTAATGTTCATTTGGCGAAGGCAATAAATACATCTCTATAAACACAATTTGCAATGTTTATAAAAAAACTATTACAAAAACTAAATGTTGCAAACAATTGGTGAAATCAATTTTACTTTGCATCAATTAATTACTTTAATGTCATAGATAATAATACTATATATTAATTAATTATTCTGTAAAAAGGTGTTATACCGTTAATTTAATAAATAAAAATAAAATATTTTGTATGCATTTCCTTGATTTATAAAAAAAGTTTCGTTGGTTTATAAAATTAACAAGACAAAGTTTTTGTAATTTAACAAAATTATTTGATCAGTTTTTAACATTCCTTAAACAACAAAAAAAATCCTGTCAAAAGTTGTTGACAATCAAAAAATGAACAATTTCTGTTTGAACAATTTTTCCATAGCACGCTTGGTTTAGTGAGAAATTTACAAAAAGTATTGTTTTTCAGTTGGCTTTGACGGTAAAGAAAATTGTTTTCATAATTTCTCAGTTGGCTGTGACCGAGGAGAAAAAAGTTTCAAACTAAAGTCGCGGGGGGGGTGAAATTAGGAACGTTTTTTTGTTTAAACAATTTTTCCATAGCACGCTCGGTTCAATGGGAAAATTATGAAAATCATTGTTTCTCAGTTGGCTTCGACGATAGGGGAAAATGTTTCAATTTTTTTAGTTGGCTTTGACGGTAGAAAGAAAAGTTTCAAACAGGATTAAATTCCGAGCGTCTTTTGTTTAAACAGTTTTTCCATAGCACGCTCGGTTAAGTAATAAAACTACAAAAATCAGCGTCAAACTACAAAAATCATCGTCGGCTTCGATGATAGATTCAATTCAGTTCATTTATTTGTGCAATGGATACAAAATTTACACAAGTCAGAACATATGGGATACATAATTATACATGAGAACATTATCACACCGAAGCATATAGACTCTATATGCTTCGGTGTGATAATGTTCTCATGTATAATTATGTATCCCATATGTTCTGACTTGTGTAAATTTTGTATCCATTGTACAAATAAACGAACTGAATTGAATCTATCATCGAAGCCGACGATGATTTTTGTAGTTTGGCGCTGATTTTTGTAGTTTTATTACTTAACCGAGCGTGCTATGGAAAAACTGTTTAAACAAAAGACGCTCGGAATTTAATCCTGTTTGAAACTTTTCTTTCTACCGTCAAAGCCAACTAAAAAAATTGAAACATTTTGCCCTATCGTCGAAGCCAACTGAGAAACAATGATTTTCATAATTTTCCCATTGAACCGAGCGTGTTATGGAAAAAATGTTTTTTTTTTTAACGGAATTTATGTCTATATTATAGACATAAATTCCGTTAAAGAAAATGCTGAACTTACACAAATTTAAATTAGAGAGACAAATGTTTCAATTTTCTCAGTTGACTTTGACTGTAGAAAAAATTGTTTTGTTCACGAAAATCTTATAATATGTACCAGAGCTGGGACGAATCCTCGTAAAAAGGATTCGAATCACGAAACCGAATTACGTAATATGATTCGAATTACGAATACTCGAATAAAGGATTCGTAAGAGATAAATATGATTCGAATCAAAGATTCGAATCCTGTTTTTTCGAATCAGGAATACAAATCCTTTAAGAAGAAATTTGATTTTATAATTTTTATGCAACTATTATAATATAACTATCGTTACCAGTTGTTTTAACAAAAATATTCAAAACCTAATTATTTATTATTAACAGTGAACTCGTTGATAACAGACTAAATATCTGATTCCCCGTTACTCTGATTACAAACGTATTCATGTGTTTGTAAACTTCACTTCAAATCAGTGTTTTGTACGCGTGGCGCATGAAGTAAAATTTCGAGTTTAGAAAAGCCCGAAAATTTGTCTCGGGTCGCTGCGCGACCCTCGACAAATTTTCACGGGGCTTTTCTAAACTCGAAATTTTACTTCATGCTTAGTCTGGGAGTGGAAAACACTCGTTTGAAGCATCAAATTGAACTCTATTATAAAATCGACGAATGCCTGAAAATTACGTTTATAAAAAAAATCAGTGAATATCATTAAAACCGGGAAAGTTAGAGAAAATTCATGGAATTTTATTCAAATTGACCAAAACACTAACAAAAAAGCCATATGATATTATTAAATTTGTCGAAATCAACAGGCATCATAAAAATTACAAAACACTTTAACATTTATAAAATCAACTTAAATATTGACAAAAACAATGAAAGAAATTTAACAAAATGGGGGTTTCCCACAGAAGAATGTTATATTAAAAGGCCAGGAAAAACATTTTAGATTGTGGCTACCATGTCAGTTTTACTTCAAATAATATTAAACCAAATTTTAAAAACTAGATGATCATCTTTAAAAACATTTTCAGTTATTTAATGTTCTTATCAAAGCTTTTAGTTTGAAGTTTTAAACGAGCATTTCCACCCCCAGACTAAGTATGAAGTAAAATTTCAAGTTTAGAAAAGCCCCGTGAAAATTTGTCGAGGGTCGCGCAGCGACCCGAGACAAATTTTCTGGGCTTTTCTAAACTTGAAATTTTACTTCATGCGCCACGCGTATAACACACTGATTTCAAGTGAGGTTCAAATATACATAAATTTACAATATTTTTGTTTTGTATCTGTGGCGCATGAAGTAAAATTTCGAGTTTAGAAAAGCCCAGAAAATTCGCCTCGGGTCGCTGCGCGACCCTCGCCAAATTTTCACGGGGCTTTTCTAAACTCGAAATTTTACTTCATGCTTAGTCTGGGAGTGGAAAACACTCGTTTATAGCTTCAAATTGAACTCCTCTAAAAACAACGTGAACATTTTTCTTTTAGGTAAACATATGCATAAGCTGTAAATTTTCCGACATCGGTTGTTTTTCAAAAGAGCTTAATTTAAAAGTTTTAACGAGTGTGCACACGCGTTTTTTAAAGAGTTCAATTTGAAGCTTCAAAGGAGTGTTTTCCACTCCCAGACTAAGCATGAAGTAAAATTTCGAGTTTAGAAAAGCCCCGTGAAAATTTGTCTCGGGTCGCGCAGCGACCCGAGACAAATTTTCTGGGCTTTTCTAAACTCGAAATTTTACTTCATGCGCCACGCGTATAAAACAATGATTTAACAAGAAATTTAAAAAGACACAAAAGACATTTTTCTTGTTAATCCTCACAACTAATTCGAATTATTTTTGATGATTCAAATCTTTTTGTAAGTATTCGAATCCTTTGTAAGTATTCGAATCATTTTATGAGGATTCGAATCACCCGCATTTGGATTCGAATGCGAATCCTCTTACAAAAATGTAACGAATCCGAATCACGAATCCAGTTTGACTAAAGTATTCGAATGCCTCTTTTGAATCCTCTAAATGGATTCGAATCCTGCCCAGCTCTGACGAGTACCTTTCACTCCCAGACTAAGCATGAAGTAAAATTTGGAGTTTAGAAAAGCCCTGAGCAAAATTTAGCTCGGTCGCGCAGAGTTATGATTAGAACGAGTGTTTCCACTCCAAGATTAAGCATGAAGTAAAATTTCGAGTTTAAAAAAGCCTGAAAATTTGGTTTGGTCGCTTTGCTTTGCGACCAAACCAAATTTTCAGGCTTTTCTAAACTCGAAATTTTACTTCATGCTTAATGAAGGAGTAGAAACACTCGGTAGATGATTAAAGTTGAAGGCTTTTATAAAAACAACTAATGACTAAACATTTATAGCGTCAAACATCAAACGGGAAATGTGTATTTTAAAGAAAAAAATCCGTGTAATAAGGAATTTTAAGATTGGGGAAGTGCAAATCTCCTTGATGTCGTCGACGAGATGTTTTTTTAGCCATTTTAAGAGTCTATTTATTTCTAGACTAAATTAGATTTTTTTTATCACATTATTGTTTTGTTTTTCGGCTTTCGCCACACAGCCATCATCTATTGTATTGTTTGTTTTATCAATTTAATTTTTACTAATTCACCAGTTCACTTAAATTCATTTGGACGCCACATTGCATTCACACATCCATGGACCTGGATGGAATCATTTATTACTCATAAATGATTCCACCGGACGGGATTCGAAACCCGCGATCTCTGGGTTAGTGGGTAGTAGACTGTGCCAAAAAAATCGATATTTTTTTTTATTTTGCTCTTCATCAAGTATATTGTTCCCTATTTAAATTCATTAGGATTCCCTCAATTTCAAATAAATCGAACAGTATTTAGAGGTTCATCAAGTCCAAAACGTGGTTTTAGATACTTTTTCCCAATTTTTCACAGTTTTCATAACACCAATCTGCATTAATGACTGATCTGGATATAGAGGTGAATTATTTTATTTAAAAACAAAATATTGTGTGTGTTTCATTAGCCACGTCCGTTCTTTGAAGTTTATATTGATAAATAGAGCCATTTTTAGAGGCCTAAAAATCGCGATATCCACTTTCCACTTTAATAACTTAATTATTTTAGTGTCGCAATGTGCCTTATGAAGCTTTAGCTTTGAGTAACATTACATAGTTTTATTTATAATGATAATTTAGATGCTAATCACCAACCATTCAAGATTACATAAGGAATAAGTTATTTTTATAACGTGTTTATAAACTAACCGATTTCTTAACTTCTTTTGTTTGTAAAGTCTATATATCCACATCGTAACGTCAAAACGTCAGCCAGAACATCATCAATATAAACTATAGAGAACGGATGTAGCTAATGAAGCGCACACAATATTTTGATTTTTTTTTTTTTTGGTTTGTTTGGCATAGGTATTACCATTCAGCCACTAACGTTGATTTTATAATATCTATATTCACATATATTTCGACTAATTTGGACGTCACAACACATTCACACACATCCATGGAACCGGAGACGAGTATTTTTCGTTAGAAAAATTAATTACTCGCCTCCGCTGGGAATCGAACCCAGATCACCTCCGTGTCCGATTGGCGAAACCGGCGGCTCAACCGCTCGGCCACGGCGGGCCCATTTTGATTTTTAATGGAATAATTTATCCCCATATTCAGATCCGTCATTAATTCATTAACGGCCGAGCAATTATAGAGTTAACTGTTAAAGTGGATTTTAGGTAAAATTCTACACTTCTTTATATGATTTCTACGAATGACTTATTGTATTACATTCTGTGAATTTTTCTTTTAAATATAAATATTGTATACACTGTAAATGCAAGGTATTCGTCGTTTTTGTATAAAAACGTGCAATATGAAGTATAGAACGCGTATTTCCACTCCTAGACTAAGCATGAAGTAAAATTTCGAGTTTAGAAAAGCCCCGCGTAGAAAATTTGTCGAGGGTCGCGCAGCGACCCTCGACAAATTTTCACGGGGCTTTTCTAAACTCGAAATTTTACTTCATGCGCCACGCGTATAAAACACTGAAATATTGTGAAGTTAGAAATACACTGAAAACATTTTATTTAAATGATTAATAATCGAGATAATTAAATAACAAAATATTTATGTTTTTCTTCATACATTTTCAAGTCAAGTCAAATAATATAATAAATCAAATTAAGTTATTTAATAATTTAATTAACATAAAATTATTAATGTTGCGTATTTGCATCAATGGCACATAATAGGTTAATGCAGGTGTTATGAAACACGTAAAAAATTGGAAAAAAGTACCTAAAACGTTTTGGACTTGATGGACCTCTAAATACTGTTCGATTTGATTGAAATTTAGGGAATTCTAATGAATTTGAATGGGGAACAATATACTTGATGAAGAGCAAAATAAAAAAATATCGTTTTTTTTTTTGGCACGGTCTAGTGGGTAGGGTCTCTCTATCCACTCAGCTACCGGGGCCCATATCACATTTCACATCTCTATTTTTCAACCGTTTCATTATTATTAGTGTTCTTGTTTAATTACTTTTAGACAACTTTTATTACTACTTTTCATTATAGTTTTTGTGTTCTCTTCTGAGTGTGTAATTTTACTGAAGTTTAACAGAAGAGTGCTTTTTTCTTAATTTGAGACTAATTTGACTTTTACATTAACATTCAGTTTGATTTAAAATTTAGAAGTATGAATTGTGGTTATGATTGTTTCTGACCTTACAGTTTAAAGTCTAGAAATCAACTCTTTAAAGTTAGTGCGGACACGCATAATGTTTTGCAAAGAATATGATAAGAAGATAAAGATGATAACTATTGATGAACAATTACAAAGTTTTAAAACGAAAATTAAATGTTTGCTGTTCCCACTACTATCTGCGTTCGCTCATAATTCTAAATAAACATAAACACAATATACACAAATAAAAAAATAATAATAAGAACGATTTAAATGTGTATAACAACTATGTATGATTATCAAAAATATATAAAATAAGAATAAAATAATACAGTTTTTTCTTTAGTAAGTCAAGTTAAGTATCTTAATCGTAGCGACTGTTTAATTTTTTTGGAAAAACATTGATTTCCAAAAAAATTAAACAGTCGCTACGTTAACAGTTGTGAGAAATTTTGAGAAATTAAACTTTTATGCATTAGTATGGATTAACCCATTAACGGTCGAGCCATTATAAAGTTACCTCTAAAACTTAATTTTAGGTAAAATTCTGCACTTCATTTTATGATTTCTATGAATGACTTATTATATATGTTAGGATTTATTGCACGTAACTCAAAGGACCTCAGGAATATCGACACGTTAACTAAAATGTACGATACATTTGTACGGACCAAACTAGAGTACTGCTCTATTATCTGGTCGCCATACCTCGCTTGCTCAATTAACCAACTAGAGAGCATTCAACGCAAATTTCTAAAAATGATTTATTTCAAAAAACACCGAGCTTATCCTGTTCAAAATTACAATCACGATAATCTGCTTCGAGAGTTCAATATGCACTCCCTCGAAACACGTCGGAAACTGTCTTCTCTGTTATTTTTACACAAACTACTAAATAATTAAATCGACGATATCCACTTAATGTCAAAACTTAATTTCTATGTACCAAGATTGAATTCCCGAAGCAGATGTACATTTGCATACACCGTGTCGAGAACTAATGTTCTCCATTATTCTATATATTTAATGTAACCTCCCTTGATATCAGAACCTCATTGTCACCGTTAATATAAGTCTTTTCTTTTGTTTTTTGTTATCAAATATGCCATATAATTTATCCACTACTCTACTTTATTTCTACCATTTTGTATTAATGTTTATTTTTAGTATTAATGTTTATATATATTTAAAAAAAACTGTATTTTTCTCTGTAAATAGAATTTATTCTGCTGAGAAATAAACGATTATTATTATTATTATGTTACATACTGAGCATTTTTCTTTTAAATATACATAATGTATACAAGATGTCCGTATTTCGTGAATATGCATGGGGATATCGGTTATTTGAAGAGGTAGAGAGTCGGTTGGCGCAAAGTTGCGTATTTTAGGGCCTAATAATCTAAAAACAAATTTGAAATATCTTATTTTGTTTTCAAGATATTGCTAAAAAAACTGATTTTTTTAAATTTTGATTTTATTTTTTTATTAAAAAACTATTGAATCTAAAGGTTTGCAACTTTGACATTATAAAGGCACATTTTAATGAGGAATCTAGTAGAGTACTTTATTTTAATTAAGGTAACTCTAAAATGTAGCCAGGAACTATAGCCAACTTTTGTTTTTCTTATGGGCGCCATTTTAGATTTTTATATTTTCATAAAAAATATAATTTTTTGAATTCAGTGATGTATCACACTTATAATTTAATTTAGATTTTATATGTAAAATTGTAACCTTTTCTTTTTCGTAAAGAGTGCCTTGGAAACAATTGCGTAACTTGCACATTTGACAACTCCTAGGGTCTACAACTTCTTAGATATCTCCCTTAAGAACGGACCTCTAGCAGATTCCTTATTGTATTCCTTGAAGAAGTATAATTGAAATATTGATAATAATTATACGTTAGTGTTATTCGTAAATATAAAAAATACAATTCTTTTTAGATATGAAATAAATTTGATACACAAATGTATCTATACATTGAAAACATGTTTACGGCAATATCCAGATATGTGTCAGCAACGTAAAAAATATTCACAGAAAATTTTCAAAATTATGTCGTTTAAAATATGTAACAAAATTAAAAAAATAACTCAACAATAAATAACTTAAGTAATAATATACACTAAAAATCCCACTGGAAATTATAGTAAGTGTTCGAACAAATCACCATCCACCTCCAAACATAATTCTGCTCTTTTCCTTTGATTTTGCACTGCTCGAAAAATATACCTCATTCTTAATTGTTTTATGGAAACCATAATGTTTGTTCGCAGGTCGTCTATGTCCTCTAGAATATTTTTGTATACTGTGTTTTTTTAGAAGAAAAAAAAACAGAGCAGATAGATCAGGCGAGTGAGCTGGCCAACCTTATTAGGGAACATCATTTTTTCGAGTTAAGAAAAGCACTGAGTACAATTTCTCTCGGTCGCGCAGAGTTATGATTAGAACGAGTGTTTCCACTCCCAAATTAAATTTTTTTTGAGTTACATGGTTTCGGGGTGGAGAATATTTTTTTTTCTAAATAAAGGGTGGAGCACTAAAATCGTTAATAGAGCACTTAATTAGCCCTTAATTATGTCGTACAGAAAGTGGATTTTAATCCTGGATTTCTGAATGTTGCCTTGTCAGCTTAATATTAAGGTAGCAATGTTGCAATTTGCACCCTAAGGGGTGGAGCACTAAAATCAGGAATAGGGGCCTTAATTCTGGTATAGGTTTAAGTGCGTTCTGTCCATTTGGCCCTGCTATCTTAACAGAGGTAAAGGTGTGGAAGACATTATTTTTTTTTAATTAATTAAATGTTTAGGTCAATATAAATCCAACAGAAGTAGTTGTAGAATGGTATAATAAAATATGTTTTTTTTTAGACTTATGTCCGCTTTCACCAACTTCAATTAAATCTTATTCGTAGATTAAATTTATTTGTCGATTGTATGTAACTACTACCAGATTTTAATCGATGAAGATATTGGTTGATTTACCTGACGTTGGTGAAGCCTGTTATTAGATGGTTAATATTCAAATAACAAAATGGGTACTTTAATATGAGGAACCTTGGTCAAAAATAAAAACATCAACATAACAAATTGGTACATTACATATTATTATTTTGTTGATAAGCAATAATTGTATTTCCATGCATCTAAATAGGACCATTTTTATGTGAATTAAGATACACGCTGCAGAAATCAATTTGTTCGTGTATTTCACAAGTCGGCGAAATCGTTTAAGCTCATTACGAGAATCAGGTTTCAATACTAATGCGCCGGTTTTCAGTATCTGCATTGCAAATTGTGCAATTTGTTTTTCCGTGGATTGCTGTAATTTCAATAAATTGGTCAAAATTATGAAATTTGAATATTTATAGGAGTGAATGTGTTATCCAATCAGCGCAATAACGATGCCAAGAAAATTTTAGACCTCGGAAACGCACGTAGGGATGAACAAAAATATATTCGTCAACTTCAAATACTACTTTGAAGTTAATATACACATACATTATTCGGTTATGTTAAAAAAAAGTTAACTTTTACGCTAAATACAAATACATTTTTGTAATTGTTATTAAAAATTTACCACAGAAGAAAATTGCAGAAATTATTATCAAATGAAAATATTCCACAATAAGTTTCACTTACGAAATTCCCGGCGCGTTCGCCATAAAAACATAGGTAAAATAAAAGGTATGTTCGTTACATACACTAGTTTTTACTTTTTACACTTTTTGCGCTCATTTACTTTTTACACTGTTTGCGCTCAATCTGTTCGTTACATGAACTGGGCATTTGCAATTGTCAATGTGAAGTTGCACTAACTGAACTGGTGACATCACAAACTTGAACTCAGTTTAACATATTAGTTAAACGTATATTTTCTCTTATTACAAATGATTAAATTGATTTGAAGATATAATTTTCATATTCTCATTAAATAATTGTGTGATACAAACCTTACTAAAATATATTTTTGTTGCGTCATCCTGATTGATATTTACATTCATTTTGCACGTATTTTGTTGCTTGATTTTTTTCTATTTCATATCAAATTAGAAAAAAAAATGGTGATGTGCCCATCATAGCACTTTCCTTGTAAAAAATATGATGATTTAAATATAAACAATATGGAAAACTTGCTCAAACTAAATTTATTCTACATTTATTATTATTTCAAAACTACACAAAAAAGTAATTCTTGCATTGTTTCGCTACATCTCGGTAAATATTAATCACCATCACATCTAAGAGTTATATATTTTTTACTTTACTGTAAATCAGTGGTTTATACGCGTGGCGCATGAAGTAAAATTTCGAGTTTAGAAAAGCCCCGTGAAAATTTGTCTCGGGTCGCTGCGCGACCCTCGACAAATTTTCTACGCGGGGCTTTTCTAAACTCGAAATTTTACTTCATGCTTAGTCTGGGAGTGGAAGACACTTGTTACTTTAAAATATGTCACAAGTGTTAAAATGTGTATCGTAACTGTCACAAAAAAAATACCATGGCGATCTCAATAATAATAATAATAATACCTCTTTATTTCATACAAACATAAATATTTACAATCTACATAATGTACAAAATGGTGTCAAGACAAAGAAAAATTAATTAGTGTTAATTCATACTCATATACTCTTCAACAGTATAAGGTTCTAAGTCGCAGAGAAGTGCGTAAATTTGACGCTTATACGTTGTTATATTTCGTTCCTCCTTAATACAAGTTGGTAGGCGATTAAAAAAACCTTAAAGACGCATAATGAATCCCTTTCTATGTACGAACGCGGTTAACCAGAGGATATCGTTTGTTTACTTTATTCCTTGTATCATATCCGTGATTTATTTCAAAGCAGGTATATCTATCATCATGTTTACGAACAAATAGTAAGCATTCGTAGATGTATATACCGACTGTAGTAAGAATGTTTAGCGAGGAAAATTTCTATCGGCATGTTTCGGTTGATTTTAAGTGAAGTATTATCCGCAGTGCACGTTTTTGTAGTGCTAGAACCCTGTATAAATCTGTAGAGCCCCCCCAATGAACAATACCGAATCTAATTAGTGAGACAAAACTTGCAGAGTATACTATTTTTAATGTAGAAACGTCAACAGTATTTGCTAATACTCTCAGCATATAACATGTATTTGTTAATCTAGTACTTAATTTACTTATGTGCTCTTTCCAGTTTAGGTTTTGGTCAAGAGTGATACCAAGTACTTTTGTGTTGTTTACTATTATATAATTAGTTTCATTAAAACATACGGTGTTACTTAAATCATCATAGTTTCTTATTTGGAAAATTATACAATTTGTTTTATCTTTATTTAGCAAGAGTTTGTTAATATTGAACCAATTTTCCAAATATTTCAAAACGACTGTTGCGTTATCTTTTAATTCAATTATATCCGCTCCTCGCAAAGCGATATTAGTATCATCGGCATAATTTACTAGTACTGATTTATGTTGGATGTCTTTTTGCATAAAAATATCGTTAATATAGATATTAAACAATAACGGACCAAGCACACTTCCTTGTGGGACGATCAATTTGACAATTAATGGTGTTGACTGATGGATATTATTACTATGTGTAATTTTTACTATTTGTGTTCTATTTGTCAGATAAGAAGTTAACCATGAATTTGCTGTACCGCGTATACCATAAGAATTAAGTTTATCTAAAAGTCGATTGTGTGGTAGGTATACTATCAAAAGCCTTTGATAAATCCAGAAAAAGGCCACAAGCAATTTCATTATTGTCTAGTGCTTCATATATTATCTTAGAGAAGTCAAAAATGGCTGTATTTATATTTTTGCCAGTAATGAAACCATGTTGCTGTGCATTTATCAAACTATATTTATTGAGAAAGCTTATTAACCGCTTTGCTATTGCCTGTTCAAATATTTTGGAGAATGATGGCAGAACACTAATTGGTCTATAGTTAGATAATACATTAGCATCGCCCTTTATATGAACCGGTTTTACCAATGCAGTTTTAAGTTGACTTGGGAATACTCCGTCTATAAAGGAACTATTTGTTATATTACACAGCGGATTCGCTATGTGATGAGAAATCTTTTTAATTAAGAAGGTCGGGATGTCATCGACACCACTACTCCTTTTCCCTTTTAATGAGTTAATTATGCTTAGTATGTCGGATTCTATTAAAGGATCTAAGAATATTGATTGATGAAAATTATTTATCTTACCGGGGGAATTGTTCGTTAGTTTATTCGTTTTTGCAATTTTGTCTTCTGCATTATTTATAAAGAAATTATTAAATTTATTAACTAAAGTTGGTAACTCTTCTTCTGGAAATACATTCTTAACTTTGTTCTCGGTTATATCTTTTACTACGTGCCAACTAGTTTTAGTTTTAAACATTAAAAGTGCGATTCTTTTCGCAATCTACAACAAGTTAGTCTTACAAAGACTATATCAAACACTCATTAAAACAACTACTTCCCGGGCTAATACCCCGACGGACATTGAATTATACAACAAGTGTTTGCTGTTACATACAGTAACTTGTTGTAGATTGCGAAAAGAATCGCACTTTTAATGTTTAAAGTATTCTGCAACCAAGAATTGGCAATTTCATTTATACTTAGTTTTAGTTTTATTTTCTAACTGCATAATTAGTTTTGAGTAATGTTCTTTTTTGTAGATATTGAGTGTGGAATTAAATTTCTGTTTGTAGCTTTTTAGAACTGGCTTAACGGATGGTTCATACACTGCAATAGTATCTAATGCTAATATTTTATTTTTTAATGTTCGTAATTCTGCATTATCAAAAATGTAACGCGATTTATTAGGGATTATTTTTATTTTACTAAGTGGAAAATACTTGTTGAATAGATTTTGAAATATTAACAGAAACATGTTATATTTTTCTTCGGCTTGTGTAAGATTATATACTGAGTCCCAAGATACCTCTTCCAGTTGTTTACTAAAGTTTACTATTGCGGATTCGCTGAATATATTTAAGCTAACTATTTGCCCTAAGTGATCAGATATACCTGTTTGGATGACATTACATTTTGAACCATTCATATTAGTTATTACATTATCTAGGCAGGTAGATGAAAATGAGGAAATACGGGTACGGACATCTACAAGAAGAGAACATCCATACGATTGTACTATATCTAAAAATGTCTGTGAGTCTCTTGAGATCTTTAGTGTGTCTACATTAAAATCACCTAAGATCATATACAGGCACTGTTTATCAAATAATAATTTTAGTAAAATGTCTAATTTGTTTATAAATATATCTACTTCAGTGTGTGGCGCACGATATATTACTATCAATATTAATAACTTTGAGTCAATTTTAAACGCATTTGCCGCACATTCAAAAGTACTTTCTTCGGATAGAAGTTCGATGTCGTTACATGGAATATCATTCCAATTAATGTCTGCATAGAGTGCAACGCCGCCATGCTTATTTTGCTGTCTGCAAAAGGAGGATGTCAGCTTATATCCTGGAATATTTAGTACTTTTAGTTGATATAGTTCAATTCAAACTCGTGTCAAGTTGGCACGATTGGTTAAATGTCGAATTACGTCAACTGTCATTATAGTTTGAATGTCGGCTGCCGCCGACTTATGTTAACTGTTATTATAGTCCAAATGTTAGGTAGGGCCGACTTGTATGTCAACTATCATTATAGTCTAAATGTCGGCTAACGCCGACTTATGTCACGTTGACACGATGGTCTAAATATCGGCTAGCGCCGTCCTATGTCAACTGACATTATAGTACAAATTCAAAGATTAAAAATGTCACAAGTGTCAATATACAGTCGATCGCATGGGAGTAGTTAAGAACCTCCCCTCGGGACCTTCTCTAGATACCAACGAATCATACATTTTAAAATTGTTGCAATTAAATAATTATTTAACGATTAGAAAATAAAATATTCTAAACTAAGGAAATTATCTACTTCAAAATTGACAAAAAGCTGTAAAAATTGATCAACATTTATAAATAGAATTAGTATGTATAATCAGCTCAGAAGATTTAACACAATTTGTCAACCAACCGAACAAAATAAAGGCTAGTATTTTTTAAACTTTACAATATTTCAGTGTTTTATACGCGTGACGCATGAAGTAAAATTTCGAGTTTTGAAAAGCCCGGTGAAAATTTGTCTCGGGTCGCTTACAAACGGACAAACCTACTGTGAGGCTCGATTGCAGAAATAATTGGACTAATGTAATTTTGATCTTAGTTCAAAGCTTAACATTAAGCTTTGAACTGAGATTAAAATTACATTAGAACTATATTAAATGTAATTCTTCACTTCAGTTCAATTATGAACACACTTAAAAAAAATAAGAAACTTACTTTTTCAGCATTGTTTTAACTAATTATTGTTCACTTGTTGATTTTAAAACCATGTAGGGTCAGGTAGGGTAAATGTAAACACGGGGTAATTGTAAACGGTACACCTGTGTCTCTATTATCGGCTATATTCGAGTCTCATGCAGTTGTTCGTGTTTCCTATTATCTCGCATATGTCCGGACGCATCAGGCACCGATCGGTCTCAGCTGTGTTATCGCCAGTCGAAAGTCGCGTTGTTTTGTGCAAATACACGTGTTTATAAATTCAGCAGGAGTTTAATAAATTAACATTTCTAGTAATACAGAGTGAGTATTTATTTCTTTTCATTTTATTAGCATGTTAATTATATACACAAAGTGAACGTATACTGCTGGTCTAAGCTAGAAAATATTAAGGTAAACAAAAACAGTGAAGTGTTTACAATTACCCCTACTAAATATTGAAATGGGGTAAATGAGAACAAGTTTTTGGGGTATATGTAAACAAAAATATAACTAGAAAAAAAAAATATGATCATTCTCTTCCAGAAACAACAAATATGCCGAGAAAATATGTAAAGAAGAAAACTATAAAAAAATATTCAAAACGTGATGTTTCTGCAGCAGTTGAAGATGTAAAAAATGAAAATTGCACATATCGTCAAGCATCTGCGAGATACAACGTCCCTGTAGCTGTAATATATCACAGAATTAAAGGAAGAAAGGTGGCAAATGGTCGAGTGGGCGGCGGACGATCAACTGCGCTGACAATGGAAACAGAAGAGCTGATAGTCGAATGTTTAAAAGCACGAGCAAATATGGGCTACCCCTGCAATAAAGAAGAGCTTCAAGACTTGGTAGCAATTTACGTTAAGGAGAATAACATCAAAACTCCCTTTAAAAATGATCGCCCAGGAGTTGATTGGTACTACAATTTTATGAAACGGCATCCTTCACTTTCATTCAAGAAACCTGAACATCTACAGAAAGCAAGAAAAACCCAACGAAAACCTGATGTCATATATGGCTTTTATGATGAACTGACTAAAGTTATTTTGGAGAAGAAGATAAACAGAACGTCGTTTGTTTTTACCGCTGATGAAAGTGGCTTTGGCAATGATCCCTCACGCATCAAAGCCATTGGTGAACGGGGTAAGACTCTCTCAAGGGTTTCTGGTGGCTCCGGTAGAGAGTCCACAAGTGTGCTGGCATGTATAGCAGCAGATGGATCATATTTGCCCCCATTCATTATTTTTAAAGGAGCAGTAGTACAGGCTCGATGGACATCGGAGAATTCATATCCTGGGACTGTTTATTCAGTTTCAACAAATGGGTGGATGGAGGAACCACAATTTTTCACCTGGTTTAGTACAGTCTTTGTTAAATGGATCGCAGAACTAAGGAAGAAGCTGAACCAGCCAGGAGAAGAAGCATTATTAATGTACGACGGACACAAAAGTCATATAAGCTTGAGAATAATTACATGCGCTATTGCCAATAAAGTGACTTTAGTAAAATTTCCGAGCCATTTAACCGATAAACTTCAGCCTTTAGATAAATGTGTTTTCGGCCCAGTGAAAACTTGCTGGGAGAAGATACTAATTGCACATGGAAAGAAACAAATGGGACGAAGCACAGGAAGACTGAAGAAAAATGAATTCACTGAACTTCTAGGAATAGTATGGAAAGAAGCGTTTACTGTAAATAATATAAAAAACGCATTCGTGAGTACCGGTGTCTTCCCAGTAGACCCCACAAAATTCTCAAGAGATGAATTTGATCAAATTGAATTGAGGAAATACGAAGAAAGACGTCATAAAACATCGCAGGTAGTTGATGGTCAAACTCTGGTAATAATTGGAGATACTCATGTCACTCCAGAGCCACAAGCGAGCACATCTGGTTCAACTTCCACTAGAGATATTGTTACCGTATTTCAATCAGCACTTATTTCAAACCTAAGTAAACAGAATGATTTATCTACTAAGTCAAAAACGGTCACGCCTAGATTGAAACAACAACAATATGGAGAAGTCCTTACAACTGATGAAGTGAGGGAACGTCTGGAAGAAGCTGAATGTTTAAAGGCAAAAAAGAAAGAGCCAAAGACAATAAAAAAAGGAACCAAAAAAGGGAAGAAAGTGAAGGGACCCAGGAAAGAAAATGTGAGAGATAAGGAACGTAATGAACAAAAATATTCGGAGAGAGAGAGCTCTGATAATGATGATGAAAATGATTGGAGATAAGAAGTAATCAGAAACAATCTTCCGGAGGTTGGATTGGGAAACAATACAACCCCAGACGTACATTTTGGCAAAGTTCCTTGGCGGGCCAAGAAATAGCACAACTTTCAAATATGTTTGTCGGGTGAATGCTGTTGATTCGTATAATGGAGATATCGAAGTTGTTGGGTATAAGCGGAACGATGAATACTCAATAGAATTCGTAGAAAACAGTAAAGACATCTCATATATAAGCATGGCAATGATTGAAGCCGTATTGCCAAATCCACAAGTTATGGTCAAGTCCAGAAAAAACGTATTCGTCTTCCCAGGACCAATTAGTGTTTTCGAAAAGTAAATTTATTTATCACTGTATTTCTATCTTTATGCAAATAAAACTGTTATTTGTATGTTTTGATTTTTTAACCCTCATAATCTTATATAGGGGTAAATGTGAACATGGTTATACAAACTTGAGGACGCAAGAAATTTAATCGAATACTTAACTAATTCACATTGCCCCCAGAAAAATTCCTATTGACGCCCGTGTTGCAAAATACACGTGTTTACAATTACCCCTCGTGTTTACAATTACCCCTAGATATTGTAAATGCAGCTTTATATTACGGTAGTTGTAAAAACTTAATAATATTTTAGAAAATTGACAAGGAATCCTGGAAACAGGTAATATATAGTTTAAACATCTTGCTTCCATAATTCGTTATAATTAATACTCAAAAATGCAGTTTGGGTAGAATTAATTAAATATCTAATTCACTCTTGCAAAAATCGTTTACAATTGCCCCACCTGACCCTAACAGTAAGCATATGTTGAATACATTTTGAATATTTACAGTTAGTTTAGTCAAAATACATGTGAATAGAAGCTGCCAGTCATTTGGCAACAATAGATATTTATTACGGGGAAATCATTACGTTACACAAGGTTAAGTAATTTAACCGTGCAGATCTTACATAATGAATACGATAATTTTCTCATCACGCGGTAGCTTCTTTTCCGATTTCTTTTTCTCGTCTATAATTTACCCATCACTTGTTCTTGCAAAACGCTTAACAATAACACATAATAACACAGATTAAATGTACTCTGTGTTATCACCAAAATCAGAAACTGAATATAAAGCTAGAGAGTCTTGAAGAAATTTCAGGTCCTGTTTCCTAAGAAGTATTATTATATATTGGCAGACAGGTCAAAATTGGTTACACACTTTTTGTAACATATGTTGTGGATTTTGTCTAGAAAACCTTTCTTTAATTGTAATGATTATTTTCACATTCTTTTGTTTAGGCACATTAACAATCAATTTAAGGTAATAGCACTTTCAATTACATTTTCTACATAATTGCTTTGGGCTATAGGCCAAGGGTACACTGACGGAAATAATGAATGTATTCATAAAATATTACTGTTATTTACGCTAATCTCTATCATTGCATAAATATCATTACGCAATAAAAATGCATCAATCGTCCTATGATGTTAACGGCAATTGTATTACCAGACCAGACAAATCTTTATTATCAGAGGACAATACAAAATAATTAATTACGTTATTGTTTATAATCAATAAATATAAATAAAATAAACTTCCTCTTGATAACTGGCTATCGACCAGAGGTCTTTCCGCCAGAAATTGTATTAATAAGGCTGATTATTTTTAAATTCGTCGTATTGGGGTTTGGTTTGAGGATGAGAAATCATTTCTAGCTACTGTCTCATTTGCAGTATCACAGTTATTTAACGTTTTCAGTTAAATCAATATATGCATATGCCTTTTATAGAATGTAATCATAGACAATACAAAAGCTGATTTGTGTTCATTCACAAATAGATTCGTTATTTGTAATCAACTTTGATGCCAATCGATAGGTCAAGGATGTCCAATCCATATAACAGCCAGCACAATAAATTTCTCATTGAGATAATTCCTCTAAAAATCAAACTGTAAACATTCAATAAATTTCCAATTTTAAATAAACGCGACCTTTGACAGCAATTACGATTATTAAATAATTAACGTCTTAACGACTTGATAACAATATCCTATCCTTTAATATTAATCGTATTAGGAATTTATTTAGAAGTTCGTATTTTTATGATTGTGTTCAGGTAAAAACTCATAATTGATTAATAACATGCTAGTTTTTATTATAGCATAGACAAATTATACTAAAATTTGTGTGCGATATGCATAAAGCGTGCAATAAATTGAAATTCTAATAATTTTACGTCTAATCTTGATGGTATTTATGAGGTGATAATTCGATTTGACAGAAACAGAAAGTGGAAACAATTAATGCAAATCAGTAGAAATTAATATAAAATAATAATGATGGTGAACATTTTGGGAATAAATAACTAACTGGGATTAGAAAATCATATAATTAATATTTATTGTAATTGTTTACGTACGCACTTTTATTTAATTTCTAATTAACACATAACTACTAGCAGTGGCATAGATAGTGCAACAAATCGTATACATTTATATGTAAATTCTTCCTTCCATTCAATTGAGCATAACATTTAGGATTAAACTGTGTGTGTTAATTAATCACTCAATTCTATTGCATAAAATGCATGCTTATGGTGTAGGTGATCCCTTACTGAAGTGGCTTGGAGCTTATTTAACTAGGAAAGTTTAATATGTAAAGGTCAATAGGTTGATTTCTAATGAAATATGGGTAACATCAGGGGTTCCTCAGGGTTCCCACCTGGGACTACTGCTGTTCTCGATCTTTATAAATGATCTATCTGATGCGCTTGTCCACACTTATTATTTGCGGATAATCTCAAGATATTTCTCCAAATCAACAACATCAATGATTGCTCTATCATTCAACATAATCTGCCTGATGCAAAACTAATGACATGGCACTAAACATAAGTAAATGCCAGTATATGGCGTTTTCACGCTGTAAAGTACCAACTTATTACTATTATAATTTGAACGATACTCCTCTCTCTAGAGTAGATAGTATCTGGGACTTTGGGGTGTTGTTGGACTCTAAACAGTTTTAAAAGTTACATATTGACTAGGTATCATACTGAACCGGAAGCTCAGTTTCAAACCCAACTCTCAAGTAAGAGTACGGAAAGCGACTGTCGATCTGTACTCTTGCAATAGAGCGGTAGGTAAAAGATGGGGTATAAAGCCTAACATCACCTACTAGCTCAGTGGTGGGTAAACTTTTTTTAAGACGGGCCATTTGTAATAACCAGACAATCGTAGCGGGCCAAAGAATAATGCTTAATCGTAGGTAGGTAGTTTTTATGCGGGTCGTCACATTACGAAGTACATTCTCACGACGGCACTCTTAAACGGGCCGGATTAAACCTTTCCGCGGGCCGGACTTGGCCCGCGGGCCGTAGTTTCCCCATCACTGTACTAGCTCTACAAAGCCGTGGTAAGGCCCATACTCTTCTATGGTGTTTTCATTTGGTGGACTGCACTCGATAAAAGGATCCACCAACAAGCATTTGGGAAGGTCCAAAGAATGCCGTCCCTCATGATCACGGGTGCTATAAGGACATCACCCTCTAAAGCGTTGGAAACGAATCTCGACCTGACCCCCGTAGATATCTTCGAAAAGCAGATCGCAGTAACAACTGCCGTAAAACTAAACAGTACTACTGGCTAAGACTAGATACGCAGGGGCACACAAAAATTCTTGAGGAATTTGCCGATGTCTCACTGAACATCGACCGATATCTCGCAGTGCCTGCTTTCGGCAATATGTTCTCTTCCCGGATACCTACTAGGATAGATGAAGGGAAGAGCGCAGAATACCAGATACAGGCTCACTCAACGTCTTTACGGACGGGTCTGAGTGACGATAAAGTAGGGGGAGGGTCTTCTGCGAGGACCTGAACCTCCGCATCTCCTTTAGATTGCCGATCCACTGTAGTGTCCTACAAACGGAGGTAATAAAAACTTCAGCTCATCTGGGTACCAGGGCATAGCAATAACCCAGGTGTAGTGGAATTTTTCAAATTAAGCACTCTCATGCGCAGAACGAGCGCCGTTCGTTTATTTCCGCTGCTCAAAAAATGACTGTGTTGGGCGCACATTTATTTGAAAGAAAGGAACTCGCGCGCACATGTCAGGTGGTGCATCACACACGGACCCTTTGAGATCTCAATAGTGTTATCTCTGCGAGAGCCAGCGCCAATTGGTACATTGACGATGCCACTATGAAGCATTCGATGGCGTTAGCTATCGAAATCATTAATAGTTTTCACATATTGGCTTGAAATAGTCAGAAATATTCAGTATTCCTCAGCACTGGGTCGGGACCACACTGAAGAGGACCTTGAAGTCTGAAACGCGTCTGTGGGTATCTGGTGCCAGAATACTGAACACATATTCAATTTTGATATTTGTTTTCTGATTTCACAAACAGAGTTCTGCTCGCTCGTGGACGAAACAGTGACCTGTATATGCACTTTGTGCATTCGTGTCACTGACGATGCCACTATGAAGCATTAGATGGCGTTAGCTATCGAAATCATTAATGGTACATTTAGGGCCCAACGTTTTCACGACTGTCTTATCTACGTTCAGGAAATGCTTTTCTACCGCGCAAGGGCCTAGCAAAAAACAGAACGAAGTTACACTCCACTACAGGAAAAGAAGCGAGACACTTATCTCTTTAAAGAGGAGTGACATCGCTCAAACGGTAGGCGTCATTACGGGACACTGCCCTTTCAGCAGGCACCTTCAAAGGTTAGGAATTCGCTACAATGACTACTGCAGAGGGTGCCTTGATAAAGAAGAGGAGAAAGCGTTGTGCACTACCTCTGTCAATGCCCCTCTCTAGCTGGAATAAGAGGTTCATACCTAGGCTGTTCGTACCTGACCTCGAGTCGCTAGATGTTAAGAACCTTTCAAAGTTTGTCATCAGCTCCAAATGGTTCTCGTAAGAGAATGGTTAAGCCGTGGTATCACTATGGGCCCTCTTCGGGCCTCAATGTGTACCTCCATGTGCGGTGCAACCACTACAACCTAACCTAACCTACATATTGACTATATAGTGAATAAAGCTAATAAAATTCTTGGGTTTATTAGACGGTCTACAACGGGTTTTGTCAACGTACGTGCTTTTATACAATTCACTGGTTCGATCACACCTAGATTATTGCTGCCTTATATGGTACCCACTCTAGAAAACGCATGTAGACAGCAGAGCTGGGCAGGATTCGAATCATTCAGGATTCGATTCCCGGATTCGAATCCTTTTAGAGGATTCAACAGAGGTATTCGAATACTTTAGTGAAAACGGATTCGTGATCCGGATTCGTTACATTTTTTTAAAAGGATTCGTATTCGAATCCAGACGTAGATGATTCGATTCCTTATAAAAGGATTCGAATTCTTATAAAAGGATTCGAATCCTTATAAAAGGATTCGAATTCTTATAAAAGGATTCGAATCCTTATAAAAGGAATCGAATCCTTATAAAAGCATTCGAATCCTCATACACGGATTTAAATTCTCCTAAATAATTCGAACCAACGCTATTCAGGCTGGGATTCGAATTCGATTAATTCAAATAGTTAAATATTCTAATATGAATATTTAAATCACTAAATTATTCATATTTGAATATAAATATTGAAATTTTCGAATAATTCAAATATTTGTGAATGGATATTTGGTTACTTAACCATGAAAAATATCCAACGTTAATAGTATATTTTTAACTTCACTTGAAATCAGTGTTCTATATGCGTGGCGCATGAAGTAAAATTTCGAGTTTAGAAAAGCCCCGTGAAAATTTGTCTCGGGTCGCTGCGCGACCCTCGACAAATTTTCTACGCGGGGCTTTTCTAAACTCGAAATTTTACTTCATGCTTAGTCTGGGAGTGAACAACACTGGTTCTTAGAAGTTTCAAATTGAAGGATCACTCTAGATTACTAAGTTTATTACCATTTTACAAAGGCTACAGCTCGAAGGACCAACCATGGTCTTCGGAGACCGAAAGCCTGCTGGGAATCGAAGTTTTTTTGCAAGAAAACAACGAATATCTGAAGGTTTACAGCATGGATAGGAAAGAAAACATCTAATTTTCAAAAAATATCGAAGTTGGGTTGGTTTTTAGTGCATTTTTACCTTCACTTTAAATCAGTGTTTTATACGCGTGGCGCATGAAGTAAAATTTCGACCCTCGACAAATAAATTTCGAGTTTAGAAAAGCCCCGCGTAGAAAATTTGTCGAGGGTCGCGCAGCGACCCGAGACAAATTTTCACGGGGCTTTTCTAAACTCGAAATTTTACTTCATGCGCCACGCGTATAAAACACAGATTTAAAAAGAAGTTCAATAACACATATATCATCATTAATTAAAATCATTATATAATCAGATATTTAGTCGGTAAATGTACATTTTTGTTAATAGAAACTGATGGAATATTACTGGTTGCAAATAATAGAATCAAATTTATTTTGAAAGGATTTGTATCCGTGATTCAAAAATAAGGATTCGAATCTTTGATTCGAATCATATTTTTCACTTACGAATCCTTTATTCGAGTATTCGTGATTCGAATCATATTAGGTGATTCGGATTCGTTATTCGAATCCTGTTTTTGAGGATTCATCCCAGCTCTGGTAGACAGGTTAGAGCAGTGGTGGGGAAACTTTTTTTAAGACGGGCCATTTGTAATAACCAGACAATCGTAGCGGGCCAAAGAATAATGCTTAATCGTAGGTAGGTAGTTTTTATGCGGGTCGTCACATTACGAAGTAAGAACGCGTTCAAACATTCTCACGACGGCACTCTTAAACGGGCCGGATTAAACCTTTCCGCGGGCCGGACTTGGCCCGCGGGCCGTAGTTTCCCCATCACTGGGTTAGAGTCTATACAACACACATTTTTAAAGGTTTTAGCTTATAAGTTAAGCATTATTGGCATACATCTTACACCCCAGCAATCCTGTCAATATATTAGTCTAAATGAACTGCATATTCGAACAAAGGGAATGGGCATCACATTTAAATACAAAATACTAAATGGCATGATCAGCTATAAAAATCCGAATAACATGATTATTTTCAATGTGCCGTGTCGTGCACCAAGATCGAATGATCTTCTACATGTCGGTCACCACAGAACCACTTACGGCATGTCCAATGCCACGGATCGCCAGACATATAAACAGTGTGGCATCATCGCAGAATTTCTTTTTAAACTCGCTAAATTCTTTTAAGGTGCATCTTACGCAGTTAATTTAATTTAATTAGATTGTACTCGTTTATTTTGCACAGTATATATTGTTTTTTTTTGTATGTGTTTTTCTATTGAATTTATATGTACCTGTATTTAATATAGTTGTAATATTTTTAATAATCTAATTTGTAACATTGAAAAGGTATAACCGTTTATAAATAAATAAATAGAATTTGATTTAAGACACGTTTTATTGTACTAACTTAGTAATCTTAAACAGACGCTAGAAGTTGGTGAATAAAACTCACAGAAACGAGTGTCCTCCACTCCTTGGTTAAGCATGAAGTAAAATTTCGAGTTTAGAAAAGCCCCGTGAAAATTTGTCGAGGGTCGCGCAGCGACCCGAGACAAATTTTCTGGGCTTTTCTAAACTCGAAATTTTACTTCATGCGCCACGCGTATAAAACACTAATTTATTCTGAAGTTCAATACCAGCCACGTCAACTTTTATTACCTGTTGGTGTCAAAAGTGGAGTTCAAGATATAAAATAAAAGTATAGGACATTGAAAAGAGAAAGAAACCCCTGCTTTTGCTTTTTGAAAATATTAGTTTCCTCGGGCCTTACATTTTCTCTGAAAAGCATTATTAGAATACCTACCGGGTGTTGATTTGATCAGGGATTTAACATGTAAAACCGCATTTATGCATTTTCCTACGTCCAGGGTAATTTTACAGGAAAAGCACAAGAGTAAACAGAAATTAAGCAAAAAATGCTACGTATTCAGGTTAATATTTGACGTCGTTTACTATTTTTCATCAATTTTTGTAAAATAGGAAAATTAAAAAAAAATAGCCTCCAGTAGGGTACCAGAAAACAATATAGTCATTTTAAGCATATGATTACGGCCATTTAGAGGTCTAATTCTCAACTTTTATGTCTAAAGTCATTGTAAATTGCGCGGTTCTCGCGACTTTAATAAAAATTACTTAAACCAGTAAGTTAAACAAAAACGATTTATTTAAATACTGACATATATACAAAACAATTAACAAATAATAACGGAAAAAATAAGTGAAGTTAAAAACACGTGGATAGAAAGTATCAGTTAAAAAACACAAATTAAAAGAAAGTTAAAAGCGCGGTACGACCGAAAGAACGATGTTGTTGAAACGGTGTTCAAGATAAGACTGTTTTCTGGTTATGTTAACAGAAGAAACGGTTTGGGATAGGAAAATCTGATTGGTCAGGATTGATTGGAGAGGGATTCTAGAAGAGAAAGCGAGGGATGATTTTTCAGTTTGAAAAATAAGGACAGAGTGCTGGAAATTTCTGGAATTTTTGGGCATGGTGAAAGGGACAAGTCCGGACGCTTCGCTCGGTCGCGGATTAACGTTTATGGGACCAATTAGGCACGTTTTGGGTCCGCTCTTTAGAAATTGAAGAAATTTTCTTGACATTGGTTAATCGTTCTTTCGGCCGTAAAGCGAAATAAATGAAATCCCGCCAAACATTTGGCTCTCAGGTTTCGCTTTAGAAATCACAAGCACAAAGAGTAATAAAACTGGTAAGTAAATACAAGCGCCCCTTTCTGCTTTTATGAAAAAGGGGGCCACATAAAGTAATGAAACACCCAAAAATAAAATATTGCAGAAAATACACGAAATATAAAATATTGAGAAATCCGAATCAACAGTCATCAATGCCGCACCCGTACATTATTTATCCAATCAGCGAAACATTACAACCAACTACCTGACAATATAAAAAAAATGCCTAACAAAGCATTTATCAAAAAAATTAAAACTATAATGCAAGAAAATTAATTCTACACAATCGAAGAATATATACAATACTGTGATAAAATTGTACAAACCGAATAACTTTAATAGTTTTACTAGGCCTGCCCATTGCATTCTATATTAGTCGATTTAATTTAGTTGTGTAAATTTTAACTATGTACCGCAAATTTTAAAGTGTAAATTGTTTGTCATATTGTTTCTATGCGTTTGTGATTATTTACTATTTATTAATTATTCTAACTAATTTAATTTTTACCTCAATTTTCAAATTGTAAGTTGTTTGTCTATATTGAATCTATATGTTTGTTTATTTACTATTTTACCATTTTAATATTGTGATTATGTTTATTCACTATTTTAATATTTACTTTTTGTGTATACTAAGCCATATTTGACCCACCCATGAATGTACTTTATTCTATTTGGAAATAAATAAATTGAATTGAATTGAATTGAATTAAGGCCCCCTCCGCGATTCTAGGTCGTTTGTATCAAAAATGATGAAAAAGACAGGTGTTCTGAGGCTATTTATTTTAAATTTTCGTCATTTTTAAAACACGATAAAAAATAATAAATAATGTCGAATTTTACCTAATTTACAATTTAAGCAAGTAGGATTTTTTTCTTAATAATTTATATTGCGTTGATATTCAAATTATTACTGAATTTATCTCTCCAATAAAACACAACATTCCGGAATCTTTACGATCGCGCCTCATTCCCGCTTAATATCCCCCTTTTTTACATTTTAATTCTCAGCATATGCAGACGTCTGAAATTGTCGTGACTTTCCGCTCCTCCGTTTCTATATTTACAACCTTGGTCCATGAACCTCAACAATCTCGTGAAGTGCACGTGTTTCGATGAAATGAAAAGTCCAACCAAAGACCAAACGACATCATTTGTCTTCGCGTATTCGCCGAATGCATAAATCCGCGCGAAAAAAACGGATATTTCTGGAAACGTGAATTATACACTTTTTTGTATGTCTGGAAATGAAAGCGATATAACGAAACATTAGCTTTATCATTCCACATCTTTTACCATATTATTGTTCTAGTAAAGTGTGTTTTCCATAATCGTATATGGCAATAATGACATTACAAATAAGTGTTTAAAAAAAAAAACATTAATTGTCTCGTAATAGTGAATTCAACAGTTGCTGTGGCGGTGATTTTTTTAAAGACTCGCATTTTTAGGGCCAGATGCACCAAACACGCTGAACTAGTTCAACTCTGACGCGAATTCAAAGTGACATTAGAACAATAGAAACTAGCATCTTGAACTCAAGTTCAGCTTGAGCTAGAGTTTAAAGTTTTTGGTGCTTTAATAACTTCTAATAATTAACCAGTTAGTAAAGTTTGCAAAATTTGAACTGTTCACCTTTTCCACAATTCGCAACAGGTCTTATGTGTGTGCGTTTATCTTCTGGAATTTCTAAAGGCATTTAAGGTGTGATGATATTTATATGCGGGCACCATATGCCTATTCAATTACATGCTTTATTATTATTAACCCGAAGAGAGTAAATTTTATGTGGTTTATTATGTATGGTAATAGCGAATTTACCGTTCCTTGTTTTATTTATGTACCGTATTGCAGGTGTAAAAATTAAAATGCATGCGAAGTTTCTAGTTGTAAAATATGTATGCTGTTATTTATGGAATAAGTACAGCACAAGTAGGTTTATTTAATAATTGAAAAAATCATCAAAGTAATTCGTTTTGAGGTAAAACAAAAATACTTCGTTTTTGTATGAATAGTAATTGTCAATGACATATTTAACCCTAGACCAGTGATCTCTAACCGGTAGTTAGGAAGAATTCAAATAACCTAACCTAACTTAACTAGTGGTTAACATGGCCCGCGAAACCTTTGCTCATTCAACGAATAGATGTTGAAAATGTTTATTAAAATATATTTCAATATTAACATTAAACTGTGTATGTGTAGTGAAGTTCAATTAAAAGTATTGAACTTCACTACACATACACAGTTTAATGTTAATATTTATGTTCCCATTTAATTTGAATGGAGAACGATATTTACGATTTTTGCAAGATGACCTTTTAGATCTTCTAGAAAATGTACCCTTAGCGGTTCTTAGAAGAATGTGGTATTTGCAAGATGGTGCGCCAGCTCACTATGAAAGGCGCGTTAGAAGATATTTGGATGATGACTTTCCAGGACGTTGGGTTGGTCGTGGAGGCCCTGTACCATGGCCTCCAAGAAGTCCGGATTTAAACCCCTTAGATTTTTTTCTTTGGGGATACTTTAAAAGTGAAGTCTACACTACGGAAATTGACAATGCTGAAATGCTGATACAACGAGTAAACGCCGCGGCTAATACCATTCGTGAAAAACCTCGTGAAATGTTTGCTACTGTTCGTGCAAATTGGATACGTAGAGCCCAAATGTGCATTGAGTGCGGCGGACGTCAATTTGAACACTTATTGTGATTTTTTTTATACGTGACCCAGTTTCATCTAGTAATTCTAGACAGTGTGTGTGTGTGTAGTGCGTGCTAAGTGATTTATACGTCTCGCAGTAGTAACAGTAAATAAACAATACCACAAATGAGTGACCTAGTTTCATCTAGTCATTCGAGACAGCGTGCGTGCGAAGTGATTTATGCGCCTCACAGTAGTAAAAGTAAATAAAAAATACAACAACTTACGCATCCACGAAAAATATCATGAACACAGGTAACCAGAAGTTCTCAAAAAGTAAAAAATGCATGAAAAATTATGAAAAATCCAATATTTTTTTCCGATTTAATTTTTGCTGCAATTGGTGTCAAAATATTTTGTGTATACGCCCTTAAGAGGATGTACATTAGTACACGCTGTATAAATATACTAATATCTGACGGACCTGTAAGTAAGACATTTTAGAATAAGAGTATAAAAATGAAATATCGAGTTTACGCCCCAATTTCCCGCCATTATCATTGATTTCTACCTTAGCCTCAAGTAAACGAGACATTATGCAAAAAAAAAAACTGAAATTATTTCAATACTTAGACTTAATAAATGCCATAAATACGCAATACGTAGAAATAATTTCAACGTACTACGATATATTCCTGTGTTTATACTGCAGCAGAACAAACTGCCAAGAGTCATGCAAATAATATCCCGATCGATTTTCTAAAAAGAATCTTTAGCATGAACTAGGCGCAACATGTCCATCAAGACATCTAAAAATAAAACTAATATCAAATCGATTTATGTAGATTTGCCGCGGATAATGCAGGATTTAATTTTAGGGCGATGACAACTAACATAGTGCATTGCGTGATGAAAAGTAAATATTTGTAATCCAGCACGGTGTTGATTTAGTAAAAAAAGAGATGCGACGCTAATGTTTTACATAAGTAGTAATTTTGAAGTCAGAAATGCGTCTGTAGGTGCTGGACTGAACAAACATCCTATTTTGATGTAATTAGTGTTGATAAAAATGTAGAATACCATTATTTTATAGAATTAAGAAATTTTACGATAACGGGATAATTGACAAGGCTAAAAACGTAATCTTAAATCTAGGTTCATTGCTTGACCTGGCAAAATGGGGTTGTTCTGCAGTATAGCGATGAACTCCAGTTCAACGTGTTAATGCCATGTTGTACCGTAACCGGTATACAGCGTGTAAACGAACTACTGTACAGGCTCTCTACCACATAAGGGGCAGCGTTTAAATAAACAATACCTGCATTTGAAATTACCATACCTTTAGTAGATAGCTCACAAATAATTATTAAAAATAATTAATAATAATAGGCCACATGTTTGTGGTATCTGGTATACGCGCACATTGCGTATTTTAAGAGAGATTCCACATAGACTGGTAGGTTTTAAACGATTTGGATATCGAATTACACTATCCAGAGAAAAGTGGGTCAGATTGTGAAGAATTATGTCTATGCTGTTATTGTGATTTTTTTTATACGTGACCCAGTTTCATCTAGTAATTCTAGACAGTGTGTGTGTGTGTAGTGCGTGCTAAGTGATTTATACGTCTCGATAGTGCGTGCGAAGTGATTTATGCGCCTCGCAGTAGTAAAAGTAAATAAAAAATACAACAACTTACGCATCTACGAAAAATATCATGAACACAGGTAACCAGAAGTTCTCAAAAAGTAAAAAATGCATGAAAAATTATGAAAAATCCAATATTTTTTCCGATTTTATTTTTGCTGCAATTGGTGTCAAAATATTTTGTGTATACGCCCTTAAGAGGATGTACATTAGTTCGATTACACGCTGTATAGTGGACTGTCAGAAAAGTCACACTTTGATGCGTTATAACTTCGGCTACAAAACCAATGGAGCATTGAAAAACTACCTGCATACTAAAAATAGACATATTTGAAAGTAGATATAAGACCAATTCAATATGTTAAGGAATGTTAATGGTGTTTAAATATTTTAAAATTATATTTAAAAATTACTTACTATACACTATTTTATAGTATACTTCCTATATTATGTCAACACAGATATCCTTTTTACTAAACAATCACTTTAAACAATCACGAAGTAAACTGGTACATATTTATTTAATATTTCCATTTTGAACGCGAAATAATAAGCAAAAAGGTTTACATTTTCGTATGTTTAGCATTCAGTTCGTCGCAGGTTACTGAGCACGGTAATAAATCAGTTCATTCACTACTACATGCCTCCTTCGAAAAAAGCAATGACTTTTGTAATTTCACCTCAAATAGGTTTATAATTATAGCTCAATGTCATTGTAATAACAACATCGCAGTCGAATGGACTTTTAAAATGTCATTAGATTGCTGAAAATAAAAAAGAAGAAGACGGAATAAATCGCATTACTAGGCCAACGTATTTGTTTTTACTTGTTTAATGTATGTCTGGTAGTTTAAAAAATTAATGATTATATGTTTTGGAATTGTTAGAAAACGAATAGGTAATTAAATATTTGGAATATTGTTTATAAACACTAAAGCCGGATGCACATTATATCAATGATAAAATATAAAGAAGAAGCATTTGAGATATCGACACAAAATTCACTACTACCTAACCTAATAAGGCAGTGTTTCTTAAACTATGTGCAGCGGCACATTAGTGTGACACAAAATTTTCTAAGTATACTGCGAAATGCGACCAGATCGTAACCTCTAAAAATCGGTAGGACCCCCGACCGCTATGTAATGGATACATTTCTGCGGGGGATGGGCCAGAATTTCACGCCTTATTATAACATCTGGCGTTCCGGAACCGAATGCAAAATAGGAAAGGGTCTTGAAAGGGAAATACTACCTGATGCCATTGACACACTTTTACTTATATGAATTGTAATTACTACAATTAACTTAACATAAGTTAATAAATTCCTCATAGTAAGTTAAATATAACACATAATTCGTTTCATATTTAAAACCTAATATAAAGAAAATGAAAAAGGAAGTGAGCAACGAAAACAACAAAAATGCAGATTACGGGTAATGAAAAGATATTGATTTAATAAAAAAATATTTTAATTGTTCTAAAAGCCCAGAGAATTTGGCGAGGTCGCGCAGCGCAGCGGACCGGCCGAGCCAAATTCGGGCTTTTCTAAACTGGAAATTTTACTTCATGCGCAGCCGAGCGTATTAAACGCTGAAATAACTGAAATATTGTGAACAAATGAACTTTACTTGAAATCGTCGTTTTATACGCTCGGCTGCGCATGAAGTAAAATTTCGAGTTTAGAAAATCCCGAATTTGGCTCGGCCGCTCTGCTGTGCTGCACTCCCACGCCAAATTCTCTGGGCTTTTCTAAACTCGAAATTTTACTTCATGCTTCGCCTGGGAGAGGAAAATGCTCGTTTGTAAACTATTTATTGGTACAACTGGATATTTTATTGCTTTTTAGACCAAAACTGAAAAAACTTTTCTTTATTTGGTGAGAACACATGTACGTACTTTCCCAGATACCTAATCTCGGCCCTTCTCCTCGTTGCAAATCGTTTTATGATACTAACTACAACTGGAAATTTTATTACATTTTCAAAAATATTGAAATTACTTTTTGACTAATATTAAGAAGATCTTCAGTCCTTATCGAGAGTTTGTCGCAGAAACATGGAAATTATACGAGATAACGCCAAAACATTTTATATTTTTAATAACTTTATTTATTTAAAAAAATGTGTTATTAATGGGACAACATATTTCCATTGCCAAAAGAGTGAGTGTTCGGGAACCCTAAGAATGAAAGAAGAAGTAATCATTATTGGACGTGCACATATTCATCCTCCGTCTGAAGATGAAATCGATAAACTAAAATCCATTAAGGTGATAAAACAGAGAAGTAGAGACTCTGTATTGCCCTACAAACAAATTATTATTGATGAAGGGGTAACTCATTCTGGAGGTATATATGAATATTGTTATTATTGCATTCAGTGTACGGCAAAAGCAATTAATTTAAAACATAACTAATTATTTATCAAAATTAGCATGCCCTTCCTAAATTAATTATTTATTAGTGTAATTTCCAGTTTCGTTTAAATTTACGTAAAACCCAATGAGAATCTTTCAATTGTCTCTACTAGGTATTGAAATATTGTTAATTTTGAAATATAAATAGTTTATTTTTAATTTCACAATATTTTATAAGCGTGGCGCATGAAGTCAAATTTCGAGTTTAGAAAATCCTAAATTGGCTCGGTCATTAAGGGAATTTTCAGGATTTTTTAATATTGAAATTTTACTTCATGCTTCGCCTAGGAGTGGAAAACACTCGCTTAAAGCTTCAATTTGACATGGGTGGACATTTATGTTGAATCACCTTGTGCATAAGTATTCCTTTTTTTTAGACTTTTCTTTCATGAAAATCAATTTAATTTGTTTCTTATTACCAATTTTAGTTTTTAGAACAATTAATATATTTTTTTATTAAATCAATATCTTTTCATTACCCGCAATCTGCATTTTTGTTGTTTTCGTTGCTCACTTCCTTTTTCATATTCGTTATATATGAAACGAATTATGTGTTATAATTAACTTACTATGAGGAATTTATTAACTTATGTTAAGTTAATTGTAGTAATTACAACTCATATAAGTAAAAGTGTGTCAATGGCATCAGGTAGTATTTCCCTTTCAAGACCCTTTCCTATTTTGCATTCGGTTCTGGAAGGCTAGATGTTATAACAAGGCGTGAAATTTGGGCCCATCCCCGCAGAAATGTATTCATTACATAGCGGTCGGGGGTCCTACCTTTTTTTAGAGGTTACGATCAGGTCCTCTGCGAAATCTTTTTAGTTTAACATCATTGTCTGAACAAACGTACAATAAATACCATTATTTTTTCTTCTACGACTACCATGAAATGTTTCTTCTTTGGAAATGTGCCACAGAAGTAGAACGATTGAAAAATACTGTAGTGAGGTATATCGACCTTAACGCCAAATGGAACGATTAAAAAATGTCAATGCTACAAATTATGTAAATAGAAGTCTTCATCGGTATGTGCCAGATGCAACAACTGTGTCAATTAGCATGTCATTTCGATTTCGAGCCATAAAGCCGACAGGTCTTAAGGCAGCAATATTTGTAATCCCAAAAGGCACAGGCAAAAAATACAAGGACATTTTAGGCTCGTGCTATTTGGAATATTCTTTAATGAGAAAGCGACCAAAACCAAATGTTCAGGGTTTTCTAAACTCAAAATTTTACTTTTTTACGCTATGCGTCCAAATCCAAACTCAGGCTTTTCTAAACTCGAAATTTTACTTCATTCGCCACACGTATAAACACTGAAATGCTGTGAACTTACAAATATACTGCTAATTTAGTATTAAAAAAAAAAACAGCTATAGCAGGATTAAAAATATACTGCTAGACAAGAGTATTTTGAATTTTACAATATTTCAATGTTTTATACGCTACGCGCTACTCGACCACACCAAATTTTCATGCTTTTTTAAACTTGAAGTTTTACTTCATGCTTAATCTGGGAGTGGAAAACACTTGTTCTAAACTTAAAATTGAACTCATTAAAAGAACAACGTATGCCCTAAAATCAGAGCTGGGACGAATCCTCAAATACAGGATTCGAATCACGAATCTGAATCACCTAATATGATTCGAATCACGAATACTCGAATAAAGGATTCGTAAGTGAAAAATATGATTCGAATCAAAGATTCGAATCCTCATTTGTGAATCACGGATACAAATCCTTTAAAAATAAATTTGAATCTATTATTTGCAACCAGTAACATTTTATTTCATCAGTTTCTATTAACAAAAATGTTCATTTACAGACTAAATATCTGAATCAATAATGTGTGTTATTAAACTTCATTTTAAATCAGTGTTTACACGCGTGGCGCATGAAGTAAAATTTCGAGTTTAGAAAAGCCCCGCGAAAATTTGTCTCGGGTCGCTGCGCGACCCTCGACAAATTTTCTACACGGGGCTTTTCTAAACTCGAAATTTTACTTCATGCTTAGTCTGGGAGTGGACAACACTCGTTCTTAGAAGTTTCAAATTGAAGGATCACTCTAGATTACTAAGTTTATTACCATTTTACAAAGGCTACAGCTCGAAGGACCAATCATGGTCTTCGGAGACCGAAGGACTACAGGGAATTGAAGTTTTTTTTACAAGAAAACAACGAATATCTGAAGGTTTACAGCATGGGTAGGAAAGAAAACATATAGTTTTGAAAAAATATCGGAGTTGGGTTGGTTATCAGTGCGTTTTTAACTTCACTTTAAATCAGTGTTTTATACGCGGGGCGCATGAAGTAAAATTTCGAGTTTAGAAAAGCCCCGTGAAAATTTGTCTCGGGTCGCTGCGCGACCCTCGACAAATTTTCTACGCGGGGCTTTTCTAAACTCGAAATTTTACTTCATGCTTAGTCTGGGAGTGGACCGTCAATATTTTCTACATGTCGAGATTTTCGATATTTCTAGATTTTTGTCGAATTAGTCACAGTTTGTTATATTAAATGCAACTTTAATATTAAATAAATACCGTTTTTCTTAGGAATAGAATATTCACCCATTTAAACCCGAGCAAATTATAAAGTTAACTCTAAAAGTTAATTTTAGGTAAAATTTTGCATCTTTTTCTATGATTTCAATGAATGATTTATTATATTACATACGTCGATTTTATAAAAGAGTTAAATTTAAAGTACAAACGAGTGTTGTCCACTCCCAGACTAAGCTTGAAGTAAAATTTCGAGTTTAGAAAAGCCCCGCGTAGAAAATTTGTCGAGGGTCGCGCAGCGACCCGAGACAAATTTTCACGGGGCTTTTCTAAACTCGAAATTTTACTTCATGCGCCCCGCGTATAAAACACTGATTTAAAGTGAAGTTAAAAACGCACTGAAAACCAACCCAACTCCGATATTTTTTCAAAATTAGATGTTTTCTTTCCTACCCATGCTGCAAACCTTCAGATATTCGTTGTTTTCTTGTAAAAAAACTTCAATTCCCTGTAGTCCTTCGGTCTCCGAAGACCATGATTGATCCTTCGAGGTGTAGCCTTTGTAAAATGGTAATAAACTTAGTAATCTAGAGTGATCCTTCAATTTGAAACTTCTAAGAACGAGTGTTGTCCACTCCCAGACTAAGCATGAAGTAAAATTTCGAGTTTAGAAAAGCCCCGCGTAGAAAATTTGTCGAGGGTCGCGCAGCGACCCTCGACAAATTTTCACGGGGCTTTTCTAAACTCGAAATTTTACTTCATGCGCCACGCGTATACCGCCACGCGGTTAAATAACCAAATATGCATTTACAAATATTAGAATTATTCGAAAATTTAAATATTTATATTTAAATATGAATAATTTAGTGATTTAAATATTCATATTAGAATATTTAACTATTTGAATCAATCGAATTCGAATCCCAGCCTTAATAGCGATGATTCGAATTATTTGGGAGGATTTGAATCCGTGTATGAGGATTCGGATCCTTTTATAATTATAACTATAAGAATTCGAATCCTTTTATTAGGATTCGAATCATCTGCGTCTGGATTCGAATACGAATCCTTTTAAAAAAATGTAAGGAATCCGGATCACGAATCCGTTTTCACTAAAGTATTCGAATACCTCTTTTGAATCCTCTAAAAGGATTCGAATCCGGGAATCGAATCCTGAATGATTCGAATCCAGCCCAGCTCTGCCTAAAATGCATACGCCGAGTTGAGATATGTATACTTGAAATACATGCCAGTATATGCCAAGACAGTTAATTCCAAAGAATAGTTAATCCAACGTTTAGTATTTAAATTTGGTTAATTGAACGCTAGCGAAATTAATAAGGCAACGAATAGCGAAATAAACCGCAGAATTTTGAAATGTTTAGAACAAAATGGCGGCCATATTAAACATTTATTAGATAAATTTTATTAGTTATTATAACACGTCGTTTTGTTATTTAACTATGAATTAGTAAGTTCTATTGTTTTTTACTTTCACGGTATTTAATACAAGGGGAAAGTATTGTTTTCGTGAACATATTCAAATCATAAATGTCTCTTAAGTCGATTAAGACATTTTTTGAAAAATGCCTGTGTGTCTGTCTGTCTGTCTGTGTGCACTATACCGCTAAAGATATTGAGATGAAACTTTAAACTTTAGGCCACTCTGGAATTTAAAAAAATCGAAAATGGGCTTGAGTGCATGTGTTGGACACTGGGTTTATTTTCGACGTTTTTGACCTTTTTGAGAACTTTTTTAATGGAACTGTCTGCGTTTGTGTGTGACAATGAAGAATCTAATATATGTTTTTGTCTAAAACTTACCGTTTAGTCACAATTTGTGTTTTAGGTTAATGTTTTTATGAGATGTCCTTTTTGCCTTTTCTTGCAATTTTATGCCACATTTCCACTGTAAAGTGAAAACACAGCATAACTTCCTTATAAATTGCTACATATCTGCACCAATTTTGATCTTTTACTTGTATTTTAACGTGAATACACTACACAAATTTAATGTTAACATCGTTAACATATAAACGGTGACATTTGAGATTTGTTTATCCAAAATTCAATTGTCACAGCTGGTATCGCCATGATTAGGTGTGTAAAAACTAGGTGGCGCTCAAATACTTTTATCAATCAAATTATATAACAAGTAATAATAATATTTTCTAATTATTTGATATAGAATAAAGCAATTACACTACATTTGAATGAATTCAGTAATTTATTCATAAGTGAAATCAGTACATCTGAAATAAATCAAATAAATAATACACTAGCGCCACCTGTTCTTTTTTTTATGAATTTATATCAATCTGAGGCATTAGTCGGTATTACACATATTTCATATAAATAGTTGTCAACAAACGTCACTTTTATAGTGTAAAATTAAATCAGTGTATTCGCTTAAAATTGAAGACAAAGTAATAAATTGCAAATAATACTTAAGAACTTGTGTCTAAGTTGTAATGTGGGTCTATTTTATTCAGGAAATGTGTATAAAATCACACATATGAGCGATAAATAATTTCTCAAAATCGACAACTTTAAAAATTAATTTCGCTAAAACGGTAAGTTTTCTAAACAAATGGACTTCAGATTCGTTATTTTCTCATAAAAATACATATGTTTAAAAAAAAAGTTCAAAAATTGTACTGTCCTGCACATGCACCTTGACCCGAAAATGTTGTTCTTGCTTTAAAGTTGGCGTCTTTTCTGATAATTTCATTACAATCTTAGGACTTAAAAACCTTTTGGTGAAAATGAGGAAACCGAAAGTGGTACTTTACTCTTGGCGTTGTTAAGTTTTTTCTTGATATCTTGTTAAATATTAAGTTTGGAAAGATATTGTTTATTATTGGTAAATATTAATCATATCGAAAAAATCTTTCAAATATTTATTTTGTTTTCTCTAAAAAAAAAAAAAGAATGAAAAAAGACAATTTTGTTGAAACCTCTTATAATTTTCACTAGTTTCATTTAAATAAAAAAAATCTTAAAAACGAAAGAAGATACATAGGTATAGGGAATGCTAATATAGATCAATGCAGAATTCAATTATGCGTCATAATATGTCAATATATACCTTATATTCCATTCGAAAAAATTTGAACACTGTATTTTATTGTTCCAAAAATATATCACTATTGGGTACCTTTGGGTATTGGCTCTTTATAGCCAACATGGCTCCCCTACGATTTTTATTTGTTCGGAGAAACCGAAAGTGGTACTTTACTCTTGGCGTTGTTAAGTTTTTTCTTGATATCTTGTTAAATATTAAGTTTGGAAAGATATTGTTTATTATTGGTAAATATTAATCATATCAAAAAAATCTTTCAAATATTTATTTTGTTTTCTCTAAAAAAAAAAAGAATGAAAAAAGACAATTTTGTTGAAACCTCTTATAATTTTCACTAGTTTCATTTAAATAAAAAAAATCTTAAAAACGAAAGAAGATACGTAGGTATAGGGAATGCTAATATAGATCAATGCAGAATTCAATTATGCGTCATAATATGTCAATATATACAGTATGTTCCATTCGAAAAAATTTGAACACTGTATTTTATTATTCCAAAAATATATCACTATTGGGTACCTTTGGGTATTGGCTCTTTATAGCCAACATGGCTCCCCTACGATTTTTATTTGTTCGGAGATACTAATTTTTAAGTGAATTATGAAAAAGCACTAAATTTTAACCAAATTTCAAATATTTTGAGAACGGTCAAATTTGGAGGTTATATTACTTGATAAATTATAGAATTGTATGTAGAATCCAAATTCATAATAAAAAATATAGCATTCCATTTAAAATAAGGGAGTATACGACGTTCGAAAATATTTTTATTGAAACGATCACACACAATTACATAGAAGCTGAACATATCATTATAAAACATTAATTAGAAGCCCTTATACTTTTAGTGTGCGGTTTCGCTGGAACACCCTGTATATCGGGATATATATACTTAAAAAAAACCCTGTATATATTACATTTTGTCTATCATTTTTATAAATAGCACTTTAATTGAAGAAACCATCAAAAATTCTACAACAAGATGCTAGAGACCATCGAAAACGCTGTAGAATCTTTTAATTCACTACATTTTGAATTAGGCCTATTACAACCAACGATTCCATTATAATAGGAAAAAACGCGAGGCGTTTTGCGAAATCAATAACGCTGTGCTATTAAGTTAATTAATTAGTGTGAAATTTTGATGATTCTCCGCGCAACTTTGTGTAACGCAACCACAGGGAAGACACGGTGGCCTATATATTAATTAACATTGTGAAATACTTGTTTTTTTTTCGTTTCGATAAAAAACCCAAAATGTACATGTTTGTCACCGAGCATCTCCTTAATTACCCCAATTAACGGTTATCTATTTGTTAAAAATTAACTACAAATAATCACAGTGTTGTAACTACTCTAGTAAACAGACATTAGTGGAGATTATTTTGTAGTCCCCCAATAAGCAATATCGTCGATTTAGAGGTAAGTGCGTAGGAAATGAATACCATTTTATGAGTTTTACCTCTAAATTAACTGCGTATCGTTGATTTAAAGGTAAAACGTGTAACGTGTTAAATAGAGAAAAACAGGTAATGAAATCTTCAAATCGACCAAATTTAGAATTGTATTAATTAAATATCTTTATTCGTGAAATTTTGTATACAGAATACGAGGGTTGCCTTTTATATTTCGGGATTGGGCAACCCTAGTGTTGCAATCTGGCAACTGAGAGCTCTATCGTAAAGTTTGACATTTTTGAGGTTATACGTACTCAGAACGTTTTGACATATGAGCGTTATTTGTGTCGTTTACACTAACTTAAAAGATTTATCTCGGCCAAAGAATGGAATTAAATCGTGAACATTTTCGTGCGATTATTTTTTACAACTTTCGACGTGGATTCACTCAACAAAAGTGCATGGATGAACTTAATTCAATTTTTGGCGATGAAGCTCCATCAAGGACCAGTGTTTATCGATGGTATGGTGAATTCAACCGAGGTCGTAGTTCACTCCAAGACGAATTTCGTGGAGGTCGTCCAAAATCAGTTGTTGTTCCGGAAACCATTGATGCTGTGCGCAAACAAATATTGCAAGATCGTCATGTGACCTATCGTGAGATTGAGACCTTAGGCATTAGTGGGACCAGCATACATTCAATATTGCATGAACATTTGACTGTCAAAAAAATTTGTTCGCGTAGGATCCCACACAATTTGTCAATCGCTCAAAAAAGGCTCGTGTCGATTGGTGCAAAGAAAAGCTCAAAAAATACGATTGCGGTGCTTCGAAACACGTCTATGACATCGTGACAGGTGATGAATCATGGATTTACGCGTATGAGCCCGAAAGTAAACAGCAGTCGACCGTATGGGTGTTTCAAGATGAGCCAAATCCAACAAAAGTTGTTCGCGCACGAAGCACGTCCAAGCAAATGGTCGCCTGTTATTTTGGAAAAACTGGACATGTCGCAACCGTACCACTAGAACAACGCAGAACAGTCAATTCTGAGTGGTACACAACCATTTGTTTGCCAGTTGTCATCCAAGAAATCAGGAAAACTAACCGCCGAAAACGGATCACTCTTCACCACGACAATGCGAGCTCTCACACATCGGCTCAAACAACTGCATTTTTGAGCACGCAAAACATCGATTTGATGAGTCATCCGCCATATAGTCCTGACTTGGCACCGAATGACTTCTTTTTATTCCCATCCGTAAAAAATAAAATGAGAGGCCAACGTTTTTCGACACCTGAAGAAGCGGTTGATGCGTACAGAATGCATGTTTTGGAGATACCTCAATCAGAGTGGCAAAAGTGCTTCGACAATTGGTTCAAACGCATGCAAAAGTGTATAGATCTTAATGGGGAATATTTTGAAAAACAATAAAGCGATTTTCAATGATTAATATTTATTTTTGTTCTCTAATCCCGAAATATAAAAGGCAACCCTCGTATATACAACTAAATAATAGAAATAATACATTCTATTAAAAATAAAATCAAACAACATTCACCAAATGGCTATCGACCAGGGGTCTTTCAGCCTGTGAATTGTATTTATTTTTAACTGTATGTTTTTGAGTTTACATGAAGTGATTATTACACTAAAAAAGACTGTTATTCCTTACTTCACTTTTTATTTGTATCGTTAGATGTACATTTCCAGACACAAAGTGCTCATTATCAAAAAACAACTTTGTTATTGTTAATGAGCACTTTGTGTCTCCAAATGTCTATTAATTTGTTAAATTTCCAAAAGTACCAATAACTGAGCAATGTAATACCTGCTGATACTAACTGTAAGTAGATTCGAATCCTAAATAAAAGTTTGATACACTTTATCGTTACTTATCACACACTGAAAGGCACTCGGTTATAATTTAATTTTCCACTGCTTGCGCACACTTATTTTAATTTTAGACTTTTAGTTATTAGCAATATAAATATTTGCGTCACTGTCACACCAGCAGCACGAATAATTACGTAAGTGCGGGTTTTCTTTTTCATTATAAGCGGACGCGAGTTGTCGCGAAGGCACCATTTTTGGGATTAGAGCACCGTTAGGCGCGCACACCAGGTGGTGAAGTTCCCGCGGGTTCTCTGCGACTACTGTGCTTTCGGCGGGGTCAGGTCAGGGAAACGGGATCGATATGATTGTTGAAAAATGGGTCGAAAGTGGGCAAAACTAGCGTGCGGGTTGTTCACTCGCGTACGATTGGATTGTTATGAATGGGTATGACATACTGGCTCCTGTACGATCGGATTATTGTGAATGGAAGCGACGCATGCTAACTCATACTATACACTTACAGAGGTGCGCAATTGAATTGTAAGTGTGAGCGAGCGAGAATTCGGATTTGGGTTAAAGAGAAAATTGATCAAGACTATTTGGCAAGTGGGGCGGCCTTTCGGCGCGTCCAATCGACGGTCTTTACTATTAATTGGATCATTATCGGCGTCGTCTTTCTTTGATACCTTAAATCGCCGCTTGATCTAATCCAATAATCGTCATCAATTGCTATTCCGATAAGTTCCTTGTTTACACGCAATTAGGGCAATAAACCTACTTGTTTTTGGGGCTATTTTTGTTTAGTACAGCTATTGAAAATGTTCACATGGTGAACGAAATGTACATTCAGCGATCTAAATAAACCAGTGAAGAAAAAGGATTACTAACGTGTTTTATTTTATTAAAATCATCTTCACGTAACTCACAACGAAACATTCTATTTTTGTTTGTTTGTTTGTTTGTTTGGCATAGGTTCTAGCCATTCAGCCACTAACGATGATTATATTAATTTATTACTATATATTTGGACGTCACAACACATTCACACACAACCATGGAACCGGAGACGAGTATTTTTCGTTAGAAAAATTACTCGCCTCCGCTGGGAATCGAACCCAGATCACCTCCGTGACCGATTGGCGAAACCGGCGGCTCAACCGCTCGGCCACTGCGGGCCCCTTTTTGGGGCTTTATTATGGCAAAATGTAGAGCCTGAAAATACAGCAATGCAACTTAATTTTAATTGATCTTAATTGCAAATGACTAACTATTAAAGCACCTTATAAAATCTCGTAATTAAAAATTCTTAAATAAATCTCTATTTCGCTTTGTAAGTTTTGAAGTTAATTCTTAGGTATTTGGCCAGAACGGCTGACTAAATTAATAAATTAGATTCTGTTAGAAGTAGTAGAAGGTCTGACAGAATCTAATTTACCAAATTTTATTATACCGGGCGTTTGATAAAAAAACGCCTAACGCCATAACTCTTGTATTTTTTGGCCGATTTTATTGAACTAAAAACCACAGCCAATGACCGTCTAGATACTCAAAAATGATATGAATATCGATTTTTTCAATAATAACTTTATTTCCAAATAATAGCCAACTTAAGATTTTTAAATGGCTGCCTATAATTATTTAATTTTTTTACATTAGACATTATTTTTCTAAATCCAAGAACGCTTAATTTCTTCTGTATTGTGGAGGCTTCATTGCTTAATTTCTTGTTTTTGTTCAATGTTTTTTGCATCTTCTATTTAAAATTATATTTTTAAAAAATTATAATTAGTGTGCATTGTAAAAAAAGTGAAGAATGTCATTTATTGTGAGGTTATGTCATTAATAATAACGAAACAACAAATAAGTACCTACGTTACAACTTAATGTAGAATAAACGTAAAGGAAAAATGTAAATATTTTGTTATTTCAACATTTCGATTATGACTCATTTGTTTAAGTATAATTATAACTTCACATTTCAGTGTTTTATGCGCGTGGCGCATTAAGTAAAATTAAACTTTTATTGCTGATCAAAATTTATAAATAGAATTAGTATGTATGTATAATCAGCTTAGAAGATTCAATACAATTTGTCAACCAACCGAACCAAATAAAGGCTAGTATTTTTTAAACTTTACAATATTTCGGTGTTTTTTTTATATTAGCAGAGCAAATTATAAAGTTAACTCTAAAAGTTGATTTTAGGTAAAATTTTACATCTTTTTCTATGATTTTAATGAATGATTTGTTATATTACGTCGATTTTATAAAAGAGTTAAATTTAAAGTTCGAATAACTGTCTCGGGTCGCTGCGCGACCCGAGACAAATTTTCTACGCGGGGCTTTTCTAAACTCGAAATTTTACTTCATGCTTAGTCTGGGAGTGGAAACACTTATTCGAACTTTAAATTTAACTCTTTTATAAAATCGACGTAATATAACAAATCATTCATTAAAATCATAGAAAAAGATGTAAAATTTTACATAAATCAACTTTTAGAGTTAACTTTATAATTTGCTCTGCTCTTAATGGATTAATATTCTATTCCTAAGAAAAACAGTATTTATTAAATATATAAGTTGCATTTGATATAATAAGAAACTGTGAATAAGTCGACAAAAATCTAGAAATATCGAAAATCTGGACATGTAAAAATCTTGACGGTCCACTCCCAGACTAAGCATGAAGTAAAATTTCGAGTTTAGAAAAGCCCCGTGAAAATTTGTCGAGGGTCGCGCAGCGACCCGAGACAAATTTTCTGGGCTTTTCTAAACTCGAAATTTTACTTCATGCGTCACGCGTATTAAACACAGATTTTAAGTGAAGTTAAAATGTACATAAATTTGACAATATTATAGTGTTTTATACGCGTGGCGCATGAAGTAAAATTTCGAGTTTAGAAAAGCCCAGAAAATTTGTCTCGGGTCGCTGCGCGACCCTCGACAAATTTTCACGGGGCTTTTCTAAACTCGAAATTTTACTTCATGCTTAGCCTGGGAGTGGAAAACACTTGTTTAAAGCTTTAAATTGAACTTTAAAAAAGAACAGGGAATATCCGCAATTGTTGTATCAATTCCATGGTATGTCATTATTTTTATAAAATCACATTACTTTTTCTTAATTATTTTAGCTGTAAATTTTCTGACATTCTTTAATTTGTAAAAGAATTTAATTTGTAGCTTTAAACGAGTGTTGTCCACTCCCAGGCTAAGCATGAAGTAAAATTTCGAGTTTAGAAAAGCCCCGTGAAAATTTGTCGAGGGTCGCGCAGCGACCCGAGACAAATTTTCTGGGCTTTTCTAAACTCGAAATTTTACTTCAGGCGCCACGCGTATTAAACACAGATTTTAAGTGAAGTTAAAATGTACATAAATTTGATAATATTATAGTATTTTATACGCGTGGCGCATGAAGTAAAATTTCGAGTTTAGAAAAGCCCAGAAAATTTGTCTCGGGTCGCTGCGCGACCCTCGACAAATTTTCACGGGGCTTTTCTAAACTCGAAATTTTACTTCATGCTTAGCCTGGGAGTGGAAAACACTTGTTTAAAGCTTTAAATTGAACTTAAAAAAAAAACAGGGAATATCCGCAATTGTTGTATCAATTCCATGGTATGTCATTATTTTTATAAAATCACATTACTTTTTCTTAATTATTTTAGCTGTAAATTTTCTGACATTCTTTAATTTTTAAAAGAATTTAATTTGTAGCTTTAAACGAGTGTTATCCACTCCCAGGCTAAGCATGAAGTAAAATTTCGAGTTTAGAAAAGCCCCGCGTAGAAAATTTGTCGAGGGTCGCGCAGCGACCCGAGACAAATTTTCACGGGGCTTTTCTAAACTCGAAATTTTACTTCATGCGCCACGCGTATTAAACACAGATTTTAAGTGAAGTTAAAATGTACATAAATTTGACAATATTATAGTGTTTTATACGCGTGGCGCATGAAGTAAAATTTCGAGTTTAGAAAAGCCCAGAAAATTTGTCTCGGGTCGCTGCGCGACCCGAGACAAATTTTCACGGGGCTTTTCTAAACTCGAAATTTTACTTCATGCTTAGCCTGGGAGTGGAAAACACTTGTTTAAAGCTTTAAATTGAACTTTAAAAAAGAACAGGGAATATCCGCAATTGTTGTATCAATTCCATGGTATGTCATTATTTTTATAAAATCACATTACTTTTTCTTAATTATTTTAGCTGTAAATTTTCTGACATTCTTTAATTTGTAAAAGAATTTAATTTGTAGCTTTAAACGAGTGTTGTCCACTCCCAGGCTAAGCATGAAGTAAAATTTCGAGTTTAGAAAAGCCCCGTGAAAATTTGTCGAGGGTCGCGCAGCGACCCGAGACAAATTTTCTGGGCTTTTCTAAACTCGAAATTTTACTTCAGGCGCCACGCGTATTAAACACAGATTTTAAGTGAAGTTAAAATGTACATAAATTTGATAATATTATAGTATTTTATACGCGTGGCGCATGAAGTAAAATTTCGAGTTTAGAAAAGCCCAGAAAATTTGTCTCGGGTCGCTGCGCGACCCTCGACAAATTTTCACGGGGCTTTTCTAAACTCGAAATTTTACTTCATGCTTAGCCTGGGAGTGGATAACACTCATTTAAAGCTTCAAATTGAAGTATTTTAAGAAGCAACGAATATGCAGCGCATGCATATGTATACTTTAAAGAAAAATTCCATGTATAAGTATATGAGATAATTGTTAAGTTATTATAAATTTTTGTTTGATTTTTGTAGTTGTTGTTGTTTTAGTTTATCAATGTTTCAATATTCTTGTTAACTGGATTTTTAATATACCTATTATAAAAGAAAATAATATTCATTCAACGCATGGCCATCTAGAAAATCTTTTTTGTTTTTTGTTTTTTGGTATTTTAACTATTTAGGGCAAAACAAAATATTAAGTGTTACATATTGTTGCAATCACAAGAAAAAAATGAATATTTTGAGATACTCAGGTACAGGGTGTCCTATTTAAGAAAATATTAGTTTTGATAATATCTCAAAAATTCACGGTCAAATCTTCTTGTTTAAGTTACTACATAATTCAGTTGATTGTTCGGAACTTTTGCAAAGGATACATTTTTATGTGCCTAGACTCTCGACACGTCATTGTACCAGCTTTTATGTTCAAAAAGCTCAAACTAATGTCTTGGAACTGTCCCCAGTGCGTCGCATTTGTGTGTATCACAACATATTTGCCACTCATTGTGATATTTTTCACTTGGACTTACGTGAATTCAAGAACATAATTTCTGGTACTTGATATTAATAACAACAAACAGCTGCATAGACTTACTATTGTTATTTCTTAGTTATTTTGCCATTATTTTATTATTATAATTTCTAAATATTTAATATATTTTGTTTAAATAGAATCACGTGATCTTTATCTTTATTTTTGTAATTTTATTTTGTTTTGTTTATATATATTATTTTAAGAATTTTTACTTTTGTAATATTACTCTGTAATTGGGATGTCCTGTTGGGTAATAAATATTATTATTATTATTATTATTATTATTAAAAATAAAAACATCTATACTTTTTTTAAGTACACCACTAGATTCTACGTAAAAAGTCAAAAAACTTTTGTATTTAAAATATTTTTCTATCTCTATAAATAACCGAGTCATAAGAGATAACAAAAACCAGAGATTTTGAGAATCACCCTGTATCTTCTAAACCAATCTAGTTAGCGTTGATCTGATTACGCCATTAAACTAAACACTAAAAAAGAGAACGGGACACATATCTTAGTTTTTTTTTATTTCTTACCGTTTAGCCTATACCCTATAATATCAACGAAAAAAAATCACCCTGTACGTATTATGATGGAAATTTTTATTGTGTAGTTTTTAAATATCAAACATTTTCTATAGCTTACCACAGTTTGAATTTATTTATTTATTTATTCACGAGATACCTTTTAACATTGAAATAATACAAAATAAGAAATAACAAAAGTTTAAGAGCCGCAGAATGACTACACACATACGTTATGATAACTACATTGCTAATTCTAACATAATCTTAAAAAGTTTTATCCGGATTAATGACCACCAGTGCTCTTCGAAAACATAAGAAATTGTTCGCAAATGGTTCGAAATTCGGGGATGAGAGCAAGCAGTTGGCCGAATGGATTAATCTGGACAAATTATTATTGCCACCGTACGCAGTTCTTGCCCAAATAAAGGAAGTATTTGCAATAGAAAGGTTATTATTGGATAAAAGTAGATCTCAACTTACCGGTGATAGTTTCTTGGTCTTTGGTTGAGGTCGAAGCAACAATTGGTAGATGTAGGTTAGGGAGTGCGCGCTCGGCGCCACTCACCTCCTCTGGGGCTGCCAGCTTGAACGGAAACTACTTCCAGCGAACCTAAAACAAAGCGATTTGATATAGTTTTACGTATTACCTATTGCTATGCATTTGGCAAAATAGGCAATAGATAGCGATTTTGCTATCGAAATTCAAATTCGGCAGGTCTTTTCATATCAGGTTAAAAGAGCACGAAAACGACATAGACAATAAAAAACAAACCACTGGTTTTTCTAAACACTGTATAATAATAATAATAATAATAAATTGTCTTTATTCAATTGAAAGAAAATACAAAGTAAACAAAATACAGGCGAAGTTCAGCGATAGCTTAAAAAAAACTATCTCTGCTCTTCCACTTAACCTGTGAGGAAAAAAAATATATATATATCGTTTAAGAGTGCTAAAAGAATTTTTTTTTATTTCAATGGTAGTTCTAGAAATTAACTGTTTTATAACAAAAAGAAATAAAGAGAGAGAGAAAAAAAATATATTTATAATGACAATAATTAAACAAAATAGGCAATAGATAGTGATTTTGCTATCGAAATTCAAATTCGGCAGGTCTTTTCATATCAGGTTAAAAGAGCACGAAAACGACATAGACAATAAAAAACAAACCACTGGTTTTTCTAAACACTGTATAATAATAATAATAATAATAATAAATTGTCTTTATTCAATTGAAAGAAAATACAAAGTAAACAAAAAACAAAATACAGGCGAAGTTCAGCGATAGCTTAAAAAAAACTATCTCTGCTCTTCCACTTAACCTGTGAGGAAAATATATATATATATATATCGTTTAAGAGTGCTAAAAGAATTACAGATTTTTTTTTTATTTCAATGTCCGTTCTAGAAATTAACTGTTTTATAACAAAAAGAAATAAAGAGAGAGAGAAAAAAAATATATATTTATAATGACAATAATTAAACTAACATTCTATGGGGAAAACTTATTACATAATATATATTTTTTCATTGCTTGTTTGAAACTATTGTTTGTGAGATTTTTTAGTAGATTGGGTATGGAATTATAAATTTTGTAAATACTAAATGAAAATGATCTAAGAAAAAATGATGTTTTATGTTTAGGTGGAGAAATCCTGCCTCTAAATCTCACATTAATGGTATGAACGTCAGACCGAAATACAATTCTGTCATAAAGATAGGGAGGATGGCGCGTCTGAATAATTTTATTATAAAGGGTACAACACATATCTAAGGGGGGATATTCTATTTTCAGAGGGATCAATTTGTATAAAAGAGGAAATTTTTTAAAATGTATAAGCTCATTTGAAATCTAAGGAAACTACAAGATCAAAGGTGCTTCGTGTAAAGTCTACACATTACCCTTTCCCCTGACGTCACAAAAAACAAAACACAGTATCATAAACGCATGTCCATGTTTTTGTATGATTTTAATACTTCATTTATTTGACAAACCTGTCAGTGAGCAATCTATTTCAAAAGAAGGAACGAGAACAAACTGACAAACTGTAATATTTTCCCTGTATAGGGGAAATATAATCCACACTTTTAACACACTAACTTTATTATTCAATCGCTTACACACAAACGGGCGCTGATTCAACAATGAATGCGCAGACCCGGAAAATCAACGGCGTGTCTTGTCTTCGTGCATCTTCGTAAGTTACAGAGGGCGCAGAAAACAGGACTAAGAATTTGCATACATTACAACAGAACAGTACCTTATTTAAACTGGATATTACTCCTGATAATGCTGTAAAACGCGAAACTAGTCGAGTAAATAGTAAAGTAAAAAATTGTGAAACAAACCAAGTATAATTTAATTTAAACCTTCATTATCAATATTTAACAATGTCCAATCTTAAGTCCTAAGTCTGTGGATTCTCTTTATTTCTAAAATTTTAATTATTTTTAATGCAATACTTTCGCCCATTATTGGAAATTCCATACGTTTCTTCTTTAAATAATTTTGCCGCATTTCCAATGAAATTTTGAGCATTTTCGTAAAATTGGCGCATTTGAAGTATTTTAACAGGCGTCATAATTGTCATGATGATAGAAACGCAAACTTAATATTCGACATGCTAAACAATGGAAGGTGTTCTGTTGCAACCAGAATCCATTGATTGAAAACAGAAGTTGATAACGTCAGAGTAGAAAGGTAATGTGTTGACAAGACCACCCCATATAAATGAAAAGTGGGAGGGATTTTCTGTTTAAAATGAGGATATTTTACATTTTTTGAAGGAAAATCTACAGTGTGATCATTTAAATCAGGTATGGGCAACCTTTGACATGTTGAGGGCCAAACTTTAGCGTGCAAATACGTTCGCGGGCCGCGTTTAAAAGTACTTAGTGCATTTTAAAGTAGTGATAATATTTTTTGCGATAGATATTAGACATGAAATAATACGACAATGTTATTATACATAAAGATAATTTATCATAAAGATAAATTGAGTTTGTCAATAGGTTGCAGAATATTTATAAAATATAAAAACGAATTAAAATTAATATCGACTTTCTGCAAAAAGTTTGTCTCCAAATATTCATTGAAACAACTACTTCTCGAGCTAATACCCCGACAGATATTGAATTATACAATGAATATTTGCGTTACACGACAGCACTGCTGTTCTATGCATAATTTATATGCAAAATGCAACATCAGGTCAAACTATTCTCTAACCAAACTAAATGAAATAAAAGGAAATTGAAATAAATTGAATCGATATTAATTTTAATTCGTTTTTATATTTTAATGTTATTATAGTACAATTTATTAAAATAACAAAATTAAATTTAAAAAAATGGTACATTATAATTAAATCGTTAAATTTGCAATTGTTACAAACTACGAAAGTTAAATACACCGAAATCAATGAGACACTTAAGCTTGAATTTGGGAAAGTAATCCATCGATATTTGGATTAATTCCGCTGACACAAAGACGTTAAGAATTTTCCAAATTATCGTCAGTCAGTCTTGTACGATGTGTTGATTTATTAACTTTCATCAATGAAAAGAACTGTTCGCATTTATAAGTACTGCCAAACGCACAAATCAATCTTCTTGCGAATTTTCTAAGCTGCGGAAAATTGTCTTCTTCTAGGTATTTTTTGTAGAAATTGCACAACTCTACGTCTTCAAATGTGGATTTTAGGAGGTAGTTTTCTTGAATCTCGATCAACTCCATTTGTAAGTGTATTGGAGCATTTTGTACAATATATGTTGTAGGAGTAGCAAATAAACTGAAACAGTCTTCCATGTTTTTGAAGTCGCAAAATCTGTTCGAAAATTGTTCAGACAGTAACTTGAGTTCTTCAGCATATTGAGCATAAGCAATATTTTCATACGCAGAGAGCGTGTTGAAATGGTAACTGTTACCAGACAGCATCAGGACTCCCACAAGCGTAGTTTGATCTGAAACGCTTTTAAATGGCTGTATAAATCATTTACTAACTGTCCTTGTTTTTGAAGTTTCAAATTTAAATCTTTCAAATAGCCTGTAAGATCGACCAGAAATGCAAAGTCACATATCCATTTTGATTTTGGGTCACTTAATTCAGATAGTGGTTTATCTTTTATTTTCACAAAGTCTGCTATCTCATTTCTAAGCTCGTAAAACCGTTTCAACATTTTTCCTTTGCTCAGCCATCTGACTTCACAATAATATGTTACGTCGTTATATTCAGCTGATATTTCATCCAAAAACGCCTTGAACTGACGATGGTTAAGCCCTCGGGATCGAATAAAGTTCATAACATTCTGGAGTCGAATGGACTTAGAACACAGGTTCTGTTGGTGGATAATGCAATAAAGGACTATCAAATCATCTTTTTGCACATTTAATTCTGTTGCTTTTTCATTCAAAATTCCGATGAAACCTTTACGTAAGCCGACCATAGAAGGTGCACCATCAGTGCATACTCCAATTAATTTTGACCATGGCAAGCCAAAACTTGTGAATACCTTTTGAACTTCAATAAAAATATCCTCTCCTGTAGTGGTTCCTTTTAGCGGCTGTAAAGCAAGCAATTCCTCAGTAACAGTGAACTCCTTATCAACACCTCGAATAAATATAGCCAGTTGAGCTGTGTCAGACAAATCGGTGCCGGTGCTCTCGTCTAATGCTATGGAAAATGATTCAAAACCAGCATTGCAGCCATACGGTCAGTCAATGTTGTTTTTATATCATTAGCCATCATTTCTATACGTCGAACAACAGTTTGTCTTGACAAACTAATTTTTTCAAATTCTTTTTTCTTTTCAGGACACATAATACCCCAAACTTCTAACATACACTCCTTGATAAATTCTTCTTCGGCAAATGGTTTTAATGCCTTTGTCAATTTTGAGCTAACTATAAAACTAGCTTTCACAACATTATCAAGTTGTGTTCTTTGTTTATGAAACATTTGTTGCTGTTTTTCCAAATTTTCGGTAAGCTTCTGAATTTTGTCTGTTCTTAATTGTCCTGTCAGTGAGTGCAGCGTAGCATGCTTAGTTGAGTAATGCCTCTTTATATTGAATTCTTTCATTACTGAAATGGATTCATTACACAGCAAACAATTAGGCTTACCATTGTGCAAGATAAAAAAGAACTCTTCAGTCCATTTTTCTTGAAAATGGCGACCCTCTGTATCTACTTTTTGTTTCTTTCCACCAGACATCATTTTTGTTTACTTTTCGTTCAATAAACTTAATAACAAACTGTAGTTAGTAACCACTCAAGATGCACACAAAGTCACAAAGCAAGTTGACGGTTCGAGCAGTTCGCTAGGATATCGCTTGTCCAAGTTATCACCTCGGTAGCTCAAATAGAACTGAACTAACGTTCGGGCCATCCACCCGCTTATATAGGCAAAATGAACGAATAATCTGAAATAAACTAGTTTAGAATAATTGAGAAGCAATAAATCTTTTGATGTGTCGCCCGTGAGGCGGCAAACCTCAAAGAATTTCATCGAGCAAGTCAAGTGGCGGCGATTATGAAATAGTGAGGCGGCAAACATCAAAGAATTTGATGTTTGCTGCCTCACTGTCACTCCCGTGAGCATAAGTACCTATTAAAATATTTTTTTAATTGGGTTTTTTCAAAATGTCTCGCGGCCCGGATCATATCTTACAGCGGGGGTTGCCCATATGTGGTTTAAATGATGATTTAGGGTAGGCAGAATTTTATTTGTGAGGTTGCCCAGAATGCTAAGTGAACGATAAAATGAATTTGAGGTTATGATCAACTATGCGTTAACAGTCAGTAGTAGCAATCTAATTTAAAACTCAAAGCCTACTCTAAATCATGTTTTAAATTATCGCAGTTCCCAACACTGGTTCTAAGCAACCGTACAAAAAAAAATATCGCCTACTCTGATTTATAATATAAATGATCGCACGGTATAAATCTTAGCAAAAATCTGCGGGCAGAAATTACCGTTCGACAATCGTGAGCCAGCTAGAACGTTTACCAAAAAAAAATACCCTATTCTTCTCAAAATAGAAAAACATTTTTAATAACGAAATCATATAAAGGTATTAATTAATAAAATGTTAAATAACCTTTCACTCTGAAAACTGGTTAATTGCTAAATTAACGTTAAACGAAATCGCAGCAATTAAATAAAACACAAATAATTATACGTGCATTAGGTATGGTTTTCATTTCATAGAACCTTACATAAAAAACTGCACACGGAACAACCACAATTAGCATTAAAAATACTATAGATACAACAAAGAAAATTATAATTTACGTACCGAAAACAAATGTTTTTAGTATTTATTCTATCACCTCACGTACGCCGAATGCATCCGTGACTGCATTTTAAGAGTTTACATACAAAATTATCAGCAGATAGATAACATTGTATGATCGTGTGTTTTATCATCGCTTTTAAATAAATTACATATACGGTATTTTTATCAACATTTCTGAATACTTAAATATCAAAAAATAACAACTGATTATTGTTGAAAATAAGCGAAGAATCGCTCGGTGTTTCTATTCAAGCGTTCAATATTTTTTAAAAGTGTGTTTTCCACTCCCCGATTAAGCATGAAGTAAATATTTCGACTTTAGAAAACCTTGACAATTTGGATTCGACGGGCGCGAAGTGACCAAATTTTCAAGGTTTTCTGAAGTCGAAATATTTATTTTATGCGCCAGCTGGGTACAACACTAATTTAGTGTAAAGTTCAAAATCACACACTTAACAGTGTGGATTTATTTTTAATTATAACGAGTATTCATTTATAAATTTCACTTAAATAAAATCACTTGATTTTTAATTAATTGTGATTTAAGTTACTAAATAAGTTAATTTGATACATTGTACTGTTTGACATGACTTGAGAATGTGTGAAGAAAACTGTAAATATATTGTTATTCAAATATTTCGTTTATTACTCATTTAAAAAAAAGTTTTCAGTGAATTTCTAACTTAATAATATTTCAGTGTTATATAAATTTGCAAGATTAGAAAAGCCTGAAAATTTGGTTTGGTCGCGTAGTGCTACGCGACCAAATTAAATTTTAAGGCTTTTCTAAACTCTAAATGTTACTACATGCTTAACCAAGGAGCGGATACACTCGTTTAAAGGTTTAAATTAACCAAAACGCTGTAAATCAACGGGATATGTACAAGGTGGTTTTTTTCGTTGATATTATAGGGTATAGGCTTAACGGTAAGAGATACAAAAAAGCTAAAATATGTGTCCCGTTCTCTTTTTTAGTGTTTAGTTTAATTTTTTTTTTATTATTTGCAAAACACTTAGTTGTATTTTACTATAATTACAATCTGATCACAAATGGATCAATGAGTAATATTTAGCTAACTTAATTTACTAAAGGTTTAATACTAAGGGTTTACCCATTAGTATCCCTTAGATTTTAATAACTTAATTACACTAATTAATGTGTACACTAGCACTATGCTCTGCTTTTGCACTAACACACTATTAAACTAACTGAAACGGTTTAGTCCGCTGTAGTCTTCTGGTCAAATTCGTGTTATCGAGGAGCTGGATGGCTTCGATGTTGACGTGTTGAAGAAGTCGCTGTTCATGACTCTTGGCAAATTTGTGTATTGTCTCATTAACAGTATCCATTTCCAAGTCCCTGTGGAGGTCACTGTTTCGGAAATACCAAGGAGCATTGACAATACTCCTCAGTACTTTATTTTGGTATCGCTGGATTATTTCTATATTGCTCTTTTTGGCACAACCCCACAGCTGGATGCCAGATGTCCATACGGGCTTAAGAATTTGTTTATACAGCAGTAATTTATTGTATATTGACAGGGTTGAGTTCCGACCAAGCAGCCAATACATTTTTCGAAATTTAATGTCCAGTTCTTCTTTTTTCTTTTTGACATGAGCTCTCCAGCGTAGCTTAGCGTCCAGTGTAAAACCCAAATATTTTGCTGTATCAGCATATGGTACCTGGATATCATTCATACTAACAGGGATATGTTGATTTCTTTTATTTATGAAATTGACGTGGACCGATTTAGTCTCATTCAATTTATCTTGAACAAGTTTCTCATCTTTCACGTGGTGAAACATATTTAACTATGATTTAATAAAGAAACATTGGTTAAATTTCACTAATATATTGGTGAAATTTAACCAAGTGTTTTCTTTATTAAATCTCATTCAATTTGATTCGCCATTGCTTAGTACAGATGTTAATTTTATTTATCGAGGTTTGCAGATTTACTGCTACTTCTTCGTGATCTTTGCCTACAGACAATATAGCAGTGTCGTCGGCAAATGTGGCTATCGTATCATGGTCTAATTCAGGTATATCGCTGGTGTATAATATGTAGAGGACTGGTCCTAGCACACTGCCCTGTGGCACACCTGCCTTTATTTCTTTTAGTTCAGAGTAAGCATCTTCCTGCTTAATTCTGAAAACTCTATCTGAAATGTATGATTCTAGTATTTGTAAATATAGTCTGGGTAGAAGTTTTCTTAATTTGTATTTAAGTCCGTCGTGCCACACTTTGTCAAAAGCTTGCGCTACATCAAGACAGATAGTAGAGCAAACCTTTCTTTCTTCCAGTGACTTTTCAATTACGTTCGTTATTCTGTGGACTTGATCTATAGTTGAATGACATTCTCTGAAACCAAACTGATGTTCTGGTATTATGTTTTTGCCTTCAATAATTGGTTTTAATCTTTTAAAAAGTATTTTTTCAAACATTTTTGAGATTACAGGTAATAAAGAGATTGGTCTGTACGAAGAAACTTCATTTGGTGGTTTTTCAGGTTTAGGAATCATTATCACTTCTGCTACTTTCCATTACTTAGGAACATATTTTAATCTAAACGATGCATTAATAAGATATGTAAGTTTTACTATTGCTTTACGAGGTAGTTGTTTCAGAATTTTGCCAGTAATTAAGTCAAATCCTGGAGCTTTCTTAGTGTTAATGTGATCTTTAATTATCATTTCAATTTCTCTTCAAATTATATTTTCTTCAATCATCACCTTACTCCTCTCACTAATTAAATAACATACCTACTATTATACCTTATTACCATAATCTACAAAACTATAATTTTCAATTTACAACACCTCAAAATAACCAATAATATTCAAACAACAACTCAACTATGATACTTAACTCTAAGTAAACAATTGAAATAACCACTACATGTGCGCGTTCGATTTCAGAAAGTGATAATCGCCTTTCTTTCTTTATTTTCGCCTCTACAAGTGTGTGTGTATATAATTATGAAGGTAAACCCACGCCAATGAGGAACATATTTTACGATCTCGCATACTTTACATAACTGCACGTATACCGTTGTGTAATAATCTATTGAAAATCTAATGTAAGAAATATTCTGCGCGCATTTTCTCACCGTTAATAATCGCTAATGCACGTGAACTGTGTCAGCACCCGATGATAATCTCAACCTGGAAATGATACACACAACAATTTTATTGTACATATTCATAAAATGGGATTACGTTTTGGTTTAGTATTACACAAGAGTCGATCGCTTCAGATTAAAGTAATTTGAAAAGTATATCGTCGATAAGTATCATTCGTATATCGTCGATTTAAAAAAGTAAACGTCGGAATTTTCCAACATTATCAAAACTTGACCCTTTAACCCGCAGTTACGTTTTTTTATAAATCTCATATTCTGAAAAATGTTAACTTTTTTATTTTAATTGAAATTGGTGATATAATTAGTGGGATCTTTGCAAATTTTCTAAAAGAAAGCATATATTTGGCAATTTGTACTTTTTACTTATAGAATATTGCAAGTAAAAGATAATGCAAATAGCTAGTGCTTCATGGCAATTTTATTTTGTTCATAAATGTTGGAGATATAGCGATCTACGTATGTCTATTAAGGTTACAAGTAAATGAATATCTGTATGTATTATAGGAATAAAGTAGTTTAAAAAACAAGAAATAAAGATCCATCCAAAGAAGGTTGTTCTTTTCTGGTCTTCCATCAACGTTCCATCAATAAAAATATCAGTATAAATGAAATTGCCAATTCTTGGTTGCAGAATACTTCAAACATTAAAAGTGCGATTCTTTTCGCAATCTACAACAAGTTAGTCTTACAAAGACTATATCAAACACTCATTGAAACAACTACTTCCCGGGCTAATACCCCGACGGACATTGAATTATACAACAAGTGTTTGCTGGTACATACAGTAACGTACTGCAAATGTAACAATTTGGGTCAAATTATTCAGGCCATCTAAAGACTGATGAGAGATAAATCTCGAAACGCGTCTATAGATGGCCTGAATAATTTGACCCAAATTGTTACATTTGCAGTACGTTACTGTATGTACCAGCAAACATTTGTTGTATAATTCAATGTCCGTCGGGGTATTAGCCCGGGAAGTAGTTGTTTCAATGAGTGTTTGATATAGTCTTTGTAAGACTAACTTGTTGTAGATTGCGAAAAGAATCGCACTTTTAATGAATTAAATATCATCAATCATCTTATTAAATTTTACTTACAGGTATCCAAGAACACACGCACTTCATATAAAATACGACTAACTGGGGAACTAGTAAAAGTGAACAATTACGACACCATATGAACTATGAGATTTTAATAACCTCACTTTCTACTTAGGCTTAAACAGTAGAACACGATCGGGGCCTCGCGAAAAGGTAAACACGACGGTATATCATCCTACAATTTAATTAAATACCAATTCCGCTCAATTTGTAACATGCACACACCAGATATCAAAGTGCGTGAAAACGCGAACGCGATCCGAGTTGTTGGTAAAAGTATTAATTGCGCGTAATTTGAATGCGTTACTATGCGAAAAATTGTTCGAATGAAAATTGAATAATTGCGCGCTGGTAATTATTTAAAAAAAAAACCTTTCTATATTTAAGCGCTCGCGAAAGTTGTTTGCCCAAATTGTGATTATATTGAAGCTTTCAACAACAACTGTTTTTCACTCCATGATTAAGCATGAAGTAAAATTTCTAGTTTGGAAAAGCCGTAAAATTTGATTTTTGGTCGCGTAGCGCTGCGGGACCAAACCAAATTTTCAGGCTTTTCTAAACTCGAAATTTTACTTCATGCTTAGTCTGGGAGTGGAAAACACTCGTTTAAACTTTAAACGGAACTAATTTAAAAAAAGCGTATGCATAAGTATAAAAATCCCTGGTTATGTCTGACTTAAAAAAACTCTAGGTCTTCGACTCCTTAGAATGTCTTGTGGTTCGAATTAATCACTGTCAGGGAAGATACTATGAGCGAACTTAAATCTGACATGGATGATATGGTAGACATGATAACCGTAATGAAATTAACAAATACAAGTAGTAGAATCTAAAGTAATTATAATAATATAATAATAGACTTTTGACTTTTAACTGTCTAATTATTTAGAGAATAAAATTTACTTGGTAGAAAAACAAACAAATAATTTACTGAGGAGATTTATTAGCCAAATAAAGTTATTTTGTGTTTATAATACCGAAATCTTTGGAATAAATTAATTTATTCCTAAAGTAAATTTTATTTAGGAAATAAAACGTTTTATAATTAATAGAATACATTTAACAAAGAATAATTAATGACAGTTATCATAGGCTGATAACTTGATTTCAGGCATGCCATGACTCACCGTGATTTAATAAACTACAGCTTTTTTAGTTCTTTATTTTCTAATTATTGATAGATAGCACTAGATATTTCAAAAATGTAATGTTTTAAATCAAATTTATCCCGATGTTTCGGTAAAATAATAAAGTAATAGAAATAAAAATGAACTAACTCAAATATCATTAGATAAGCAAAAGAATCATCTTTCGATTGGGGTCATCATAAACCCTCTAAGTTAAAATGGGGAGCAGCATTCTGCAAAAAAAGTGTTTCCCATGTTAATGGCCTATGTTCGGTTTAGGAATATTCACCCGGTACACAATTAATTAGGAAGGGCATCTACTTTGCAATATCCCTGGGGTACATCTTAACATAAATTTGGGCCTGGATACAGCCATCAAGATATGATGAATAGAATATTTAAATTAAATAAAATTAAACTGGAATTTTTTAAGATAAAATGTAAATCGAATTCTTTGAAAGCATAATATTCATGGATGTAAAGGATTTGTAGCGTGATGTGGCAAGTAACCGAGGACTTTGAGGCGGCTATGAGAGACGCGGCAGAAAACATAAGGACGTTACTAGTGATACGGTTTTTGTGATAACGAATAAATGTTACCTTGTTCAACTGGCCTCCAAAGCTTTTATATAAGATTGTAATATAACCAGAAGTTATAGATTAATACACACTTTACAACTTACTGTGTCCTTAACGTGATGTAAGAATCGTTTCTTCATACTTATTTCAATTTGGGTTTCACAATGATTAAGGATAAAATGAAAAGAAGTTCTATTTTTGCTAGACTCGCAAATTTTTCGGCGAATGCATTAATTTATCACCGGAAATACCGCGTCTCTCATACTAAAATATGACCTGCTGTTTCTAACGAAGCTCACTATTTACGGAACTGACTAGATAAGTACAGAAACAATATTAAATGATAACATTTGATATCATACAGAAATAATTAGCGAAATTATGTCTATTAAAGATAACAAAAATTGGTTGGTTTTATTTGAAAACTTAACGATTTGTTGTCACAGGGTTCATATAACTCATAATTATTATGATTTTAATAGATTAGTTGTGATAATAGTGTGTTGCATTTAATTCCACTATTTTTTTTTCTTCGATTTATTTATTTTGGTCTCTCTCCATTTTTAAGCTTTGTACGTCCTTTTTATGGATAAAACATTCCAATATCATTGAGGAAATCCGTATCCATTTTTTTTAATAAAAAGTACTTTGACATAACAAACATTTACACAATAAATATAGTTGGATTCGGGAAAGATGTCCTATGACTAATTGATGTGAATGTATGGTTCACATTTTTTTAGAGAGTGTGTCGACAGTTGGATCTGCAACGATTTTTCCCAGTTGTGTCAAATTTTGACGTTACATAACAATGTCATACTGTTTAGGTCGCGAGTATATTAGTGTTCTTTCTTTTAGAAAAGCTTTAAATCATAATTTTTTGTGATTTTTTTTCTTTTGAGTATACATTTGGGGTTGTTTATGTTCTTTTTATTTTGGTGATCAAACAGAGGTGGTTTTTAAGTCGATTATTTCAATTTATTTACACGTGTATTTACTCTAATCCAGGGTGAGGGTTGTTCCGCTTGTGAGCGGCGATAGTGTTTTCGCACTGAATATCTTCTCGGGTCGTCGGGCTGAACCCTCCACGGATTCAGTCCGGCGTAGAGTGGCGTGTTCGGCGCGATGCGATGTAGGCGAGGATATGGTTTAGCTATCCGTCTCCTTCTGGGCGTCGGTGGCAGCGGTGACACGGACTGGAGTCGAATGGTCCTAGTCCGGCGCGTCGTTCGTTGTTGGAAGGCCTTTGTCTGCCTTGGTGGCGTTGTCAGCGGGTCTGATCGAATCCTCTTCTTGGGTGTCGAGATCGGCGATAAAACTGACCGATGTTCAGATAGCCATAGATTTTCCAGCCAAGGATTTGCCCGGCGCATCCACCATCGGTCGTAAATTAAAATAAATGTTTTTCTTAATTTAAGGCATATTATTAATGAAACAAAGAAAACTAAACTAATTCCAGCCCTAAAAATATAGCTCATCCAAACTTAAATTTATTTTCGTACATAGGCTTTATCAAACACAACCCAAAAGCATGTAATAAAATGACCAGATTTCAAACTTAAATTAAAAGTATGTAGTTGTGATTAAAATTATTTCTTTTAACTCTGGCGTGTAGCTTAAAGCCTAACTAAGCCATTTAAGCTATAAAATTTTGGCAAAAATGTTAAATGAAATTTTTATAAATTTGTTCCATCCGAACGACTCGAATAAAATGACCAGATTTCAAACTAAAATTAAAAATATGTAGTTGTGATTAAAATTATTTCTTTTAAATCTGACGTGTAGCTTAAGGCCTAACTAAGCCATTTATGCTATAAAATTTTGGCAAAAATGTTAAGTGAATTTTTTATAAATTTTTTCCATCCGAACGACTCGAATAAAATGACCAGATTTCAAACTTAAATTAAAAATATGTAGTTGTGATTAAAATTATTTCTTTTAAATCTGACGTGTAGCTTAAGGCCTAACTAAGCCATGTATGCTAGAAAATTGTGGCAAAAATGTTAAATGAATTTTTTATAAATTTTTTCCATCCGAACGACTCGAATAAAATGACCAGATTTCAAACCTAAATTAAAAATATGTAGTTGTGATTAAAATTATTTCTTTTAACTCTGACGTGTAGCTTAAGGCCTAACTAAGCCATTTAAGCTATAAAATTTTGGCAAAAATGTTAAATGAATTTTTTATAATTTTTTTCCATCCGAACAACTCGAATAAAATAAGCAGATTTCAAACTTAAATAAAAAATATGTAGTTGTGATTAAAATTATTTATTTTAACTCTGACGTGTAGTTTGAGGCCTAACTAAGCCATTTAAGCTATAAAATTTTGGCAAAAATGTTAAATGAATTTTTTATAATTTTTTTCCATCCGAACGGCTCGAATAAAATTAGCAGATTTCAAACTTAAATTAAAAATATGTAGTTGTGATTAAAATTATTTCTTTTAAATCTGACGTGTAGCTTAAGGCCTAACTAAGCCATTTAAGCTATAAAATTTTGGCAAAAATGTTAAATGAATTTTTTATAATTTTTTTCCATCCGAACGACTCGGATAGAATGACCAGATTTCAAACTTAAATTAAAAATATGTAGTTGTGATTAAAATTATTTCTTTTAAATCTGACATGTAGTTTAAGGCCTAACTAAGCCATTTATGCTATAAAATTTTGGCAAAAATGTTAAATGAATTTTTTATAAATTTTTTCCATCCGAACGACTCGAATAAAATGACCAGATTTCAAACTTAAATTAAAAATATGTAGTTGTGATTAAAATTATTTCTTTTAAATCTGACGTGTAGCTTAAGGCCTAACTAAGCCATTTATGCTATAAAATTTTGGCAAAAATGTTAAATGAATTTTTTATAAATTTTTTCCATCCGAACGACTCGAATAAAATGACCAGATTTCAAACTTAAATTAAAAATATGTAGTTGTGATTAAAATTATTTCTTTTAAATCTGACGTGTAGCTTAAGGCCTAACTAAGCCATTTATGCTATAAAATTTTGGCAAAAATGTTAAATGAATTTTTTATAAATTTTTTCCATCCGAACGGCTCGAATAAAATGACCAGATTTCAAACTTAAATTAAAAATATGTAGTTGTGATTAAAATTATTTATTTTAACTCTAACGTGTAGCTTCGAGTCTAACTAAGCCATTTAAGCTATAAAATTTTGGCAAAAATGTTAAATGATTTTTTTATAAATTTTTTCCATCCGAACGACTCGAATAAAATGACCAGATTTCAAACTTAAATTAAAAGTATGTAGTTGTGATTAAAATTATTTCATTTAACTATGACGTGTAGCTTAAAGCCTAACTAAGCCATTTAAGTAATAAAATGTTGGCAAAAATGTTAAATACATTTTTTATAATTTTTTTCCATCCGAACGACTCGAATAAAATAACCAGATTTCAAACTTAAATTAAAAGTATGTAGTTGTGATTAAAATTATTTCTTTTAACTCTGACTTGTAGCTTAAAGCCTAACTAAGCCAGTTAAGCAATAAAATTTTGGCAAAAATGTTAAATACATTTTTTATAAACCACTTGCGAGATATAATTTTTCATACTTAAGCCAAAAATATTCCCCATTAATATACTGTATAACAAAAAAATAATAATAATTAACCATTAAATAAAAAAATTATTAAGCATTCAAACCATATCGGTAGTTTTGCGCCACCCTGTAGATTAGTTGTGATAATAGTGTGTTGCATTTAATTCGTCTTTTTTTATTTTTCTCCGATTTATTAATTTTGATCTCTCTCCAATTTTGAGTTTCGTGCGTCCTTTTTATGTATAAAACATTACAATATCAATGAGAAAATCCGTATCCATTTTTTTTTTTTTTAATTAAAACTGAGTTGACATAACAAACATTTACACAATAAATATAATAATAATTCACAGTTTGTTTCACTGAAACATAACAATGTTATCGATTTTAATAAGCATTTTTGATAGGCAAGTCCATTTTTGTTTTCTAAATCTAGGTACATAAATCTAGTTTTAATTAAAAGTTCATTTTTAAATATTGTGAACGAGTAAACTTCGCTTGAAATCAGTGTCTTATACGCGTGGCGCATGAAGTAAAATTTCCAAATTTTCAGGCTTTCTAAACTCAAAATTTGACTTCATGCGCCACGCGTATTAAACACTGAAAACACTGAAATATTGTGAACGAGTAAACTTCGCTTGAAATCAGTGTCTTGTACGCGTGGCGCATGAAGTAAAATTTCGAGTTTAGAAAAGCCTGAAAATTTGGTTTGGTCGCGTAGCGCGAAGCGCGGAGCGGCCAAACCAAATTTTCAGGCTTTTCTAAACTCGAAATTTTACTTCATGCTTAACCTGGGAGTGAAAAACACTCGTTTAAACTTCAAATTGACCTATTTTAAGAATGGAATATGTATACTCAAAAGAAAAAAATGGTGATGTGTCCATCATAGTGCTTTCCCCGTAAATTGCGTATTAAATCACTTTTAAAATATTTGTAGCATTATTATTTTCAAAATGTCTTCAACTTTTTGATAACTACAACTTTTATTTGAAACATTTTTCAATTGGATCAACACATACTGACACAAACCAATGACTAGATAAAAAACACTATTTATTGAATATCTCAAAAACTAAGAGTGCTATGACAAAAAGTGAAGATACAAAAAATCTTTAATATTTTATTACCTACAACTTTTATTTGAAACATTTTCCAATTGTATCAACACACACTGGCACAAATCAATGACTAGATACAAAACACTATTTATTAAATATCTCAAAAACAAAGAGTGCTATGACAAAAAGTGAGTCCACAAAAAATCTTTAGTTTTTTATTGCCTACAACTTTTATTTGAAACATTTTTCAATTGTATCGACACATACACTGTCACACATCAATAACTAGATAAAACAAACAACTTTTAAAATATCTCAAAAACTAAGAGTGCTATGACAAAAAGTAAATAAACAATATATCTTCATTTTGTTATTATCTACAACTTTTATTTGAAAGAATTTTTTGTTTGATGAACATTTATTGAAAAAATCTGAAAAAACTGAAAAACGCTAAGAGTAAAGTACCACTTCCGGTTTTCCGATTTCCACCAAAAGCTTTTCAGTTCTTCCGATTGTAACAAAAAGCTTAAGTTTCAAGTTTCATCTCGATATCTTTCGGTTTTTGCGGTACAGCGCACACAGATACACACACAGCCAGACAGACAGACAGACAGACAGACATTTTTCAAAAATGGTCTTATTCGACTCAGGGGACCTCAAAACGGATATTTCCGCAAAAATGTTTGATTCGAAAATTTTCACGAAAACAATACTTTCCCTTTGTATTACATACGGGGGAAAGTAAAAATCACAAGAAATTATGAGTTAAAGCTTTTCTAAAAGTAAGAACACTAATATACTCGCATCCTAAATAGTATGACGTTGTCATGTGTAACGTCAAAATGTGACATCACTAGGAAAAATGACCATAACAAAAAATGAATTGCAAACCAATAAATAATTCATAACTTCACAGTAAATATCAATTTCGCGTAAATCAACGCTTCAACAAATTTGTAATTCTAATAACCCTGCAATAAACACAAAACAAAAATAAACACAGACAAGTACAAATATAGAAAACCGCATGACTCTGTTTCATCAACCTAACTAAATGGAAAATTAAACTCACACACTCAAATCGTTATTAATAACCAGAATGACATGACATCACTTCCAGTATAAACAATTATCCCCAAGTATAACACGAGTAATAAAACTGTGTGAACTTGTGTGAACAATCAAAGATAACCTTGGTTAAAAGATTGTTGTTATCATAATGAATTTAGCGCAAAATTCTCAAGGTGTAATAAAAAAAAACTGATTTTCCTGTATCGTATAAGGTATTGTGTTACATGAGTTATAATTTATGGTATTATCAAAATGACCTACTTAAATAAAAAGAAACAAAAAAATATTCAACTGGCTTATTAACAGAATTGCCGTTAATATAGTTATAGATGAATGCTATTTAATTTCTACTAGACCCATACAAGCACGATACTAGCATGTCGTAATAATGGGCCCGTTCATCACAGACAATTGTTGGGAGTTTATTGCCAGCTGTTGGGGAATTCTCTGATGACCGGATTGTTAAACGTGAACGTATTTGGGATTTTTGCGATCGTACAAAATAGACCAACGGGAGTACCGTTCATTAGATACCAACATACATCACAAACAAATCCAAACATGTTGAATGTTGAACATTTTGATGACAAAATCTACATAAGGTACGATTCACGAGAGGTGTCCCATGGTTTCCTTGATTTGTAGTGCTTTCTGCACCAATACATGTAATACGAAAATAGTTTGATGTAATCAGACTATTTGTGTGAAAAGAGACAGAAAACTTCATAATGTCTGCTATAGTTGTTAGAAGGAACATGCGAAAACGTATGTTCCGGTATGCAGCTTTAAAATGTTAAGGTTAAACGTCACATTTTGACAATGTCTTCGTAAAACTAAATCTGCAAAAACCCTGCCACAAATAATTTTATTTAATGTGCACAACCGTTTTAAATGTGAGTTTAAGTGGTATAATTCCAATTTCCACATCTACTAAATAGTTCAGGTATCATAGAAATAAATAATGCATTTATGTTGAATGTTAGTTAAATCGAATGCGCATTCAATAGATTTGGCAAATAGTCATCGGATTAATTAATCCGTTAGGTATACATATACACACGCTTTTTTTAAGAGTTCAGTTTGAAGCTTAAAACGAGTGTTTTCCACTCCCAGACTAAGCATGAAGTTAAATTTCGAGTTTAGAAAAGCCTGAAAATTTGGTTTGGTCGCGTAGCGCGAAGCGCGGAGCGGCCAAACCAAATTTTTAGGCTTTTCTAAACTCGAAATTTTACTTCATGCGCCACGCGTATTAAACACTGAAAACACTGAAATATTGTGAACGAGTAAACTTCGCTTGAAATCAGTGTCTTATACGCGTGGCGCATGAAGTAAAATTTCGAGTTTAGAAAAGCCTGAAAATTTGGTTTGGTCGCTCCGCGCTTCGCGCTACGCGACCAAACCAAATTTTCAGGCTTTTCTAAACTCGAAATTTTACTTCATGCTTAACCTGGGAGTAGAAAACACTCGTTTAAACTTCAAATTGACCTATTTTAAGAATGGAATATGTATACTCAAAAGAAAAAAATCACAAGAAATTATGAGTTAAAGCTTTTCTAAAAGTAAGAACACTAATTACTCGCATCCTAAATAGTATGACGTTGTCATGTCTAACGTCAAAATTTGACATCACTAGGAAAAAACGTTGCAGATACAACCGTCGACTTACTCTCTAAAAAAATTTGAACCGCACATTCCACATCAATGAGTCATAGGACATCTCTCCCGAATTCCACTATACTATATTATCAATTTCTTATTTTGTATTATTTCAATGTTAAAGAGGTATCTCGTGAATAAATAAATAAATAAATTAGTGTTGAACTATTGATGAAATTGACATGGCAAAATCGCATTTCCATGTGCTTTAACTTCACTATAATCATATTACAGTGTAACATAACCTCTAAATTGTTCAAATTTTGAGGTTATGTTACACTGTTTTCGTTGACGTTGGTTAAAATGCATTTATTCTGCTGAATTTTTTATTAAAATTTACTCAGAGCGAGTGGTTTCCACTCTCAGATTAAGCATGAAGTAAAATTTTGAGTTTAGAAAAGGCTTAAACTGTTAAGGCTTTTCTAAACTCAAAATTTTACTTCATGCGCCACGCGTATTTAACCCAGATTTCAAGTGAAATTCAAAATAAACTAATTTATGATTTATGTAGCATACATTCTAAATAACTCAACCCTTTTTGGTGATTCGTATTTTCCAGGTAGAGCCCCCAATAAATTTTAACTGCAGGGCTCAATCAGCTCTAGCTACGTAACTGTAGATTTGGCTTCATTTTTTCGAAAAATCTATCTGTAAATAGTTCAATATGAAATACCTAGATCAACATACAAATGTTTTAATTTTAAAACATCTTAAATACTTTAATCAATTAGCATTGGTTCCTCTTTTAAGTTTACCTAAACTCCATTCCAACGCACTTGGATTGCGCCCGCGTACGTCGGAACTCAACAGAGCCCAAGGCGCCCAGCGTGAATTATATCCCACTACTACACTGGCAGACGAAGATGGATTTCAACTGCCCAAAAGAAGAAAAAGACATAACACGAAACACTATGGAAAAGCGCAAAACACCACCTTCAGTGCATTTATTCCCAATACTCAGATTCATTTAAGTAAAGTAAATAAAAACGTAACTATAAATGAAATAACCGATTATGTACACAACAAATTGCCAGATGTGGAGATAACCATCTCGGAGCTAGTGGTAAAATCTGGTAATTACAAAGCCTTTAAACTCACATTGCCAGTATTACACAAACAAATGGTCTTGAATGCTGATTTCTGGCCCATTGGAGTTATGTTCAGACCTTTCTATGAGCCGAATTTTCACAAGAATCGTTTTCCCAATCAAATGGAATAATATATAAGTTAGGCGATAATCAGAATCTGCAAAACACAAATGATCGTACAAATAGACGCGATTACAAAACAATACATTTTAATGTCTTATGTTTAAATATACAATCCATCAGAAGTAAGATACCAGAAATTGAAGCCATTTGCGTGGATCATCAATTCAGTGCACTATGCATTACGGAGCACTGGCTTACCCCTCATGAAACGCCATTGTTAAACATAGATGGCTTCACAGTAGTATCTCATTTCTCCCGAGCAACCCACATCCACGGGGGTGTTCTTGCTATGATAAAATCAGGGTTGGAAAATAATGTAATAAATATTGATCATTTATCAAGTGAACTAGATTGCGAAATGTGTGGTTGCTATATACCAGACTTTAATGTAGTGGTGCTTGTTATGTATAGGTCTCCTAATGGTAGCCTTAACAATTTTATAAAACAAATAAATAGTGCCTTTTGTAAAATATAAGTTCTTAGCAGCAATATAATAATTTGTGGCAATTTTAATGTAAATTTTATCAACAATAACTCAGATACTACTTTACTTTGCGACTTTCTCTCTAGCTTCGGGTTTTGGAAAGCTGTTACTTTTCCTACTAGAGGTACTTCATGCCTTGACAATATTTTCGTTAACTTTGATCTTTCGTTGGTGCAGGTTGAACCAATAATAATTCATTTCTCCGATCACGATGGCACCATTCTTCGTACACAATTTAATACTTCTGTCAAAAACGAATTCAACATTATAAGACCGATCACGTCAAGAGGAACTCAAATATTTTATAATTTGCTTTTGGAGGAGCCATGGTTATTAAACGATTGCGACACTGGGTTCATGTGCAATAAATTCATGTCTATATTAAACAAACATTTTAAAACAGCATTTCCAGACAAAATTAAACATAATAAATCTAATTCCAAGGCCCGAAACACCAGTTGGTTTACTAATGATATAAAAAAAATGAGAGAAACTCTCCACTTAGTACAAGAAATGTCTGTCAGGACCCCCCCTATTAATTTATTAAATCTAAAAAAAACTCTATCAATTAAATACAAACAGGCTATTAAAAATGCGAAAATTTCCGCAAATGACGCAATTATCTGCGCTTCAGTAAACCCAACAAAATCACTATGGGACATAATCAATAGAAAGAGGCCATCTAATACCAATGTAAACTCCAAAACAAATAAAATCTTACCTAACAATTTCAACCTATTTTTTACTTCGGTTGCTGATGAAATTGAAAAGACTATGGAAACATGTGATATTGATCCTCTAGTAATAACTAAATCTGTGATAAAGTGTCAGTCCAGTTTTAGCTTTTGTAACGTTTTACCTGTACATGTTTTAGATATAATAAAATCGTTTAAGTCAAAAAAGAGCTGTGATATTTACGGACTAAGTATGGATTTGGTCAAAAACGTTGCTGTTGCCATCGTGAAACTGCTAACGCATATGATAAATTTCGTCTTGACCACCAGTAACTTTCCTGATGAATTAAAATTGGCAAAGGTGATTCCCATTTATAAAAAGGGTGATATAGAAGATGTGAACAACTATAGACCTATATCGTTGCTACCTGTATTTGCAAACATTTTGGAAAAGATAATGTCGGTACAAATAACTGCGCACTTTGTGGAAAGCAGCTTGTTTTCTGGTAGCCAATATGGTTTTCGTCGAGAATTATCTACCGTTGACGCTGTAATGGATCTGATCAATCAAATCATTGAGTCGTTTGAAGCAGGACAGTCAACGGTGGCTAATTTTATAGATTTGAGTAAAGCATTTGACTGCATACCTCACGATACCCTTATTGATAAATTACATATATACAATTTTCACGGCACCAGTCAAAAATTGTTGCTAAGCTACCTGACGAACAGAAAGCAGGTTGTTTTCCATAATGGTATGTACTCAGAACCGATGTCACTGGATCGAGGTGTGCCACAGGGCTCTATTTTGGGACCACTACTTTTCCTCATTTATATAAATGATTTCTCGAACTACATTGAAGGTGGTAGAGTAATCCAGTTCGCAGATGACACCACGCTGGTTTCTTCTGGTTCAGATATGGAGGTCATTAGTACTAAAAATACAACGGCTTTAACGAAGGCTGCCGCCTGGTTTCGATGCAATCGACTTTATCTAAATGAGGAGAAGACGGTCACTAAAACATTCACCTTGAATAAATCAATCAAGGACGTTACCGATACCCATGTCAAATTTCTGGGAATCCATCTAGACCAGCGCTTATTATGGGCAGATCATGGGGAAGTAGTTGCTAGCAAGCTGAATAAATCAACAATTCTCTTACGAAATCTCTGTAATAATCTATCGCCAGCTATGGTTCGTTCAGCTTATTTTTCCCTCATACATGCCCATCTAGCGTATGGTCTATTAGTATGGGGTCACTCGTCCAGCCGTCACAGACTGTTCGCTCTGCAAAGACGAGCAATCAGGATAGTTACTAGAATTGGCTATCAAGACGATTGTAAAAATCATTTTGTGCGTCTTCAAATATTGACACTACCGTCTATGTTTATTCTTGAATGTCTACTCTTCATGAAAAAGAATATGAACAAGTATAACCTGCATGACGATATTCATGAATATAACACTAGAGCGAGAGGAAATCTGTACCAACAAAGGATTAGATTGTCACGGAGTCAAACTGGAACAAATTATTACAGTATACAGTTTTTTAACAAACTCCCAATTCAACTGAGAAATATAGAATTTAAATCTTTTAAATCTATAGTGAAAAAATTCCTAGTCCAGAATGCATTTTATAATTTTAACGATTTTTTAAACTGTAATTTTAATATGTTATGTAATTGTTTGTAACGTATACTGCTGCTAAGAACTAGAATTTTTAAAATGTTAATTTATCTATGTTGCCTTGTTAAATCAAGGTACTGTGTTTGAATCTATATCTATAACTTGACCTATGTAAACTATGTATATGGTTTTGGCATTAATAAACATATTATTATTATTATTATTATTAACATATTATTATTAATTTTACTATTAAATTAAACAATTCATCAACATTAACAAGCATACGACAATTTATATAATTAATTTACAAATAGCTCAAGGCCTGTTGTTAATAAACCCGTTTAACACTCACAAAAAAAATGAACCAAATTCAAACCGAAACCAATCTTTCTCTCACATCCCGAAATTATAAATACCCAAGTCGGGAAATCGAAAGGAACGAAAACAAAACCCCCAGGAGGGTTGACATCCCGGATAAATTTAACCACCCAATGACTCACCCGAGCACAAAAATCAACCTCACGCGAGACAACAAAGAAGCCCCCGATCTTACAGCGCTCTTTCGTACTTTTAGAGGGGTAAAACACCCCTTTCTACAACGAAAACATGAATACTTACAGTTTGACATTTCATAGTTGACTCCCAAAGACTCCGTGAGAATTGAAAACACTTTCGCACACCGACCGACGCGTCCCGTTTAATTCACCGATAATCACAGGTTTCGGTTGTTTTTAATTTTCTTGTTGATAACGCACAAAAACGGCATTCTATCACAGATTAACGAACGGCACGGGATGCAGCGAACTGTCAAATTTCGGAAAAACCCAATCGGCTGTCAAGCGACGGATGATAGGAATGGAAAGGGAAAGCACCAACTTCATTACTATTCATGATGAAATTTTATAATGAAATAAAACGCGAATTAAACTAATACTTATGGTTTTTAATTGTATAAATGTTGTTTTTAATTGCAGGTGTTTGGGTTTAATGGAATTCGGTTTGTTTTTGAATTAAATCGCTTTGTTGTATTGATTTTCACTTGAATTTCATAGAAAGTTATTGCAAGATGAGAAACTCTGGAAGCGTGGTTTTTGTGAATTTGTATTGGCTACACTTTTGAGATAACACAACGCCGGGAAATTTGAAATGATTAAAAACTTGATTCTTGATTCTTCTGAAGGCCTTCAGAAGCGTGGGCCCGTGTGCAGTCGAACCGTTCGCATCGCCCTCCGGCCGGCCCTGGCTATTTTATCTAATCCAATTGATTGAGGTCTAAACATTTTAAGAAACGTAAAAATGTTAATAATTGTTACATTTTTTAAGATTTTTTTACACTGCTGATTTAAAAAAAACAAAATGGTTTCATTTTCTTTTCTTTTTTAGCCAAATTGAATAACAAAAACCGTCTTATTTGCTCATGTTATATGCCTTAATTTTATAATACTTGCCAGATCTGCCAATTAATGTCAATTCGTAGTTGTGGACGTTCCAAAGGATATGAATTGTTTGCAAACATGATTATGATTTTTAACCGTATTTGTTGAAATTGTTTTCTTCAAAAATTCATCAATATTTTTATCTGTGTTACTTCCCAAGCCATTCATTATAACATTAATGATTAAATATGACAGGTGACAGATTTACATACGGGATAAAAATAATGATAAGACGAATTTGAAAAGACGATTTTGGAAAGACCACTGCGATAGCGAATGTTTTCACGAAAAGACCGTAATGACAACCAATCACAATCCGTTATTTAGATTTAAATTAAATAATTACATACAATACCACTAGTTGTTCAAAATTTTCGGAAAGACTTTGTTTTTTAACGAAAGTTTAGTTGCCTAGCAATGAAACGAGATGAAACTGTCTCTGAAAAAGGCACGAGCTCGTAGAGCGAGTGACTTTTTCTGACAGTTTCATCGAGTTGAATTGTTTAAGGCAACTTAGCTTAAATGTATAAAAACAATGTCTTTCTAAACGAACATTTCAAGTAACGAGTGGTACTGAATGATTAATTAATGAAATTAAATAACAAAACATAATTTATTGTCAAGGTTTACATTAGAGCAATTAAAATAAGTGCAGTTTATTTTTTTACTGAATTAAATTCTATTAATTTTGAATAATTTCTGATCGTTTTAAACTTTTGCATTATTTATTAGGCCTTATTTTACATAATTTAAGCTGTTCCAATTTGTTCGTCAAAGTTTAGTAATTGTGTGTTACTAAACTTTGCACAGGAATTTGTTTTCGTTCAAAATTTGAAGTAAAAAATAACATTAACTCTATTTATTTTACGTCATAAATTTGACAATAAAGGAAATTCCAAACCAAGTTCTTGATTGATCGTCTAACTAGGGTGTCCACTTCCAGGTTAAGCATGAAGTAAAATTTCGAGTTTAGAAAAGCCTGAACATTTGGATTTGCTGGGATGCGCGAGCGAAGCAACTTGCGCCCCAGCAAATTCAAATTTTCAGGCTTTTCTAAATTCGAATTTTACTTCATGCGCCAAGCGTATAAATCACTTACTTCAAGTGAAATCTTTAACTAATTGGTTAGAGTAAAATAAATTTAGTATGTCAATTATCAATTGTTCAATTTTGTTGATTGCAGCGCTGTCTATTAAAGTAACAAAAAATGTTTTTAGATAAAACTTACTTTCTTTTGCACGCTCTATCCAAATATGTAATAAAAAATAGGGGTTCGCTCGTAAGATTTCAAAGCTACCCCCTCCCCAGCCTCCCCTGGGAGTAGGGGGTTGAATTTTCTAACAGAATTGGATGTTCCCCTCCAAATCTTTAAACTTTTATTTGAAACATTTTTTTTTATTCGGTGCATGGCTCTGAAGATATTAAAAGTGGTACTTTAAAATGGGACACCCTGTATATTTAACAAAGAAATTTATACAGGGCTTTCATTAATTCCCGAACCCCACGTGACTAAATTTAAAATTGCCGCGTAAATTATTGTATTTGTACGTTGGAGGCTTTGAAAAAAGTAACCAAACGTTACTAAAGTCAAATTTGACATAAACGTTTATGCGCGGTGCATCGTTAAACCAACCTTTGAGATCTTACAAGATTCGCCCGGAATTTTCAGGTAAGCAAAAATTGTTTAATTATTCTGAAACATTGAGTTTTATTTCTATTTATTTTGCAGAGTCAATTTGCTAGGATAAGCAAATACTGCGAAAATGGTATTTACAACGAAAAAATTTATAAAAATTAGTTACATTTTTGAAGATGAGCCTATTTTTTAATCATTTTAAATATAATATTTTCAGTCGTCATAAAAATACGCCGGCGAATAAATATTTTTAAATCTAGGGAATTTTTGTGTGAGCCGCACGTGTGAGCCGCACGTGGGGTTCGTGAATTAATGAAAGCCCGGTATAATTAATCACTTCTAATTATGAAAAGTAGTGTTTCCACTCCCAGATTAAGCATGAAGTAAAATTTCGAGTTTATAAAAGCCTGAAAATTTGGATTGGCCAATCCAAATCAGGCTTTTCTAAACTCGAAATTTTACTTCATGCGCCACGCGTATTAATCACTAAAATCAAGTGAAATCTTTAACTAATTGGTTAGAGTAAAATAAATTTAGTATGTCAATTATCAATTGTTCAATTTTGTTGATTGCAGCGCCGTCTATTAAAGAAACAAAAAATGTTTTTAGATAAAACTTACTTTCTTTTGCACGCTCTATCCAAATATGTAATAAAAAATAGGGGTTCGCTCGTAAGATTTCAAAGCTACCCCCTCCCCAGCCTCCCTTGGGAGTAGGGAGTTGAATTTTCTAACAGAATTGAATGTTCCCCTCCAAATCATTAAACTTTTATTTGAAACATTTTTTTATTCGGTGCATGGCTACGAAGATATTAAAAGTGGTACTTTAAAATGGGACACCCTGTATATTTAACAAAGAAATATACATAATTAATCACTTCTAATTATGAAAAGTAGTGTTTCCACTCTCAGATTAAGCATAAAGTAAAATTTCGAGTTTAGAAAAGCTTGAAAATTTGGATTTGCCGGGCGCGCGCGTGCGAAGCGAGTCACGCCCCGGCAAATCCAAACTTTCAAGCTTTTCTAAACTCGAAATTTTACTTCATGCGATTTAAAGTGAACTTTAAAATACACTCCTTATAAATAGTTTGTTTTTGAGGTGTTTGAGAACTTTTTTTGTTTCATAAATTCATTTTATAATTTCGGAAGAAAGAGGGAGAATGTTTCATGATTTTCATAATTTACTCCCAACATTTTGCACCTCTGGCTTTATCAGCTCAATTTTGTTGTTGTTTTTTTTTAAATGAAAAACAAAGAAATTAATATTTCCTTACAAATTGTTTATTTGTTTTTATTTCTTTACTATTTTGCGAGCGTCAAAATAAAGCACAATTTTCTTATATTTCCAATAACTTCGATTAACGTTGGTTGAGCTTCTGTTGAAAACATTGTGAAATTTATATATATTTGAACCTCACTTGAAATCAGTGTTTTATATGCGTGGCGCATGAAGTAAAATTTCGAGTTTAGAATAGCCCAGAAAATTTAAACTCGAAATTTTACTTCATGCGCCACGCGTATAAAACACTAAAGCATTGTGAAATGTATGTATATTTGAACCTCACTTGAAATCAGTGTTTTATATGCGTGGCGCATGAAGTAAAATTTCGAGTTTAGAAAAGCCCAGAAAATTTGTCTCAGGTCGCTGGCGCGACCCTCGACAAATTGCCGAACAAGGGTGTCCACTCCCAGATTAAGCATGAAGTAAAATTTCGAGTTTAGAAAAGCCCCGTGAAAATTTGTCGAGGGTCGCGCAGCGACCCGAGACAAATTTTCTGGGCTTTTCTAAACTCGAAATTTTACTTCATGCGCCACGCGTATAAAACACTAAAGCATTGTGAAATTTATGTATATTTGAACCTCACTTGAAATCAGTGTTTTATATGCGTGGCGCATGAAGTAAAATTTCGAGTTTAGAAAAGCCCAGAAAATTTGTCTCGGGTCGCTGCGCGACCCTCGACAAATTTTCACGGGGCTTTTCTAAACTCGAAATTTTACTTCATGCTTAATCTGGGAGTGGACACCCTTGTTCGGCAATTTGTCGAGGGTCGCGCCAGCGACCCGAGACAAATTTTCTGGGCTTTTCTAAACTCGAAATTTTACTTCATGCGCCACGCATATAAAACACTGATTTCAAGTGAGGTTCAAATATACATAAATTTCACAATGCTTTAGTGTTTTATACGCGTGGCGCATGAAGTAAAATTTCGAGTTTAGAAAAGCCCAGAAAATTTGTCTCGGGTCGCTGGCGCGACCCTCGACAAATTTTCACGGGGCTTTTCTAAACTCGAAATTTTACTTCATGCTTAGCCTGGGAGTGGACAACACTCTTTAGAAGCTTCAAATTAAACGTTTTTCAAAAAACAACGAACGCCTGAAAATTTACAACGTATGCATCAGGATTAGTACACTTCAAAGAAAAAGTCTCTGTTGATATTTAATTTACAAAATTATACAGATGCTTGTTTTTTTATTTGTAGACAAAATCACGTATTGTAACAGCGCTTTCAGTCGTTTTACTCTTCGCCGGAATGTCTCCAGGAGGAATGTTTTATAATCCTTATCACGAATATAATGTGATTGAAGCAGCAGCCTATGCATCTCTTCATCGGCCAATTTGGGGACTGGGTACAGTCGGTTTAATTTTTTCCGCCACCCACGGACATTCGACGTATCTGTTCGATGTGCTCTCTTGCAAAATTTGGACGCCTTTGAGCAAATTAGTCTACGGAGCTTATTTGACTCACATGATGTGTCCGAGAAATCCAGGCAGAAATCGGCATACCGAAATCGACGGCTCAACGGTTACTCTGCGCGGCAAAGTTCCATCCGTATCACATCATGCGCGTTCAAGAACTTCATGGAAATGATTTCGCCAATCGTGTGGGTTTCTGCAACTGGGCTTTGCAGCAGATCGACCGCGACCGTTTATTCTTCCACCGAGTCCTGTTCTCCGACGAGTGCACTTTCCAGAATACCGGATTCGTCAACATCCACAATGCCCATTATTGGAGTGCTGAAAACCCCCACTGGGTTCGACAAGTGAATGCACAGCAGCGATGGAGTGTCAACGTGTGGTGTGGACTTCTCGGCTCGCAGATAATCGGACCATTCTTCTTCGACAGGACGTTAAATGGCGCGAGGTACCTGGAATTTCTCCAGAACGATCTTCCTGTGCTGCTAGAAGAAGTCGATTTGCGTACCCGGAGGACGATGTGGTTCCAGCAGGACGGTGCCCCACCACACTACGCTCGTGCGGTTCGACAACATTTGGATGAGCTGTTTCCAGCGCAATGGATTGGTCGCGGAGGACCTATTGTTTGGCCACCCCGATCTCCGGACTTGACATCGCCTGATTTCTTCCTTTGGGGTTACCTGAAAGACGTCGTCTTCCGCGATCCTCCAACCACGCGCGAGAACATGATGGTGCGGATAACTAATACCTGTCATGAAATATCTCCAAATACGTTGCGGGCGTGCGTGGAGAATTTCGCCAAACGAATACGATTGTGTCGAGACCATCAGGGACACAATTTCGAGCAGTTCTTGTGAATTGCAACGGCGACGAACTCACGCCCGGTCAAACACTGTTTGAAAAAAAAATGACTTTCTTTTTTGAATTATTTTACCATTATTTAATTTGAAAAAGAAGTACTCAATCGCTATTTTTGAGTACTTTACGTCTTTGTAGGGGGGAGCGGGGGTAGTATTTGGGCAGGCTGAGAAAAAAACAACCTTGTAAGGTTGTGAGTAAGTCTTAAGTAATAATAACAGTTAATTACCTGACGATTTTCGCAATTTAATTGACAAAAAACCTAACTTTTACATTTGCAGCGCCATCTCTCGACCAATAAAAAAATGTTTCGGATAAAACTTACATACTTTTTAACCCTCTATCAGAATCTGCAATAAAAAATAGGGGTTTCTATTTAAGATTTTAAAGTTGCCCCCTGTTCCCGCCCCCCTTGGGGGGCTGGGGGGACAAAGTCTACGGCATCAGATGTCCCCCTCAGAACCATTAACTTTTCATTTGGAACACTTTTTGATTCAATGCAATGTTTCAGAATTATCGCTACTGGTGGATTAAAATGGGATACCCTGTATTATAACATAGATGATTTTTTACAATAATGTGTTCCTTTATTCTGTTATAATGTTTAGAAATAGATTTATATTATCTTTAACTTGACTTGTCCAATATCTCTAGATTAATATGGATTAATAAAGATTATTATTAATATTATTATTATTATTATTATTATTTACCTCTCATTTTTAACTAATTTTTATTTTCACCCTCAACTGTTGGACGTCAAATATATGGCGTTATTCCCGCTAAACGCAAACTCCAATAAAAAAGTTAATTGCAGATTCGGATTCCTCATTCTTAAATCTATAGAATTCTTCAATAAAAAAATAATATTTACTTTAGGATGATAAAAAAAAATATTTCTACCCTCCAAACGCCTTTATCTGGGAATTTTCTTACAAATTGCACTATTCCCGCCGAACGCAAACTCCCATAAAAAAGTTAATTGCAGATTCGGATTCCTCATTCTTAAATCTATAGAATTCATCAATAAAAAAAGAATATTTATTCTAGGATGATAGAAAAAAAATATATTTCTACCCTCCAAACGCCTTAATCTGGGAATTTTCTTACAGATTGCACTATTCCCGCCGAACGCAAACTCCCATAAAAAAGTTAATTGCAGATTCGGATTCCTCATTCCTAAATCTATAGAATTCTTCAATAAAAAAAATAATATTTACTTTAGGATGATAAAAACAAATTATTTCTACCCTCCAAACGCCTTAATCTGGGAATGTTCTTACAAAATTTTACATTTTTATGACACTTAGCATGTTAGGACTTGTCTGTAACATATATATAGGTTTATATGCATGAATCTCCCTGCAGAAGACCGGGATGTGCCCCCTTCAAGACGTGTTCCACTAAGCAAAAAACAAACAAATAACTTTATATGAACATTCTAGCAACATTAAACGTTGTTTTAATATTGTTGAAACATTACTTAATTGTGTTGGCTCAGTGGGGTGAGCCCCCCTAACACAAATTTCTGGGCCCGCGCCTGAATCATACCACTTATTAAATTATAGCTGGAAATCCAACTATTTCTAATTTGACATTTGCATTTTAAATGTTAGTCTTGCCAACTGTAAAGAATTAAAAGACAAGTGAGAACTAGCGCCAGTGAGGAGAAGCGGATGTGTCCCAAACTAACACGTATTGCATTTGTTTGGCGAATGAACACGTGATAATTAAACGGACCATGATTTTTAATAATTCAAGCGTTTAATTAAGCGTCGCAAATACTTAATGAGATTCCATGAAATTAATCCTTAATAATACCGGTAAATGCAAAACCAATTAGCTTAATTGAATTAACATTTTTTCTAGTGACCGCAGTACCAACCGAAACAAAAATAAACGAACTAAAATATTTTTCAGTTGTGTAAAAAAGTTGAAAAAACGTGTATTTTTTTATAATAAAGAGTGTTTGTGGGGTGAATCGGGTGTTAAAAGGTGAAAACGATTTTTTTCTGAACAGGTAAGTTTTTTTTATGGTGGAAAAATCGAAGAAATCCATTTATTTAACGCGAAATCGAACGGGCGATCAATCGCGCTTAATTCACGCTCGATAATCTTCCAACAGTACCGTCGTTTGTTGCTAAAGTACAATTTAAGAAAATCAAGAATACGAAAAATAGGGGAAGTTTAATTTCTTAGTTGGCGAAAAGAAATAGGTTATTGATTAAAATGAAAAGGTTTAGTTTATTTTTATGTCTGAGAAATGGTCTTCCTTCTGAAAATGTACACAGTGTCCGGTCGGTGATTCCGTTTTGAGTTGAGTGCGGTTTACCCCGGGAAAACAGCCGAGCCCCCCCGTTTTCCGGTGGTGTGCGCGAGGATATAATGGAATCTGCTGATGAACAGCAGTTCTGTTTGAGGTGGAATAACTTTCAGGCGAACATAACGTCGCAGTTCGAGACTTTGAGGGACGACGAGGATTTTACAGATGTTACGATCGCCTGCGATGGACAGCGGCTGCAGGCGCACAAGGTCGTCCTCTCTGCGTGCAGTCCGTATTTCAAGGAATTGTTTAAAGTGAGTTCAGGCCGTTTTGTTTATAAATATTGCGGGTTTGTCATATGGTTTATAAATATTTCAAATGCTATAAATAACGCAATGTAGCATGTGCAGAGCGCTCAGATGGCGCTGGTTTTGGTTCGGTTTCTCTCTGTGTGGTTATTATTATATCACCGCATTTTTGTGCTCATTATTTCTTCAAACGTATTAATATTGACTTAATTTTATAGACCTTAGATAACACATTTTTTTTGTTACATCTTATTTGGTAAAAAAAATACAACAGCAAAAATATATCAGAAGATTATTTTAGATTAAAAAATCCCACCAACATAGGACACCTAATTTTGAACAATTTTATCCAGAAAAATATAGAATATTTCTCTTAAGAGGGCCAATTTTTGCGCCTTGTGTGTTTTTTGGGATACGAGATGGCGCACAAATAGCAAAATTGCAGAAAGTAGTTTTGGCTATGTATTGGTTTATAGTGCCTGCCGAATTTATCACAACGAATAATATAAATGATGAGTGCGGAGCGCGTTGTTTGTTTCTTTGTTTATATAGCGCCGTGCGAATGAATGAAATACCCATTCATTCATTCGCACAGTAGTATTACAGTAGACAAGTAAACTGGATAAATATTCACGATTTTAATTTCTATCGACATACACTTCTGTCACAGAGTATGGAGTACCAGAGTATTCACGCTGGCTGTGCGGGGTCAGGGGGGGCGGCTCTGTCAGGTGGCTCTTTCCTCTGTGCTTCTGTGCAATAAAATTAAGCACGAGTCATATAGCTATTTTTCACAATATTCTAGTTGTATAATTCGGGTCTGTGTTAGTTGCCTAGCAGCAGTTTAAAAAAATGACAAAACACCATAACTTGAAAATAAAACCTTTATTAAAAAACTGAAACTATGACCCTTTGAAAATAATGCTCGTAATAAATACAACAAAACCGAAATAGAAAAACCATCTTCTATTTTACTTAGAATTCGAATTTTTGAATTGTTGTCTAAATGACGCAGCAATTTGACATTTAGGAAATTGACATATTAACATATTTTTGTAACTAGGAAACTTATCACGTCCGTTTTAAACTATAACATATTTTGTGTGCTTAATTTTATTGCACAGAAGTGTACATACAACTGTATAACGAAACAGATGCCTTTTTAGTTTGATATTCCATATGAGTATATACAGGGAGTTTTTCTTTAAAGTATACGTATTCTAAATTCGGATTATTTTTTAAAAATATTTAGATATTCGTTGTTTTTTTTTTCATGCGTGGAGCATGAAGTAAAATTTCGAGTTCAGAAAAACCCCGTGAAAATTTGTCGAGGGTCGCGCAGCGACCTGAGACAAATTTTCTGGGCTTTTCTAAACTCGAAATTTTACTTCATGCTCCACGCGTATAACACACTAGAATACTGTTAAATGCATGTATATTTGAACCTCACTTGAAATCAGTGTTTTATACGCGTGGCGCATGAAGTAAAATTTCGAGTTTAGAAAAGCCCAGAAAATTTGTCTCGGGTCGCTGCGCGACCCTCGACAAATTTTCACGGAGGCTTTTCTAAACTCGAAATTTTACTTCATGCTTAGTCTGGGAGTGAAAAACACTCGTTTAAAGTTTCAAATTAAACTCTTTTAAAAATCAACGAATTCCAGAAAATTTACAGCTAAAATAATTAAGAAAAAGTAATGTGTTTTTATAAAAATAATGACACACCATGGAATTGATACAACAATTGCGGATATTCCCAGTTTTTTTTTAAAGTTTAATTTAAAGCTTTAAACAAGTGTTTTCCACTCCCAGACTAAGCATGAAGTAAAATTTCGAGTTTAGAAAAGCCCCATGAAAATTTGTCGAGGGTCGCGCAGCGACCCGAGACAAATTTTCTGGGCTTTTCTAAACTCGAAATTTTACTTCATGCGCCACGCGTATAAAACAATCATTTCAAGTGAAGTTTAAATATATGTAAACTTCACAATATTTTAGTGTTAGTGTGTGGCGCATAAAGTAAAATTTCGAGTTTAGAAAAGCCCAGAAAATTTGTCTCGGGTCGCTGCGCGACCCTCGACAAATTTTCACGGGGCTTTTCTAAACTCGAAATTTCACTTCATGCTTAGTCTGGGAGTGGAAAACACTCGTTTAAAGCTTTGAATTAAACGCTTTTAAAAATCAACGAATTCCAGAAAATTTACAGCTAAAATAATTAAGAAAAAGTAATGTGATTTTATAAAAATAATGACACACCATGGAATTGATATGTAACTTACGAAGGTGTTGTTTGTCGTTACGGTTCTTTTGTTTATATTTAGATTTCCTGGATTTGTCGTCGAAGACGCGATTTAGTCAACTTGGGTCCAAACAAAGAGATTCAAAGATAAACCTTTTACTTGATATTTAATTTGCTACTTAATACATCAATTTACAGTTTGAAACAGAATAAGAATTAGAAGTCAAAGATTCAGAGTTTAGAATTTGTAATTGAATTGGCTGTCTTGCTCAACTGTCGAAATAGAAATGTGCTCCTTAACACCAGAACAATTTTATTTCTTCAGTGATAAGATAAGATAAAATGGAATAACAAAACAAGATTATAATTCCTAAGAATCGATTTCGGAATGTGAAAACTATTTGATTTACGAATTATTTGCTATTCCAAAATTATCTGTACAATGAGATAATTACACTATAATGATAATAATATACAGAGTGATTCATGAAAACATTAAATTTATACAAGTGAGAGGTACATTACACTCCTCCCCTTATAGAAAAAAAAAATGGTGATGTGTCCATCATAGTACTTTCCCCCGTAAATTGCGTATTAAATCACTTTTAAAATATTTGTAGCATTATTATTTTTAAAATGTCTTCAACTTTTTGATAACTACAACTTTTATTTAAAACATTTTTCAATTGGATCAACACATACTGACACAAACCAATGACTAGATAAAAAAACACAATAAATAGTGTTTTTTTATCTAGTCATTGGTTTGTGTCAGTATGTGTTGATCCAATTGAAAAATGAATATCTCAAAAACTAAGAGTGCTATGACAAAAAGTGAAGATACAAAAAATCTTTAATATTTTATTACCTACAACTTTTATTTGAAACATTTTCCAATTGTATCAACACACACACTGACACAAATCAATGACTAGATAAAAAACACTATTTATTAAATATCTCAAAAACTAAGAGTGCTATGACAAAAAGTGAATCTACAAAAAATCTTTAGTTTTTCATTTCTTACAAATTTTATTTGAAACATTTTTCAATTGTATCGACACATACACTGTCACACACCAATAACTAGATAAAACACACAACTTTTGAAATATCTCAAAAACTAAGAGTGCTATGACAAAAAGTAAGTGAACAATACATCTTCATTTTGTTATTATCTACAACTTTTATTTGAAAGAATTTTTTGTTTGATGAACATTTATTGAAAAAATCTGAAAAAACTGAAAAACGCTAAGAGTAAAGTACCACTTCCGGTTTTCCGATTTTTACCAAAAGCTTTTCAGTTCTTCCGATTGTAACAAAAAGCTTAAGTTTCAAGTTTGATCTTGATATCTTTAGCGGTTTTTGCGGTACAGCGCACACAGACACACAGACAGACAGACATTTTTCAAAAATGGTCTTATTCGACTCAGGGGACCTCAAAACGGATATTTCCGCAAAAATTTTTGATTCGAAAATTTTCACGAAAACAATACTTTCCCTTTGCATTACATACGGGGGAAAGTAAAAATAACAAAATGCAATTTTGATTTTTTTTTTGCGAAAAGAAAAAAAAATCAGATCAACACTATTAATTAAATAAATCACTGTTCACTTTCACTAAAAACACAATCGGGAAAAATATTGTTAAAATGTATATCGAATTTCTTACAATAAGGGATATTTTTAAATTAATTGAAATTAAAATATTAAAATTATGTGGCTAAATATGTACGTATTGATTTTTGTTTATTAATAAAAAATAAATAAATTTGAAAAATATGTACAATGATAAGTAAAAAATCAGTTTTCAAGTTAAACTTGAAACTATTGTAGTTAAATACAATAAACTAAATAATTTTTCATCTAAATCTAGAATTAATATTTAGTCTTTGTTTTTCTTTATGTCTAGAGTTTACATTTTCCGTATGATTTGATTTTCGGTGCGAAATATTAGAATTACTTAAAGAGGAAACGTTATTTTCAAATTGATTACAAAGGTAAATATTTTCTTTTTCATTAAATCTTACAATCTTATTGGCATTAATTTTGTTATTTTTACTTAAGTCCTTTTGAGCCTTAAATTTAGTTTGCGGTACTGGATTTTAAGATTGGAATTCACGAGTTATATGATGATCTTTATCATAACTAACATGAAACGAGTTGACACAATCTTGTTATGGATTGGATATCATAATTGGACTACATAATGTTTTTGTTCCATATCATTACTAGGAGTATTCAAATGTTCTATTTGAGAATTTTCTTGGAATTTAATCATTTCTACTCCATCTGAATTGTTTTCAACGATTTTCGAACTTTGATTACACTTGTTTGACGTAGAAAATGATTGATTAAAAACACAATTTGATTGATTTTGACTATTTTGAAAATTCGGATTGAACTGCTTATTTTGTGAATTATAATAATTTGCTTTATTTTTTGCACTAAAATAAGCTCGTTTTTTGTTAGCATATTGCCATTTAATACAATTGTTTATGGAATGTCCCAAATGTTTGCAATAATTGCATGTAACTATTGACTTATTTGCTTGGCTTGAAATTGAACGGAATTTCTGATTCAATGAATTAAATGTAGAATTTGATGTAGAATGTGAATTATTATTAATGATTTCGATAGCTAACGCCATCTAATGCTTCATAGTGGCATCGTCAGTGACACGAATGCACAAACTGCATATACAGGTCACTGTTTCGTCCACGAACGAGCAGAACTCTGTTTGTGAAACCAGAAAACAAATATCAAAATTGAATTTGTGTTCAGTATTCCGGCACCAGATACCCACAGACGCGTTTCGGACTTCAAGGTCCTCTTCAGTGTGGTCCCGACCCAGTGCTAAGGAATACTGAACATTTCTGACTATTTCAAGCCAATATGTGAAAACTATTAATGATTTCGATAGCTAACGCCATCTAATGCTTCATAGTGGCATCGTCAGTGACACGAACACAAATGATACTGAACACAAATTCAATTTTGATATTTGTTTTCTGGTTTCACAAACAGAATTCTGCTCGTTCGTGGACGAAACAGTGACCTGTATATGCACTTTGTGCATTCGTGTCACTGACGATGCCACTATGAAGCATTAGATGGCGTTAGCTATCGAAATCATTAATAGTTTTCACATATTGGCTTGAAATAGTCAGAAATGTTCAGTATTCCTCAGCACTGGGTCGGGACCACACTGAAGAGGACCTTGAAGTCCGAAACGCGTCTGTGGGTACCTGGTGCCGGAATACTGAACACAAATTCAATTATGTGAATTATTATTACAAATATGGCAAAATTTAACATTTTGAAAATTCACTTGTAAATAAAACACTTTTTACTTTGTTTAACCACTGAATTTTACATTTAATTGTGTGACTAGTTTCGACTATCTAGTAGTCATTCTCAAACTAAAGTAAATACAAATTAAAATGTAAAATTCAGTGGTTAAACAAAGTAAAAAGTGTTTTATTTACAAGTGTATTTAAGATGTACCACAAAGTGAACGCCTACAACACCAAACAATTTTGAAAATTATTTGTTCTTCCAAAGAAATAGGGCTCTTCGCGAATCGCCATTAAAATCGCCTCATCTAGTGTTTTCGGTTTCCTAGATCTAATGTCAGTACTTAATGGGTTTTTTTAGACCAAACAGAAAAACTTGTAGAACATTATCGTTAACTAAATTTAATTGCGCTTCTTGAGCAACAGCTGTTAAATTTGTATCTAACTTTCTAAGATACTTTAAATGACACCGTTCAATTCGAGATACATAATCATTGACAGATTCGTTCGTTTTTTGATGACATAAATTTAGTTCAGAGAGAACATCATAAAATGAAATATTTGGTGAAAAATGATCCCTTCTAAATATTTGAAGCTCACCCCATGAATTTATTTCCCTGCTAAAAACTCGTCTGCCAGCCTCGCCTAGCAATTTACTTTTAATTGCACCTAGAAATTTGGACTTATCGTTATCGTTAATTAAATTTATTGCATACTCACATCTGTTAATAAAATCATCTAAATTATTGTATTTTGAAGTTTCTGAATATTCAAAATAAGTATGCTTTAAAGTTTCCAAAGCGAAATTCAACATATAAAAATCTGTACCTAGAGCCATTTTTAAAATGATAGAAAAAAATAGATAAAATTAAAAAAATTGCAAGATCCCTTATTTGTTTGCGTAAGAAAATTCGACTTACATTCAGGTAAAACAATGGCTGACGTCCTCTAGGCGGTTGATGTGATTAGTACGTCCTCGAGCTCCAGGTTCTTTGTAGATCAAAGATGGTCCAAAAGGCGGCTTCTGATTCAGAAGCGGCTCTGATGTGTTGACACTCGTCTACGTCTTGGGTCACCTCGATGATGAAGTCCAAGCGGCTACGGCGCAGAAACCTCTATGAAATTGGATGTTGACGGCGTTTTCGCGAACAAACTTCCTTACAGGAAATCCTACCGACTGCGCCAATTTGTAACGTACGAAGGTGTTGTTTGTCGTTACGGTTCTTTTGTTTATATTTAGATTTCCTGGATTTGTCGTCGAAGACGCGATTTAGTCAACTTGGGTCCAAACAAAGAGATTCAAAGATAAACCTTTTACTTGATATTTAATTTGCTACTTAATACATCAATTTACAGTTTGAAACAGAATAAGAATTAGAAGTCAAAGATTCAGAGTTTAGAATTTGTAATTGAATTGGCTGTCTTGCTCAACTGTCGAAATAGAAATGTGCTCCTTAACACCAGAACAATTTTATTTCTTCAGTGATAAGATAAGATAAAATGGAATAACAAAACAAGATTATAATTCCTAAGAATCGATTTCGGAATGTGAAAACTATTTGATTTACGAATTATTTGCTATTCCAAAATTATCTGTACAATGAGATAATTACACTATAATGATAATAATATACAGGGTGAGTGAACGCCTACAACACCAAACAATATACAGAGTGATTCATGAAAACATTAAATTTATACAAGTGAGAGGTACATTACAGATACAACAATTGCGGATGTTCCCAGTTTTTTTTAAAGTTTATTTTAAAGCTTTAAACAAGTGTTTTCCACTCCCAGACTAAGCATGAAGTAAAATTTCGAGTTTAGAAAAGCCCCATGAAAATTTGTCGAGGGTCGCGCAGCGACCCGAGACAAATTTTCTGGGCTTTTCTAAACTCGAAATTTTACTTCATGCGCCACGCGTATAAAACACTGATTTCAAGTGAAGTTTAAATATACGTAAACTTCACAATATTTTAGTGTTAGTGCGTGGCGCATGAAGTAAAATTTCGAGTTTAGAAAAGCCCAGAAAATTTGTCTCGGGTCGCTGCGCGACCCTCGACAAATTTTCATGGGGCTTTTCTAAACTCGAAATTTTACTTCATGCTTAGTCTGGGAGTGGAAAACACTTGTTTTAAGCTTTAAATTAAACTTAAAAAGAAACTGGGAATATCCGCAATTGTTGTATCAATTCCATGGTGTTTCACGGGGCTTTTCTAAACTCGAAATTTTACTTCATGCTCAGTCTGGGAGTGGAAACACTCGTTTAAAGCTTCAAATTAAACGCTCTTCAAAAACATCGAATATCAGAAAATGTACAAATAGAGCAGGAAATGTATTGTATACTTAATTGAAATCATCCCTGTATATTCCAACTATAAATATGTAAATTAAAATAATAGACTTTGCACAAAATAATTAAACACAGATTTTAAGCGAAGTTCGAATATACAGAAATTTCACAATATTTTGGTGTTTTATACGCGTGGCGCATGAAGTAAAATTTCGAGTTTAGAAAAGCCCTGTGAAAATTTGTCTCGGGTCGCTGCGCGACCCTCGACAAATTTTCTACGCGGGGCTTTTCTAAACTCGAAATTTTACTTCATGCTTAGTCTGGGAGTGGAAAACACTCGATTAAAGCTTCAAATTAAACTCTTTAAAAAAAAACAACGAATATCTAAATATTTACAATAAATAGGCGGAATTTGAAATATGTATACTTTAAAGAAAAACTCCTTGTATAATAGAGTTTAATATCTTTATCTAGTATTTTATGCTCTGTCCGTGGTGCGAAAACCATGGCAAAGTGATGAAATGCCATGGTAAAAATGTTTAAATTTGCCAGAATTTTGAAAAAATCGAAAACTGTCGAAAATCGATGAAATGTTTAAATTTGATAAAATGTTAACACAATGTTGAAAAGTGATGAAATGTCAAGAAATATTATTATTATTATTATGCTTTATTAGTGCTAGATTGTCTAGCACTAATTTACATTGTTTACACAGGTCGTTCAATACATACTAGTCTAAACATATTAAAATTACATTATTAAGCATTAAGTTCTTTAATCACCTTAGTCATAACACACGAAATCTTCCGCTCAATAAATTCCGAGAAGTGCTAGAAGAATTCCTTCTCGAGCAAGCTTATTTCGACACAGATGAGTTTTTTGATAATGACATCTAACACTATTTTTGGACCTATACTCTTGCATATTGTCTATTTTAATCTGTATGTACCTTTTTTGTTTGTTCGACTACATGTTAATGTATCTTCTGTATTTTATACACTTTCTTTTGTACATCTATTTATTATTTATCTTTTGTAACTTGACTTGTGTAAAACTTTTGTTATAACATCAATTGAAATTGAAATATAATTTGAAATCTGACAACAATTTGAAGTATGTGAAAAGTGATAATCTATAATAAAAAAATGTTCAAATCCAAATTCTTAGGGCTTTTCTAAACTCGAAATTTTACTTCATGCTTAGTCTGGCAGTCAAAAACATTCGTTAAAAAATAATCACTGGCTTTTTACAATATTTTCATTAATTTACAAAATCTTGAGGGTTTTCAAGTTTTGGTTCAATTTTTAAATTCTTGTCAATTTTGCTGAATTTCCAAGATTTTAATTAATTTTCAAAAATTTTTCGGCTCGGGAATTTTGTAATACGTTTGTTGATTTTTAAACTTTATATTAATTTCCAAAATGTTGACATAAATAATAATAATAATAATAATAATAATCTTTATTCCCAACAGAATTACATCTTACGAGGAAATACATAAACAATTGTTACATTTAAGAAATTACTATAACAAATAAAAATAAAATATATATATATATATATTATAAAGCGATGAAACGAAAACAATGAGACTAACATAATGTTCCGGTGAAGTGTGGCAACTATAAACTATAAATCATGCATTTTCCAAGATTTTGTTAATTTTCAAATTCTTGATTCCTTTTTGAAACTTTGACGCCTTTCATGTACGTACTAGATTTTCGTCAATTTAAAAAAAATGCTTGTATTCATGAATTTTCAAGAATTTCGTTAATTTTCGGGTTCGCAAATTTCAAAGAAAATTTTTTTTCAAAAAATATGAGGCCTTTCTTCATAAAGGTTTCAATCGTTAACGATTAACCCATTAACGGCCGAGCAATTATAAAGATAACTTTAAAAGTTGATTTTAGGTAAAATTCTGCACTTCTTTTTATGATATCGCGTATAACACACTAAATTTAGTAGTTGAGTAAAGTCGAGTAAAGATCATCATTTACATTTGTGTCGAATAAGTTAATATTCATAAGTAAATAATAACAACTAAAGTGTGATAAACAGTGAGTGTCATCACCAGTTACTGCAGCAATTAAGGTTTGGCGTCAATTATTTGGTTTTAATTTTGTAAAAGAAGTCTGTAGGCATTTTTGGGGTTATCAAGCGCATGCGTATTTCGCCTAGAGTATCAAACAAAATATTTTTGCAACGTTGCCATTACTCTAAAAATCTCCGTTGCCTTAAGCAAAATGCCGATGACATGTGGAAGTTGCGGTGGTAACCTTGGACTCTACACTAAAACCTTGAAATGTGCGAAATGCAAAGTTCGTTATCATTTGATTGCTTGGAAAAACTGTCAATGAATGATATCGCTTACTATATTGAGGAGTTCGAGAAAGTGAATGGGGACCATTGGATCTGCGACTCTTGTACACCAAGAACATACTCCGTCTCAACCGCGCAAGCATCAGCGGCACCGGACTGCGCAGCGCATTCTGTAGCAGACCGTCGCAAATCAAATTTATCCTCGCAGGCTAAAGAACGGATTAGTAAGTCTTCACTATCGGATATAATATGGACGCTGTTCATTGATAAATCTATGCCACTTTTTAGAATAGATGTACAGAGCGCACTAGGGCAGTGGTGGGGAAACAATTGTAATAACCAGACAATCGCAGCGGACCAAAGAATAATGCTTAATCGTAGGTAGGTAGTTTTTATGCGGGTCGTCACATTACGAAGTAAGAACGCGTTCAAACATTCTCACGACGGCACTCTTAAACGGCCCGGATTAAACCTTTCCGCGGGCCGGACTTGGCCCGCGGGCCGTAGTTTCCCCATCACTGCACTAGGGGATATCAAAAAGGATATTAAATCTCTTGATGAAAGAATATCTGCACTCGAAGCTACTTCCGCAAATGCATCTAATAATATTAATTATAAATCGCCCCCCGGAATCATTGATGAAGCGAATAGTATCCGTGAACTCGAGGAGAGACAATTGCGGTCACTTAATGTTATCGTATTTAATTTGCCTGAGAATACTGGTCCGATCAATGAAAGAGCAGTAAAAGATACAGAGGCGTTAAGAGCAATAATTGATCCGACTGTCAAATTCGTTCCTCTAAGAGTAACTCGATTAGGAAAGCCAAGCAGTAAGCCGAGGCCGGTTAAAGTTACTTTTTCCGCAAAAACTGAGGCAATAGATATCTTAAGAGTTACGCGTACTTCCGACACCGGTAATATTCGTTTCAATAACGACATGACTCCACTTCAGAGAGATTACCTAAAAAAATTAAGAGAGGAACTAGAACAAAGGAAGAATCGTGGCGAATCCGGATTAACAATTAAATATAAGAATCGCCATCCATCCATTGTTAAGTCGCTTATAAAACCAAAAAACTAGATATTTATTACCAAAATATGGGCGGAATTAAAAGAAAAATAAAATCATTCATGTCCAGTGTAAATGTAAGTGTCTATGATATTATTATACTTGTTGAAACATGGCTAGATGATACCATAAGCAGTGCGGAGTTTGGTCTCACCGAATTCACAATTTATAGAATTAACAGATCCAGCCGATCTAGTGCCAAATCAAGGGGTGGCGGAGTACTCATCGCAATAAGAAACAACTTGAAAAGTTTAGTCCTAAAGACAAAAGATGATGTAGAACAATTATTTATAAAAGTTTCGGATAAGATTATAAATGGTTCCACGTACATCCCTCCAAATTCAAACATATCATGTTATATTTCGCATGCCGAGGAATTACACAGAATCTGCATAGATCACTTGAGGTGCGAATTTTTGTTTTGTAGCGACTATAATATTCCCAGTGCAGTTTGCGATATAAATGGTGTTGATATAGTAAGTGAAAATAACACTAGTTATCCAGCAAGTATTTTAGCTAATACCTTCAGTTACCACAACATTCACCAGGTCAACTCAATTCCGAACAGCAGGGGTATTTTTTTAGACTTATTCATTTCAAACATTAATGAGCTACAAGTAAGTGTGGCTAGTGATACTCTGTGTAAAAATAGTGTTCACCGCCATTCCTATGCGCTAGTTTTACCACTGACTAAACCAACATTTATCCAGGATAATGCAGAGTGGGTCTATAACTTTAAAAAGGCAGATTATACTGCAATTAATAATTATTTAGCGAATTTTGACAGGGAAAATACGTTTGGTGATTGTTTCAATACAAATGTGTGTACTTTTAATAATATTCTATTGTCATGTTTTGATCAGTTTGTGCCCGTTATATTTTTAAATTCATCTCATTATCCCAAGTGGTTTAATAAAGAATTAATAGGTCTAACAAAACGAAAAAAATATGCTCATATTTAGGAACTTAACCACTCGTTATATCGAAACTATATTGACCGTGTCGAGACAGAAATTAATTTTAATTCTTGCCATTTTTGAGAACATGTCAATGTATGTCGAAAACAATTAGGATATCCTGAAGAAATGGAATTAAATAATGTTATCAGTCGGTCTACAGAACACGCTGTTGAACTATTTGCTACACATTTCTCAAACGTTTATTGCAAAAAGAAGAGCATTGTACAACCCAATTTTAATGTTAACGAGTGCGTTGATCTGTGTAATCTCAGTGTTACAATTGATGAAGTTTTTACATGTCTAGCGTCTCTACCAGGGCTGGCCCTGATGGCATCCCCGCTTATTTAAAAAAAAAATGCTTATATACACTATGCAAGCCTATCCATACGTTGTTTGCTGACTCTTTATCATCGGGTATTTTTCCGGAGTGTTGGAAGGACAGCTATGTCGTTCCGATATTCAAAAGCGGCTCTAGAAGAATCGTAGAAAACTACAGAGGAGTATCAATTCAATCTGTTATTCCAAAAATGTTAGATTTGTTATAACTGAACAGCATGGATTTATGTTAGGTAAATCAACTACGTCAAATTTAATGGTATATCAAACCCACTTATCAAATGCTTTGGAGAATGGAATTCAGGTGGATTCAATTTATACCGATTTCTCTAAAGCATTTGATCGAGTAAATCACAATATATTAATTTATAAGTTGGAGTTACTGGGTTTTGGTGCAAACATTGTGAAATGGCTGTGTAATTATTTAAATGACAGAACACAGCGTGTGCGAATAGGCAAGCATATTTCTAGCATAATTAATGTTACATCTGGGGTGCCACAGGGCTCGCATTGTGGGCCTCTTTTGTTTTTATTATTCATAAACGATATCGGACTTAATATTAAGAACAGTAACTTTCTCCTCCACGCTGATGATTTGAAGATTTTTAAGAATATTCGGAACATGAATGATCAGACTGAACTTCAGGATGATTTGGGCCGTGTTGCATCATGGTGTAAGGTAAATCATCTTGAATTGAACTTGAAAAAATGTGTTTACATTTCATTTTATCGGGGACGAACAAGAGAGTTTAACTATACTTTGGAGAGTAATGTGCTAACTCGGAAGTCGGTGATGAGGGATTTAGGCATTTTGTTTACCTCAAAACTTCAATTCTCTGAACATATATCCCATATTTGTAACACAGCATCAAAGTAAATGGGCTTTATTAACAGATTTTCAACCGATTTTAGTGTTGGCACAATCAAAAAACTATATATTTCACTTGCTCGTCCGCATCTGGAATATACCTCATGTGTTTGGTCACCTTATACTAATACCGCAAAATTACAACTTGAAAGAGTTCAAGGTAAATTCCTTATGCTGATGCATTATAGGTTAGGTGGTTTCAGGACAGATTTCAGTCATAACGGTATGTTGATGCAATTGAATGTTAAGTCATTAGTGAAAAGGAGAAGGTTTTTAGATATGGCATTTATATACAAAATAATTAATGGTTTAGTGCATTGTAAGGAATTGGTTGAAAGACTAAATTTTAATATACCACGTGGTCCGCAGTCTCGACAAGCCATTATTTCGTTTGGCCTTTCATCCGAACCGGTACGGAATGTTTAGCCCCCTAGACCGTATGATGCGATATGCCAATGAACTTGACAATAACTACAATTTTGTGTTATTCGATCCTCGATTCACTCATTTCAAGTGCCGCCTGCACCGCATCAACTTATCTAATTTATCCGATATCGTTTATAGTCTGTTTAAAAACTAGAAGGAGTAAGTGCCAAAGCCCAATTTACACTATAAAAAGTTATCAGAAATATCACTAGATAAATTTGGCAGCAATTTTAAATAATTTCATAATTATTCTTTAAATGAATAATATTCATTTTGTACTTCTTAATTGTAGTTAAGTAGTTTCTTTTTCATCGTACGATATAGTCAGTTCAATTAAAATGCTTATACGGCATCTCGCCATATCTGCGAAATAAAACATATTTACATTATGTTCTTAATATAATATGGAATTTATATAATAATGTGTCTCTATCAGAGCTGGGACGAATCATTGTAAAAAGGATTCGAATCCGAATCACCTAATATGATTCGAATCCCGAATACTCGAATAAAGGATTCGTAAGAGATAAATATGATTCGAATCGAAGATTCGAATCCTGTTTTTTCGAATCACGAATACAAATCTTTTAAGAATAAATTTGATTTTATTATTTTTTTGCAACTATTAGTATATAGATATCGTTACCAGTTATTTTAACAAAAGATAACGCCACGCGACGGCTGAAAACAGATGGACTTCTTACTACCTGGTAATATCGGGTTGACATTGACACCCAAAAAATGCGGTTGGTGTTCATAATGGATTACCCCTTGAGTGCTCGGTCTCTTTCCGCTTACCCTTCAACATTTTAGGAAAGAGATAGAAATCGGAAGATTTTAGACTTTTTGGCCTGGTCGCCTCAGTAGCCCAAACATAAATAAATACCATTCCCAATGCTTAGAAGACAAACGCTCGTTTATGTTTGATCGACCGATGGAATTGAATTTTTCACATAAAGACATAATTGAACTCTAATTTTAGACTAATCCATGTTCACATCCGATAATATTCATGAGGGATGTCGAGGCCCGACACGTGGTGGCGTTGATGGAATTTATGTACGCCGGAGAAGTGAACGTTGCGCAGGCGCATCTGTCCGCTTTTCTGAGAACTGCGGAATCTTTAAAAATCAGAGGACTGACGGACACAAATCCGGATTTTAACCAAAGAGATGATGTAAGTAGATTAGATTATAAATTAATCAAAAGGTGACTGGTGGAAGTTTAGAAAAAGCATTGAAATTTGATTAAAAGTAAATGTTAACTATTCTATAGGATGCGTTATTTTTAAACCCGCAACCATCATCGTCGAAAACAAACGCCGCAAAGGATCAAGTGAACCTGAAAAACCGCAAGAATCAAAATTCGGCCGCGTGCAGTAGCGCGGTCACCTCTAGTCAAGACATAGGCAACGACCAGAAAGGGCCCTCGTCACCCCCGCCGAAGAGGCAGTGCAAGCAGGAGCCCGAAGTTCAGCCGAGCCAGTTGGAGAACGCAGCGCTGCAGAGACTGAGACAAATCGACGAGTCGATTAGCATTAACCCGTTCGCGCTAAATGACAACCTTCAGGAGTCTGATATCGAGCCCAAGAAGGCTGTCCAACCCAAAATCGAGCTGCCCGACTATTTGAGTGACGACGATGGTGCTAACTATTTTCCTTCATCGAACGATCTCGCCGCACTCACAGGTCAGTTAACTTATTTGATTCCAAGTAATGTTTTTCTTTAAAAAAAACTGTTTTGCCTTTGTTCGGTGCAAATCGGGTTGCGGGCTCTCCAACCCAATCATCCCGTTTTGTCGCCACCATATCTTTCGTTTTTACCCCCTCCTAAATAACCATATAGTGTAACTCTTGCATCGGGCGAGAGAAGACGGCCTCCGCGCCTCAACAGTTTAAATAGTTTTGCCTCCGGCTTTTGTACCTGCCTCCGGCTTTAGTAACTGCCCCCGGCTATAGACTTGCCTCCGGCTTTAATAGTGCAACCCCAAAGGATGTAGAAGACCTCTTCAAGACCGTACGAGGTTAAGGTTAGTTCCTTTTTTTGCACAATTTATCCTCCCGGATTGGAGAGGCCACCCCCCCTGGTACGCTATTACAAAGCTACCAAACAGCCTTGTTTAACTATCATTTGGAAGATGTCGATATTATTGACATTTTTGGTGCCGTACTCAAAACAGTACTGTGGAATAAAATGAGCTAAGAGGGTTATTATTATTAATAATATCTTTAGGTACTCGAAGACAAACATTCTGAAAACTGAAGAGCAAAAAAAAGGCTCTACATTTTTGGCCCGTCGAAAAAAGAAGAGCAAAAAAACGGCTCCATATTTTTGGCCCGTCGAAAAAAGAAGAGCAAAAATGCTTCACATACAGGGAATTTGTTTGTTTGTTTCAAGTATACATATCCTGATGCATACGCTGTAAATTTTCGGGCATTGGTTCTATTTGTAAAGCGTTCAATTTGTAGCTTCTAACGAGCGTTTCCACTCCTTGATTAAGCATGAAGTCAAATTTCGAGTTTAGAAAAGCCTGAAAATTATACACATGATTTAGGATAGTAGTGATGTTAGGATTTGTGGCGAAGTTTAAGGAGAGGTATTCTAGGCGTTGATTAATAGGGGGAATATTGCACATTTCATATAGGAGAGTATTGATAATGCTGTAAAACGCGAAACTAGTCGAGTAAATAGTAAAGTAAAAAAAATTGTGAAACAAACCAAGTGTAATTTAATTTAAACCTTCAATATCAATATTGGAGGGATTGTGTAGGGGGTTATTAGGGTGTCTGATTTTCGTAAGCACTCTTAGGGCTGATCGTTCGGCGACCTCTATATTTTTTAACACGTTGGGACGAGGATTGTGAAATAGGATGGGGCATACTCTAGCAGGGGGCGACATATAGTTCTGTATATATGAACTGCGGTCTCCACAGTTATTACTTCTTTTCGGAATGTCAGCGATCTAAAATGGCGCGCCCTGCATTTTATCTTTGTTTTTAGGTTTCGAGTGTGGTTAATAAAGGTTAGTTTGGGATCGAGGGTAATGCCTAAGTATCTGCAGTTAGGTGACGGTGAGATAGGATGATTATTAATTAAAATATGGTATGGGGGGTTTAGTTGGCGGTGGAAGGGAATGAGAAGTTGGGTTTTATTTGGATTAATGGAGATTCTCCATTTCGCGAACCAGGTTTGAATGCTATCTATCAGCCCTTGAAGACTGCTTAAGGCTTTAGGAATAGTGGAAGCGTGGATTATAAGGGCGGTATCATCCGCGTATAGTAGAGGGTATGCGGCTGGATTTAAATAGAGAGGATCTGGATTGTAAAGGTCATGGACAAAGATGTTATATAACATGGGGGACAGTGGGGAACCTTGAGGTAGACCTTGTAGTGGGGCGAATGAATGTGGATAGGAATTACGGATTTTGACGCTTAAGGATCTGTTGGATAGGAAACTGTCTATGATTTTAATTAAGTGCGGAGGGATGCCTAACGAATTGCACTTGAACAGCACACCACGATGCCAGACCGAATCATACGCTTTTTGTATGTCGAGTAATAGTACTGCGGATTTTTTACTTTCGAGGTGTGCTCTCTGGCAATTCGAGGTAAGGATTGTTAAGCGATGTTCAATAAAACCAAATTGATATGGTGCGATCAGATGTGGGTAGTGACTTTTTTTTTGGATTAAGGATTCAAATAATTTACCGAGGACAGGAAGCAGGGTAAATGGGCGGTAACTTGATACTAAAGTTGCTTCGTTTCCGGGCTTATGTATGCAAGTGATATGCCCTTCTTCCATTCATCTGGGATAGCTTGGGATCGGTAGATGGAATTAAATATAAGGAGTATGTAATCATGAATGTGATCGGGAAGGCATTTAGGGATCAATCTGGGTATATTATCGTGACCAGGCGATGTATTTTTACCTTTATGAAGTATTTCATAATATTCTTCTTCTTTTATGTCGTCGAAGGCTGAATGGTGTTGGGGGTTTTGTTTGAAGGATTTGTACCATGAGTTTACTGTCTCAGAAAATGTGTTGTCATAAGCGTCGTTTTCCGTCGCCGTAAATGTCTTTTTAAAGTAGTCTGCAAATATGTCTGCTATTAACTGGTCCTCCGTAACGGTCATTCGTGTCGTAGGGTCCTGTATGTGTTGTAAATAGTCCGTCTTTTGATATTTGCTTGATATTCTTGCCAGGGTAAAGACCTGCTCCCTCGTCCCCCTACCCCTCCTAAAGCCCCCCTGCGTCTCCGGTAGCAGGCCCTTCTCTTCCACCTCCTCCTCTAGCCTATTTTTTATTACCATCATGGCTATTTTCTAACCCGTGCTCATCACCGTTATCCCCCCTATAGCACTCCGCATCCTTCTGATCCCCTCCTTTATGTATCGGGCACATCCTCCCCACCCTCCATGCTGCCGGTATGCTTACTCTTCCCCTCCACATCTGGTTCAGTAGCTCCCTGAATTTCTTCTTCCCCCCTTCCCCAATCTCCTTCCACATCTCTGCCTTCAGCCCATCCCTTCCTGCAGCCTTCCCTCCCTTCACCTCCTTGAACGCTCTTTCGACCTCCTCCTCCGTGAACTCTTCCTCTCCATTCCCTTGCCCTTCTTCTCCCATCCCTATTGGTACTCCGCTACCCTCTCTGCACTTCCTTGTCCATTCCTTCAACGATATCCCTAACTGCCTCTTCCTTTCCCCTCTCCTCAGCACCTTCCACATTTCTGCCTCGTTCCTGCATTCCCTCAATTCCTCGCTCACTCTTTCCACCGCCTGCAGCTTCTTTCTCTCACATATGCCCTCATATCTTTTCCTTGCCGCCACCACTTTCCCCTCTTCTCCCCCATATCTTACGCATTCTCCCACAGCCTTCCTCAACTCCCTCTTTGCCTGCCTACACTCCTCATCGAACCACGTATTCCCTCCTCTTCTCTCTCCCTTCTTTTTCTTCCGCATCCCACTATCGTCTTTTCCATCTCCTCCATTGTATTGACCTCTTCCCATTGAATTCTTGATAGCCTCTTCCTCATATCCTCCATCGCCTTCACCCCACACTCAAGGTATTCGTTTTCTTGCCATCTTTCCTCTTCTCTTCCCTTCTCCATCCACATCTCCTTTTTCTTGTAAACTATAAGATATAAGTGTGCGTATATTAGAATAAAATATGATGCAATTTAAACGAGGAATTCAAAATATTACTAATATATAGGGTGTTTCATTTAAAATAACAAATTTGCTGCTACTTCCAGTGGAACTGGAAGTGATATAAAGTTGAAAATATCTCACCTGACGAGAACTGATTCAACCGTATGACAGGGTTTTTTTTCAAATTTTTCGTGCAACGGTAACCCCATAAACTTTTAACGAACGGTTCAGCGTAGACACTCTGTAGAGTCAACATTACACTGTTAATAATTTTATTATTATTTAATAAAATATTAGGTTTGAGGCTAGAGGGCTTATGTCGATGGCCTTTTGAGTGATTTTTTATTGTACAATAAATGATAATCAATTAATTATTATTAATGGCATATTTGCAACAATAATATTAAAATGAAAGGATTTCATGGCAACCTTGGAAAATGTTGAGAAACCCTGGTCTACTTGTGCTACTTTCTTGATGGAACCATATTTTCATATTGGATAAAGTAAATCACTTGTTTGTTCCATTTTTCATTTTTATATGGAAAAAAATAAATGTTTTACTTTACCCAATCTTAGGGCCCGTATCGATTATAATTTTTGCCCGTTGTGTGTTACTATAACTTTGCTCCATTGCACATAGTGGATACGGGGAAGTGTTGCGTTGCATCGTATCAAATCCCACTAAGCAAAAAACAAACAAATAACGTTATATCAACATTGTAGCAACATTAAATGTTGTTTTAATGTTGTTGAAATATTACTTAAATGGATTTGCTCAGTGGGATTAAAATAAGCAATCCGCTGCATTGTAGTGTTTCACCAAACGTTACGTTACGGTGATACACAACGGGGAAATATTCTAATCGATACGGGCCTTTAAATTGGTCTGTTTCCAAAATTTGTATATATAAACAACTGGCCATTCATGATTTTTTATGACGTATTCAGCTCTTGGTTTTAAGGGGGTACCAATAAGAAACAATGTCTTAAAACAAGAAAACAGTCTTAGAAAAAGTAACGTATAAATTAACCGATGATGAACAAAATATTATATATTAAAAGTGCGATTCTTTTCGCAATCTACAACAAGTTAGTCTTACAAAGACTATATCAAACACTCATTGAAACAACTACTTCCCGGGCTAATACACCGACGGACATTGAATTATACAACAAGTGTTTGCTGTTACATACAGTAACCTACTGCAAATGTAACAATTTGGGTCAAATTATTGAGGCCATCTATAGTAGTAGGTTACTGTATGTAACAGCAAACACTTGTTGTATAATTCAATGTCCGTCGGGGTATTAGGCCGGGAAGTAGTTGTTTCAATGAGTGTTTGATATAGTCTTTGTAAGACTAACTTGTTGTAGATTGCGAAAAGAATCGCACTTTTAATGTTTGAAGTATTCTGCAACCAAGAATTGGCAATTTCATTTATACTTAAAATATTATATATATTTTGGACTGTCCAATGCTCGTTGGACAAACTGCACTGATATTTGTGTGTACAAATTTGAATGATAATAAGTTTAAAACAACAATTATTTCTTAATATTAAGGTGGAATGGAAATAATCCCGCAAAACATAACATCAAATAAGGAATCAGCGTTGGATCATAGTATAGGTATGTACGATTGTATGCTTTATATTTCGCACATAAACACACCATCTGCTTATATTTTAAGTAAAATAGTCGTAACCGAAATTAACCAGCAATAAGTAATATAAAATTTAACACACTATTTATTTGAAGAAATAAGTTTCTAATCGACAAAAAAACGATTTTAATAAAATCGCTTCAGTTACAAGCTATTTTATTTAAACATTAAAAGTGCAATTCTTGTCGCAATCTACAACAAGTTAGTCTTACAAAGACTATATCAAACACTCATTGAAACAACTACTTCCCGGGCTAATACCCCGACGGATATTGAATTATACCACAAGTGTTTGCTGTTACATACAGTAACCTACTGCAAATGCAACAATTTGAGTCAAATTATTCAGGCCATCTATAGACGCGTTTCGAGATTTATCTCTTATCAGTATAGCTTTGCCATTCCCTCTAAACAGTTTGACACCTTAGACTGGCGGTCACGGAAGTAGTTGTTTCAATGAGTGTTTGATATAGTCTTTGTAAGACTAACTTGTTGTAGATTGCGAAAAGAATCTCGGCACTTTTAATGTTTGAAGTATTCTGCAACCAAGAAATGGCAATTTAATTTATATTTATTTTATTTAAAACTTAATATTTGGTTAGATTTATCAAAATCGACAAATTTTATTTAAATAAAAAATCACATCTGTTACCAGTTATTTCATTGAAATTATAATATTCGTACGAATTTTATATTTCACAATTAGTATCCAAATCATTTAGTAAAAATCGATGAATTTTTTGTAATAAAATCACTTCATTGAAAATCTTTATAACATTTGGGTCTGATAATTTTTTTATGCACTGTCCTCATCTTGCAACGACACATATATAATGTATATTGTTTGTTGCAGGATCAGACAGTCGTAAATTACATTCATTGGACCCGAGGCCCTGCGAAGAGTGCGGTCGCGTTTATAGTAACCTGTCGAATCTGCGGCAGCACATGAAACTGATACACTATCCGACGTTCGTGTCCTGCCCGATTTGCTCCAAATCCTTTAAGACTGACTTATATTTACGGAGGCACATGATCACCACACACGAAACCGCCAACTTTAAACAGACACACACGGTCATAAACCCGCCTTCGGGCGGTAGCAATAGGTTAGATAGCCAGAAATACAAGCACGGTTGCCTCACCAAAGCAATAGTTAGCAATAATATTAACGCGGGCGGGGGTGCTTATGTTAATAATAATAATAATAATAAAAACGCCAAGTTGAATATTAGGAGTTACAATTTTAAGAATTGTTAGTCGAGTCAAAAATTGTTCATCCCGTTTGGACTTTTTCTTTGGTGAAATATTTATGGCCATGTACGCATTTCAAAATTCAATGTAAAACTGTGTGACGAAAGTTTTGTAAATAAATTTTATTTCAACATATTTGATTTGTTTTGGCGAGCCATTTATTATTAAAATAAACTGTACTAATTTAATAAATTACCCAATTTTATTTGAATATATTAACACAGCAATACATGTTAATGTAAATCTGTCTAGTATTTTTAAGAGTTTATTTCATCTTGAAATGAAGGCTGTTGAAGATTTTCTACGAAAGAAAATAAACAATTATTATTAGTGCGGGAGGGATTCGAATATGAATAATTCAAATAGTCGAATATTTAAATGTCAATGTTTCAATCACTAAATTATTCACATACAGAGAGTTTTATGTAACACCGAATATTTTCATAACGAGAATTATTCTTTTAAGTATGCTTTTAAGAATTCAATTTGAAGCTATAAGCGAGTGTTTTCCACTCCCAGGCTAAGCATGAAGTAAAATTTCGAGTTTAGAAAAGCCTGAAAATTTGGTTTGGACGCGTAGCGCGAAGCGCGGAGCGGCCAAACCAAATTTTCAGGCTTTTCTAAACTCGAAATTTTACTTCATGCGCCACCGGTACAAAACACTGATTCAATGTAAAGTTTAGCGGTGTGTTTTAAACTTCGTAATATGTCAGTGTTCTGTACCGGTGGCGCATGAAGTAAAATTTCGAGTTTAGAAAAGCCTGAAAATTTGGTTTGGCCGCTCCGCGCTTCGCGCTACGCGACCAAACCAAATTTTCAGGCTTTTCTAAACTCGAAATTTTACTTCATGCTTAGTCTGGGAGTGGAACACACTCATTTTAAGTTTAAAATTGAACTCTTAAAATAAACAACGATTATCTAAAGATTTACCGCATATACGCTGTAATTGAGACATGTATACTTGAAAGAAAAACTCCCTGTATTTACAAGTTAAGGCATTAATTGCGATTGATTGGCTACAATTTGAAATGGTTACATAGGCAACCCAATTTACACATAACCTAATAATAATAATAATAATAATAATCTTTATTTAGCATCTTTGCTATATGATAACATAGAAAAATATATGTATATCCACATATATATATATATATATATATATATATATATATATATATATATATATAATAAACATCTGATCATCCTTAATCTATAAATTGTGTATGTATAATAAATTTATCACATAATAATACTTAATATATAATCTTTTTACTACTTTAATAAAATCAGTCTAAAACCATACTTAAATATCTATGTAAAAATAATAAATCCATAATACAACAATACTTATACATTTATGCAAAAAAACAATAACTAAAAAGGTAATAATACTTATTTAAAATTTGTACTTATACATATATACACATAATACACATAATGCACAGCCCATACACTACGACTATTTCTGAAGACTCTTCAATTAATCTAGCAACTTTGATTTAAACTTATTAATATTTTCTTCTTCTTTTATTTTTATTGATAGCTTGTTGTGTCAAATCGTATTGGATGCTTTATTTGATAATTAGAATATAGGAAAATGCACATTGAAAATGTTCAGTGTTACATAAAACTCTCGGTATATAAATACTCGAATAATGCGAACATATTGGAATACGTTTTCGAACTAATATGTAAATATTTGATTGATTCAAATATTTAACCATGTTTTTGAATGAATAGTTGAATATATAAATTTAAAAAATTCCCAGCATTATTAGTATATTTTAAACTTCACTAGAAAATAGTGTTTTATATGGGTGGCGCATGAAGTAAAATTTCGAGTTTAGGAAAGCCTGAAAATTTGGATTTGGATTTTGTGGATCCGCTTCGCTCCGCTAGACACAAAAAAATGCTGTCTACTCTAATTTATAATTTAAATGATCACACCTTATTTGGATATTGAAATATTGGACTATTTGAATTATTTGTCTTAATTCTTAATACATATTTTTACATTACTTCTGATAATTTTTTTTTTATTATTTTTTTTATTATTTGCAAAACACTTAGTTGTATTTTACTATAATTACAATCTGATCACAAATGGATCAATGAGTAATATTTAGCTAACTTAATTTACTTCTGATAAATGAAGTCAAAATCGGAGACAACTCAAAACATGAGCAGAATTTGAATACCCTTTATTTATATTCTATTTTTTTTAATCCGAGTTTTATCATTAAAGACATTAATTTGTTAATATAAAATATTAATAATATGTGTGTATGTTAAATAATAATACACTAATTAACATGGAAATCATTTTTTGAAAAGGTGAGATTTTTACGTTGTTATATTTACTAGGAGAAAATCTTGTGTTTAACTGTGCTTTGTATTTTAGGGCGTATGCTTTTAGAAAACCGCAGGCGTTCGGAAAGTTGGTCTCCTTTCGAGATGAGGAACCAATCGACGTCGCCCGATTTAATATCGAGACTGCGGGAATGTAGAGAGAAGAGGGAGAAGGACGAAGACGGGAAAAATAGACTGGTAAAGTACATATTGAATTTATTCCAGCATCTCATTTTGTTGGCCAAACATCATTCATTTCACGTTTGTGTCTTACTCAAACCAAAAGTGACTATAACTTGTATACGTTTAACGCAGAGAAGGCAGACAGCCCATCTTATGTAATAGTTCAGGTGGCAGTAAATAGGGAACGGATCGGTCAGTTTGAGAACCGCTGGTCTAATACTTTTAAAATGACATAATTAATCGTGCTTAATACGACGCACGACGCTGCTAATGTCAAATCGAGTTACTGTTTATTAATTTTTTCTTGGCATGAACTTGGAGCGATCAAATTCTTCAGACTTTTCGGCGGGAAATTTAACTTGTCTAAAATCATTGTTGATCACACTGTATCTAATAAATGGTATTCCAGCCATTTTCACAACTTAAACCTGCCAACACCAATCAGTCTATTTTGTACGATTGCAAAAATCATAAACACATTCACGATTATAGTCTAATCATCAGAGAACTCCCTAGCAATTGGCAGTAAATTCCCAATTGTTGTCTCTGATGAACAGGCCCATTACTTTATTGGCAGCTGCTTTAAATAGCACGCTTGTTGGTCGTCCGAACCATTGCCTAAGCATAAAGATAATTTATCATAAAGAAAAATTGAGTTTGTCAATAGGTTGCAGAATATTTATAAAATAAAATATAAAAAAAACGAATTAAAATTAATATCGACTTTCTGCAAAAAGTTTGTCTCCAAATATTCATTGAAACATCTACTTCTCGAGCTAATACCCCGACAGATATTGAATTATACAATGAATATTTGCGTTACACGACAGCACTGCTGTTCTATGCATAATTTATATGCAAAATGCAACATCAGGTCAAACTATTCTCTAACCAAACTAAATGAAACAAAAGGTTCATCAGCCATAACGTTTTTCTTCTTTCTGGGCCTCACTTACTTTAATTTTTTCTTGTATTACCAGATGTAAAGTATTGTATTTAGCTGGCTGTCTCATTACATGACCGAAATAAGATAATTTTTTGATTTTCACAGTATTGATAATTTCCTTCTCTTTTCTCATTCCGTTCATTATCGCTAATTTAGTTAGATACTTGAAATCACTAGCTTTCAGAAAGTTTTTCTCATAATTTATTGAAATAAATTGTTTGTGAGAGTGTCATATGTTGATCAGATAATAGATCAGATCCAGATAAACAAGTATTTCAATACCCTTTACATTGCAGGTAAAATTAGGAGAAGGTATCGAAATCCACGAGGACCAACTGAGAAGCGTCAAGTGGAGTGATTATCGGAAATTAACAAGGGGACTGGCGACAATATTATTCAGTCCCGCCGAATTAGCCACCTGCTCAGTGACGGGACAGAGGTGGAGTCGGGCGGGCAGCGGAGAAAGACCCGTAAAGCCCGCACTCGATAGGGCAAAAGTTCAAGCAATCATATGTAAGTACATAATAAAAAAAAACTATCAACAACTTCCAAACCCTGTCTTGATTTTACAAAAAAATGTCCTCGTAATTCAGATATTATTCATTTTCCAATATTAGTATAAACTAGGGATGTTACGGAGGTGGTTATAACGGAACCAAAGTCGGAGTCGGAGTTTTTAAGGGGGTATTACCACTAGGATAGCGTTTTTTGGCGGTTTTTCAGAAATTTTTTTTTTAGGTAAATTTTATACATGCGATCTTGCGGTTTCTTGCAACTTGTTTATAGATTCATGAACTATAAAAAATGAATTTTAATTCTTTTCAATCGTTCGGCTTGACTTCTAAGTCTGGCCTCAAATAAGTCCGTGTCCGCCGTATTTTTCCTCATAGCCGGAAAGATTTTTTCGATTCTGTGATTTGAAACGTAAAATGAAGTAGTAGTCATTAATCTGTATTAAATTATCTGGAGTTTGAACCACCGACAATAAAAAATCTCGATAAATAACAAAATGGAGGCCATTCGAAAAAAGTGGTCGCTTTTTGCCCCCCTTTTTCTGACTTTAAGGCTCTATGAAAAATATTAAATATTAAAATATTTGAATGACGGTGGTTCAAACTTCAGAGGAAAATGTGGAGAACCGAAAACTAAAAGCTCAAGTCGATCCGTTTCATAGTTTGAAAAGAAAGTTTCCGGCCAGCGAAAAAAAAGTGGTTTCGAGAAAAACGCGTTTAAAGTTTTGACACAAGTTTTAACTATTTTTGAAGATTTTTGGCTTTAGTCAGCTATGCCAGCTCTGTACAGTAGGCTCTTCTCTTCCTCTAAAAACTGGGTTTTAAAGATTTGCTCCTGCCAGCATTGTTGGATGGCCTTCTGAGCTGCTGGAGTCAGGCAAAATTCGTCCCACGTCTCGCGCTCCGCACCGGAAGGCCTTGGCTTGCAGGCCGATATGGATTCCCAGTGTCTCCATCGTCTTAAAAACTGCCGAGTATCCGTCGTTGATGATGCTGGTAGCTATGAAAGATGCGATAGCAACGGTTTTTGCACCACAGTTGAGGTGCTTTGAAGTCAGCTTCCAAACACAAGCATTCAAACTTTCGTTTGAGTTCTGCGTATTTCCACCCAGCCACCTACTCAGCATAGTTTACTTCAACAAGCAAAAAACTAACTAACGAATTCGCGTATTGTAAAACGGTTTTGTGGCAAGAAACTAGATACTATCAAGTATCATAATATGCAAAAAAAAATAAAATCAATTTTTTAAAACTTCCGAATGGTAATACCCCCTTAAATTTGGTTTGTCGGAACCGGAACCGAAATCGGAGTCGAAGGCAGAAGAAAAATGTGTTAAGAGCAGGTCTAAAAAAATTAAATTCTACAAACGTTAATTATCATCCGTTTTAATTTCAGTTTAAAAAATAATACCTAGGCGTTGAAAACAAATAAAACTTAATCGAATTTTCTGAAATCTTAAACAATACTAGTAGTAAATTAAACCAAATGAAGTGATTCCAAAAGAAGCAAATTATATTTAATGAACAAAAGCTTCACAGCTTTATCTCCTTCCAATCGATTTCTCAACGGCTGATAGATTAGGCCAGCACCATTAAAAAGTTGTTCGCTTGCTACTGAACCTGGTGGACACGACAAATACTGGCGGGCAACACACGACAAATACTGGCGGGCAACCGAGTTCAGCGGTTTAAATTTTGTATTTACTTTCCACCATAATAAAGGATCGTCACAGACAGGAATACTTTTTTCTCTATTGTACTCATTAAGTAAATGTTTCCATATAAGAAAAGTGTCCAAAACTGCATGCTCGTCGGATGTCATACAATCATCGTCATCGTCACTACTCTGCAATATATTTGATAAAATTGTTTGGATATTGCTTTGAATATTGCTCGATTGACCAGCTGCTGGTGATCCCAACCTTGCCCGTTTTTCTGCAGGAACGTCAATATTTTCAGCCTTATATACAGATTTATTTTCATGATCGAGTAAAATCATTCTATCCCCCCTTCTATGGGACATGGTGGTGGATGAGCTACTCACGTTACTAAACGACTCAGGATATTACGCCCAGGGATATGCGGATGACATTGTCATTCTCGTTACGGGAAAATATCCAACTACTATAACAAGCATCATGAACAATGCCTTGAAAACTGTAGAACGATGGTGTGGGGAGGTGGGGCTAAGCGTTAACCCCACCAAGACTACGGTCATCCCCTTCACAAAAAGAAGGAAATGCGCGGGCCTCAAACCCCCAACCTTCTTTAACCAAACTCTACAACTAACCAATGAGGTCAAATATCTTGGTATCTACCTAGATACAAAACTCACATGGAACCGTCAATTAAAGCACACAACCGACAGAGCAACAAGGACGCTAATGACAACAAAGCGTGCTCTGGGAAAAACACGGGGCCTTAATCCAAAAATGACCATGTGGATATATAATGCAATAGTAAAACCCATGATCACCTACGGATGCACCACTTGGTGGCCGAAAGTAGAACAAAGTACTGCGCAGGCAGCTCTATCTAGAGTACAGCGACTAGCCTGCTTATGCATAACTGGCGCACTGCGTACAACACCAACAGCCTCAATGGAAACCCTACTAAACCTCCAACCGCTGGACCTAGTGGTTAAAAGCGAGGCCAGACTAGGGGCATATAGGTTGAGGACAACTGGAAACTGGCACCCCACAGGAAACCACTCCAGAATAGAACAGGTAGTTACCAAACCTCTACTACAAATGGGAAGTGACTACATGATACCACGCTACTCCCTGAAGAGACCCTTCACAATAAAATGTGAGGGGGACAACGAGAAGCGCAACCCTTCACCTGGAACCCTGATCTGGTACACCGATGGGTCAAGAAGAGAAGGTGGAGCAGGCGCTGGGATTCACGGCGTAACCCCAAAATGTGGCATCTACGTGTCTCTGGGGAGGATGGCAACTGCACATCAAGCCGAGATCTTCGCGATCAACCAATGTACCATGGAAAATCTGCGACGGGGATATAAGAGGCAATAGATTCTGAGCCTCACCGACAGCCAAGCCGCTCTAAGAGCACTCAACAGCTATAAGATCCAATCTGAGCTAGCATGGGAGTGCATCCAAAACCTGACGAAACTGGCGACGGAAAACACCGTAACACTACGCTGGACGCCAGGACACACAGGGGAGGATGGCAACGAGAAAGCCGATGCTCTGGCAAAGATTGGATCACGCAGACCCTACATTGGACCAGAACCAATGCTACCGATTCCCAAAAAATCAATAAGACCAAGCGCAAAAGAGTGGACCCTAGAAAGACACACCGAGCGCTGGAAAAACCTGGCAGGGCATAGACACAGTAAACTACTGATGGAAAAACCCTGCCAAGAACTAGCAACTGAGGCCCTCAGACTCAGTAGAAACAACCTTAGAATAGTCACAGGACTGATAACTGGACACTGTACCCTAAGGAAGCACCTGCATAACATGAAACTGTTCACAGAAGATCCAATATGCAGACTATGCCTGGAAGAGGATGATGACGCCTCACATGTACTATTCGAGTGCGAGGCACTTTCCACCTGGAGGGAAACAAACCTTGTCCAAGGGAATCCAAGCCACTTCCCGAAGGGAAAGATGATCGAAAGGCTGCTGGGACTAGCCAAGGAGACAGAGCTTTTTGATTAACTACGGTAACGGAAAAAGTACAATAAGCCACACGGCTGCGGTGCTAGGGCAGAAATAACCCTAACTTCCGTTTCCTGCCCCTAAAAAAAAAAAAAAAAAAAAATCATCAATTCAGATTCAACCTTTTTCTTTATCACTTCGTTGAAAAATTTCGTTTTATAACGAGGATCCAGATGTGTAGCTATTGCAAATAAATTGTTGAAATGCAGGTCTCCAAATCTTGAATTTAATTGGTCGAAGGTACATTTTATTATATTTTTAAATCTTTCATTTGTGTCTGGTTTATTGTCTTCTATTTGTAATGAATGTATTAGTGCGTGTATTAACGGAATTACTGATGAGATGCTAGTATTACTATCGCTCATATTTCGGGTAATCTCTTCAAAAGGATATAGTATGGTCACTAGTTTTTTGAGCTGCAGCCATTCTTCTTGAATTGTATTTTAATCATTCGTTCCATCATATAAAATGTACTATTACACCTGAAAAAAAGTATAATTAATTAAGAATAAGAATGTTCTTATTCGTATTTAGCCAAATAACAAATTCTGAGGTTTGCGTGATTATTTATTACACATCATAAAACATGTAATTCTGCAGTTAACTTTTTAAAATATAAATGTTTAAAATAAATATCAAAGTCAACTAAACCTAATGCATGCATGTACCTAACCACGTTTTATCGAATTCGATTCAGTGGTTTCGCCGCACTAATAGACAGACACACTCTTTCGGATTTAGAATATTAGTGTTGATAAATCTCTGAAAATATCTTTAGATAAAAAACGCAAATTTAATAATTTTACAACATACCTCGTACTACACTCCTGTACCACACCTAAAACATCTTGGTTAAGTTGTTCCTTTTGTATTTTGTGCAGTTCAGTTTGAGCAATTTGGGAATGATTACAATGCGTCGAAATTTGTTTGCATTTTGTTAATAAGTTTTTGATTTCTTCATCACAATCTAACATAGTTCGCACACGTAGTTGTAATTGATTGTATTGTACAATTGACATCAGGTATATCGGCGAGTCTCATTGCTCGTATCATATTAGATCCGGAATCGTGAATAAAACAGTGGATTTTTCCATTTACTATGCTCCATTCCATGAACATTTCATTAATTTTGTCTTGGATTAGGTCTCCTCTATGTCTTCCGTCAAATGTGTGACATTTTAAAATAATTTTTAGCCTTTTAAAATCTTTATTTATGCCGTGCGCTGTTAGACTTAAGAACGATATATTCGAACTTGGTTCGCTCCAAATATCTGTTGTAAATGACATTTTCTCAAATTGTTTTAAGGGGGTCTTCCGGTATATTTTTTTCAAAAAATCGATTTTTTTTTGTATGAAATCAAAGCTAAAAAAAAAATGTTTAGAATATGTGGGTAAAAGGATATTTCGATCCGGCAAATATTTACGTCGCTGCAGGCCTTTGAATGCATCGCCGTCCCGAGCGGTATGGGTCGGGCAGGTATAGTATTTTTAATACCTATTTAGAAGTAACAGTTGTTTTAGTGACTTAACGTATGCGGCTTCTTGAACACACACACAAAATTAGGTTAGGAACTTGTCATGTCAAATGGCCGACATCTAAACCATTATTTTTAGGGCATTGGTAGAGTAACTTGATATTCAAAATAACCAGTGGCGGCGTAGGATCACACATATTAATTAATTACATAATATGGAATATAATAATTTATATACAGAGAGTTTTATGTAACACCAAACATTTTCATAACGAGAATATTTCTTTTAAGTATACATATGCATTTCGTTTTACATTTTCCGACGCTCGGTTTATTAAGAGAATTCAATTAGAACTTTAAACGAGTGTTTTCCACTCCCAGGATAAGCATGGAGTAAAATTTCGAGTTTAGAAAAGCCTGAAAATTTGGTTTGGTCGCGTAGCGCGAAGCGCGGAGCGGCCAAACCAAATTTTCAGGCTTTTCTAAACTCGAAATTTTACTTCATGCGCCACCGGTACAAAACACTGATTCAATGTAAAGTTTAGCGGTGTGTTTTAAGCTTTGTAATATGTTAGTGTTTTGTACCGGTGGCGCATGAAGTAAAATTTCGAGTTTAGAAAAGCCTGAAAATTTGGTTTGGCCGCTCCGCGCTTCGCGCTACGCGTCCAAACCAAATTTTCAGGCTTTTCTAAACTCGAAATTTTACTTCATGCTTAGCCTGGGAGTGGAAAACACTTGTTTAAAGCTTTAAATTGAATTCTCTTAATAAACAGAGCGTCGGAAAATGTCCAACGTATGCATATGTATACTTAAAAGAAATATTTTCGTTATGGAAATGTTCGGTGTTACATAAAACTCTCTGTAGACGTTATGCTGTTATGTTATTATAATAAAACTTAAATGTTCTACAAAACATTATCCAAATGTTCTCATTTTAGCAACTTGACATTTATTTAGAAATAAAATTCTTTTCAACCTGATTCCAGGCATTTCCAATAAATGTTTTCTTCCGTCCTACTTTTTGAAGCTAAAGCCCATTTTCTTAAATCCCAAATATAAAGAACTTTTCAAGATCTCAATTTCTGATAATTCTTTCATAAATTGTCAGTGAATAGTTTCTAAAGTAATATGTTTAATTTTGGGCATACATTTTGTAAATCATTGGCCTTAAAAATTGTGGAGTGTTCTTCGTAATTCGATTATTGCCCAGGGAAACATTTGCAGATATATTCTTTCTAAATTCGAAATCCGTTGATCTGTTTTTATCTTGTAAGTTGTATAATGTGCTTTGTGGAACTTTTAGGACTTCGGACGCTTTTGAATTGCCTTAAATCGAGATCCTAATTAATTTTGAAAATAGCTTACTACATTAAGTATTCGCTTTTTGGATTTATCGGAATATCGCATTTTAGTAGGGTATTTTTGCGTTATTTAATGACATTAACAGACATCAAACTTTTGACGTAACATCTATTTAGTAATCGACGTTCATTTTTGTTGGTAATTTTTGGTTTCACCTGATTCATGATTGATAAATAAGGATGGAGTTATTCCAAATGGGTATTAAAAATACTATATAACTTTTGTCGCGCGCGCAAACTTTAGCCCCGCCGCATATTGAGCGCAGCGCAGGGGCAGCAGAGACGTAGCGCAGGCACAGGGAAATCTGTAAACCACACGTTCTTATGCAGCGCCGCAAATTGAACACAGCATAGGCGCAGCCGAGACAGAGGCTCTGTCTTCCCTCCGCGCGTTTGTGTTTGCAACACAGTTTCCTGCGTCCTCTGTGCATAGCACGTGTGTATTTCACAGATCACGGAGTGGCGCCAGAGCAGCGCACTCACAAAAATAGTATGGAGAATTTAATTGTATTAGTGGAATCTCATCCGGTGTTGTACGATACGTGCCACCCGGATTATATGAGGACGAAATTAAAAGATGTTCTTTGGGCAGAAATTGCAAAAGAACTTAATATGGAAAATGGTAAGGACTTTATTGTTTCTAGAAGTACAGAATTGGCTTTTAATTCTTTATACCCACGTAACTAAATTTAATTTTGCTAGGTGAAATATATAACATTAGTGCACAGGCACCATTAATTATATCTTTTTAAAGAATATAAAAAATCTGGGGTGTATAAATTAACATGTCCCGAATGTAATAAAATATATATAGGACAAACAATTAGAAGTTTGGAGAAATGTTTTGAAGAACATTTTCGGGAATTCAGATTAAAACAAAATTCTAGTTCGTTTTCTAATCATTCACTAGAATCTAATCATAAATTTCCCGAGATGAAAGATATTAAATTACTCCATAACTATTCAAACAGAAAAAAATGACATTTATTAGAAGCGGCCGAAATTTACATAGTAATAATCCAAAATTTAAAGTACGAAATGAACAAACAGATGTCAACTTTTCTCCACTCTTCCAACTGCTTAAATATACTTTGAAACTTTTTGTTTTTATTTTATTTAATGTATACGTTTTATGTAAAATTTAGTAACCTAATGTTTTGTTTATAAAAAATTTGTTTGATTTGAAAATGACAAGAAATTTGTAGAAACTCGAGTCATTCTCTAAAATAAAGTGGTAAAACAGCAAATAAAAAATCATTTATTAAATAAACAAAAAGAAAATAGTTATAAATAAACAACATTTTCTGTAAACGTACCCCAGAAAGCAATACAAAGCCTTATTTTTTTCTTTTAATTTTCAAAAGTATTTTATTTGATTTATTTCAAAATAAGTTTTTAAATGATATTGCATTTGGATTTTTTACATACATGAATTTTTGAGGGTGGTTTTGGGATGATTTTATACAATTTGAAAAAATCGGCGAGGTGATTGGGGCATTTTTGTGGGTTTAGTGGGGTTTTAATTTTGGCTTTTTCAAAAAATCTTCTGTCCAAGTTATATTTGCCATGCTGTAGTTAATGTATCCTAATAATTATTAAATTAGTATAAGATGTTTTATAAGCAAAAATATTTTATTTTTTCGTAATAAAAAAATAATCAAAATTGAAATAAATAACTACTTAATTTTCATTATACAGAATCACCCATTTTCTATGGTTTTAAGGTTCTAAGTTAGTATTAGAAATAAAAGGATGCGTTTTTCGCATTACTGTACTACTTTTTGATGAAATAAAAGATGCCGTTAATAATGCCGGTTATAATGCTCTTGTTTTTCTTCTCTTCCGTTTTTTAAGAAATAGTGAAGATATATATTGTAAGTTTTCTTCATCTGATTCGGACTCGAAGTCTAACAAAAGTTGCATAGCGTTCATGTCCGTTGCAACGAAACTGAACTCTGCGAGACTGCGCCGGAGATACTGTGCTCAATATGCGCTGATGCCTCGGAGGCGCAGCACAGCCCGCTCAGCAGCACGGGTTTTCCTACGTCTCTGCTGCCCCTGCGCTGCGGTCAATATGCGGCGGGCCTTAAACGCGTTTTTCTCGAAACTACATTTTTCAAAACTGCGAGCATTCTAGCTTTTGAACGGTTCAACCAATTGACTTCGTTCTTTGCTTCCGTTATTGAAAACACTTTTCTTCGTGGAATGAACTAACCTCCCGGTGCAATTTGCAATTTTAAAGATTTTTTACAGCCTGTCAAAGTCAAAAAATCGACCGAAAAACACGACTTTTTTTTCAAATGCCCGCCATTTTGTCAAATTTTGAGTTTTTTCAAAATTTTGTAGTTCATTCCATTCTCTGAACTATACTCTTCAAGAAACTGAGCTGATTTTGTGTCTAGGTGACGAATAGCGACCCCTAGGCTGCTCGCAGTTTTGGAACATTTCCGCCGGGCAGCCGTCATATTGGACGCCATTTTGATTTTTTCGACTCGACAAAAAGCCCAATTGTAGAGCAAGGATGAATAAAGATTTAAAAAAAAACCCAGGTCTCTAACTCTTACCAGTTCCCTGGAAAAAAATCCAAAGTTTGGGTCAATTATACCGGAAGACCCCCTTAACAAGTTATTTATCATTTTTGCTAATCTTGCATATAAACTCACCACAAATATAATCTGTAAAAAAACTGTCTTCCCCTTAACTGATAATTCGGCACCATGAACTGCACAAGTCGTTTAAATCCTATTCCTTCCACGAAATTGAAGGGAAGATCTTGCAAAGCAATCATTTCTGAAATTTATCTATCTATTTCTATTGATTTAGGATTAGAAGTATACCATTTTTGATTCTTAATCAAAGCCTCTTTGATAGTAATTTGTTTTTTGGACTCTTGAAGAGGCGTTGAAGGCTGTACTGAATTTTTCTTTTCAGTTTCTAATTTAATGAATTCTTCATATTCAGTAGCATGTAGACTTTAAATGACCTTTTAACGAAGAAGTAGTACCCCCCTTTCTTGAATATATCTTCTCACAAAGTTTACACTTTGCCGTATTCGCACAAACTTCACTGAAATAGTTCCAAATAACACTTGTTTTTGGTTTCATTGTTCAATTCAAATAAGTTTTTTACATGTCAATGAAACACAATAACACTCATTAAAAACTAGGATAGGTTTAGTTGAAGCGCAAACGCACAAAACAAAACAAATGACCCGATCGCAAATGCAAAACAACAAATTACGCCGATTACTCTGCGGCAGAAAGCACGCGGAGAAGGGGTTCCCCGCGCGACGTACATAAACTTATTTGTTGACCGCGGCTAACGCCTCCGCCGCCGCTCTGCTTCGACCTCCGATTATATCTTCCGATTTAAATGTATCAGAGTCGAAGCCGGAATCGGAGGTGTAACATCATTCGGAAGTTCCGACTTTTCGGAATCGGAGTCGAACCTCCGTAACAACCCTAGTATAAACATCTACTCGAAAAACTTGTTAAAAATCGCTCATGATTAAAAATGAACTGGTATTTTGTGCTCCTTTCAAATTTGATGTGCTGTAGGCATTAAATTTGTGGTCCATCTTGAGGTTATAAACAAGAAACTTATATTGATTGATAACTGACGAATATTTTTAAGTATAAAGAGAATTATTTGTTTATAATATCACAGCTTACTCAAAAGACAGCAGTTTATTTTAAGGCCGCTAATCCGGATCAATGAAAACCGGATTTTAAAATACAAAATGTAAATAACTAATATTTAGAGAATCTGGATTATCGAATATTCATTCTAAAACATTCGATGTTCTAATTATTCAAGTACAGTACAATGTCCACTAAGGGTAGGGGGTATTTGTAAATTGAATAAAAAATAAAAGAAAAGTCAGAAAAATAAAGTTTTATATTAATTTTTAGACAAAGTATTGGAAAATTAAGTGCCAAAAATTACGTTGTCCAAATGTTGACCCTCACGCTGCTGGCACTCCTCTAACCGAAAACGGAAATTAGCCGCTACGCGTCTACTCATCTCTCTGGAAACTGCGGCCACTTCGGTGCGGATGTTGTCCTTCAATTGCAGTACAGTATAACCTTTCTCTTCAAGGTATTTTTTTTTGAAGAACGGCAAGGGCACTTACTGTAAACTGTGAACGGTATTGCGACATGTTAAGGAACTTTTTGGTTCCACAACTAGGCACTTACTGTAAATTGTGAACAGTATTGCGACATGTTAAAGAACTTTTTGGTTCCACAACTGCAGGTGTTTGAAGGTTTTAATATGGAAACATGGTTGATGGGGCAACTTGCTACACCTCAAACCAATCACTTGAGGTTATCAATAAACTTTTCCCGGAAAAAGTGATCTCTCGTCGAGGCACCATAAACTGGCCTCGGAGAAGCCCCGATCTTACACCCCTTGGTTATAACCTTACCTTAAAGAGAAAGTTTATAAAAACAAACTACGAACTGTACTGCAATTGAAGGACAACATCCGCACCCAAAATGGCCGCAGTGTCTAGAGAGATGTGTAGACGCGTAGCAGCTAATTTCCGTTTTCAGTTAGAGGAGTACCAGCAGCGTGAGGGTCAACATTTGGACAACGTAATCTTTAGTACTCAATTTTCCAAAACTTTGTCTAAAAATTAATAAAAGACTGTATGTTTTCTGACCATTATTTATTTTTTTATTCAATTTACAAATACCCCCTACCCTTTGTGGACACCCTGTATTTGAATATTTTCAATAATCGTGTTCGAATATAATTTTGAATCAATATTCGAATACTTCAATTTCCAGCATTAATAAAAACATGTATTAATACTTTATTTTAATCTTGTATGTTTTGAACTTCATTATAAAACAGTGTTTTACACACCTGGCACATGAAGTAAATATTTCGAGTTTAGAAAAGCTTGAAAATTTGGATTTGCAAATCCAAATTTTAAGTCTTTTCTAAACTCGAAATATTTACTTCATGCTTAATCAAGGAGTGAGAAACCCTTGTTAGAAAACTATTAAAACCTTTAGTGACAATACCGAATTCTTAAAAAAAAAACAAAAACCAGATATTTAATGAAACTCATAAAGATTATGAAAATAACTTCAGTTTGTGTTTGTTTCCTATTTTTTTTAAGAAACCAGTATTTTTCTTAAAGGTTCTAATAGTTGTGTAACAAGTGTTTTCCACTCCTTGGTTAAGCATGAAGTAAAATTTCAAGTTTAGAAAAGGCTGAAAATTTGGATTGGCCGGGCGGAGCGAACCGAGCCCGGCTGATCCAAGCTTTCAGGCTTTTCTAAACTCGAAATTTTACATCATGCTCCACGCATACAAAACACTGATTTCAAGTGAAGTTTAAAATACACTATCAAGGCTGAACATTTTTCAAATTTATGTATTCAACTCAAAAACATATTCAACGATTTGAATTAGTAAAGTAAAGTAAAGTAAATTTATTTACGGTAAACACCATTTGTACATAAAATTACAACGTAATGTAATTAATTAAAAAAAATATATAAAAATCAAATATAACAGCTAATCGACGTAATTGTGCGTGTATTAATGGCACATTTAAATATTCGTTCAAAAGCATATTCAAATATGTGAATAATTTAGTGAATGAAATATTCATATTTGAATATTCGACTAATTGAATTATTTGTATTCGAATCCCAGCCTTAGTTTATTTCTCTGATTCAAAATAAACAACATTTAAACGAAGAGTACTGAATCTTATTTTTCAATATTCATGTTGACCACAATAATAATATTCATCTTGACCATAATATTTATTTGGATCTTGTTTTCAAATATATTTTTTTTCAACAATCGAACTTTGAATTATTTCAAATTTAATCAAAATACAAAACTTTAAATTAACAAACACTAATTATCGAAACAACGTTTCTTTTTTAGCGTACGTAGCTACCCGTTTTCCGATGGTAGAAATAAGTAGAATAAAACAAGTTCTAGCGTATAAATGCAAAGAAAATTCGACGGCGTTCAAAATGAAAGCGGTCAGATATTACGGGTAATTATCGAAAAAAATCTCCGAAACTGAAATTTTTAAAAAGGTGCTTTTCAGGGATCACATTCGTGAGCCGGACAGGAATTAAGGAGCCGAAGGTGCTAGGCGATCAAATAAATAAATAAACGATAGGAACTAAACCAAATGTGTCAAAATAGTAATAGTTTGTTAACAGATATGTTTTATATGATATTTATTTGTATTTGAATATTATCGATTTTGTTGTGACGACTGTTTAAAAAAAAAAAGATTGATTGTTTTGAAATAAAGTTGAAAATAAAATTTATTTATTTACTGTTATTTTAAATAAATATATATATATATATATATATATATATATATATATATATATATATATATATATTTTTTAATTTAATGTGCATAAAAAGTGTAGTGTATGTAATTTATCTTCAATTTGGTTCTCATTAATCACTTGATGAAACATGTTTACATGCATGTAATTTAATTCATAATTGTGGATGATTTGTTTCACTCACCTCACCTGTGTCTTCTGCAAAGTAAATCTTTGTAAATAGTGACTGTGATAACGATTTATTTTCTTTGTCAAAATGATAAATAAAATACTGATTTGAAAAAAATACAAGGTTTGTCCAAAAAGAAAACATGCATCAATTAAATTGAAAATAATTTGTATTTACTTTTAGAACAAATGTTGTATAATTTAATATTAACTAAAAATCATTAAAGAAGTACAAAGTTTGTACCCATTTAGTGATTTTTATTTATTAAGATGAAACTTGAATACTCGAATATGACATTTATTCAAAATAGTGAAATATTTGAATAATTTAACTATTTGAATTCTTTAATAATTCAAGCCCTTTTGCACCACAATGAAGTTAATCCCTTTCACCACAATTGAAGTTAATCAACTAAAACTTTAAACTTTTGATTGAGCCAAAATTCGACAACAAAAATTTTATAAAATTGTCAAATATGCTAAAGGTCTTTCATGAATATTTAATTATGATAACAATTTTTAAATGTGTACGTGAAGTGATTAATCACAAATAGAAAGACTGTTATTCCTTACTTCACTTTTTATTTTTATGTTAGATGTACATTTCGAGACACAAGGTGCTCATTATCAATAACAAAATAAAAAAACAGTTTTGTTATTGATAATGAGCACCTTGTGTCTCGAAATGTACATCTAACATAAAAATAAAAAGTGAAGTAAGGAATAACAGTCTTTCTATTTGTGATTTTATATGTAACTTTTTTTAAAAAGTACTAATCACTGATAGACGGGTGCAAAAGGGCATGAAAATTAAAAAAAATATATTTGACATTTTTTAACACTAATGTCCGGTTTCAACAACTTCAATTAAATCTTTATTCATTAATTAAATTTATTTGTCTATTGGAATAGACATTTTCCATGTCATAACTATCAATGTTATGTGAATTGATTGATTTTTTTGACATGCATGTAACTATTACTAGATTTTAATCAATGAATAAAACTATTGGTCAATTTATTTGATGTTGGTGAAACCCGGCATAAATGATTTGAATAATTTAATTAAATATGTGAATTATTAATGTTAGTAGTAAATGTGATATTTGAATATTCAAATTTCCAGCCTTAAATTTTACCTTTAAACCGTATCAATTAAAAATGTATGATTTGAAATGATTTTTTTTAAATAATAAGCCCATTTTGCTAAATACACCATTTTACTTGAATTCCTATGGATTAAATAAATTACAATAACATACTTTATTAATATATAATATAATCTATATTTGTTATAAACTAAATATGTGTTGCTTGTCTGCATTTTATCACGAGTTTCCACGAGTGTGAAAACCAGCGATAAAATGCAAACAGCAACAGTTGATTGGTAAATAAGCTGAAGCTGCCCCCTTGCTTACACGACTAAGTTTAAAAATTATTAAGAAATACGTGCCTACATCTATAACAAGATTGTATTCTGTATTACAGTAATAACCCAAACCCGACATTTATACTGCGTTTAACGTACAATTTTACACCTTTCCTTATTATTATATCCAAATTAAAAACAAAACACAAAAATTACTAATTTGAACATTTTCTTTTTTTGCCTTTTTGTTATTAATTCTTTACGTCTATTAGTAACCAAAAAAAAAACTCAAGTTTTTGAATACTCTGTAGAAAAAAAGTATAAAAAATAAATGGCTATTATCAAATTATTTGTTGCTATTTTCTTTGAAAAAAAAATGTATGAATGTAATTGGATACTTTCTCTCTCTCGTCAATTATTAATTAGGGCCCATGTCGACAAAATCCAAAACGTGTTCCTGAATGAGTGTTCCGCTTTTGCACACCGAGATGGTTATCGGGAATGCTGGCATAGTCCACGTTTCCGTGTCCAGGCCGATCCGGAGGTTCTTTGGGGTGTTTCCAATGACGAAGTGGTCTTCGGATAAAGGAAGCATGTCTTTCAAAAGCAACCTAAAAATATTCAAAATAATTATTATTACTTTTATTTTACAGGGTGTAGAGAAAGTAACGTAACAGATTAATATCTGCTCTTTTTCTGTGAGCCTAACACGTTCGCTACCAGCATCACGTATGTGTGACACTCTTTTGATAACTTCGTTATAATTGGCTCTATTAAATTGGCCCTGGTACTAGACCAGGGAGTAAAGCGAGCCCAGCAAATCAAAATTTTTAGGTTTTTCTCGAAATATTTTCTTTATGCACCAGGCGTGCAAAACACTGATTACTGTGAAATTCAAAAACACACACACACAAACATTTGAAATTACAAAATTAGTTTCTAATATTGCAAAGATATTATCATCGTCCAATATTTGACTTAGTGTGTTGGACACAAAGTGAATAAAGTGTTGGACAATAACACTAGAGAGTTTTAGGTTTATCGTTTTACGAAATACGGTAATGCTAAATTTGCTTGTTGCCTGGTAATGCAGACGGTTACCGGATAACAAGCAAGTCTAGCGTTGATGTTAGCGTTACCATATTTCGTAAAACGATAAACTAAAACTCTCTACTGTCCGACGAGCACGACTGTGTTACCTTATTAATATTCAATCGCTCAACACAGTCCAATGCTCCAAGCCATTAAAGTGTTGAACAAAAATGACAATGTCCAACACTTATGACAGTCCAAGGTACGACGTCATTGAAGAGTATATACTCTCTTTATCTGACAGAAAATTGTACGCCTAGTACGTTGTACAATTTTCTGCCTAATCAAGTTACGAAATGTTTAAAGTTACTTAAAATAAACAAGTTAATTTGTACTTTATAAATACGGAAATGGAGTAATAACGAATGAATTGTAAATAGTCTGTAAGATATGCCAATAAAGGTCTTTTTTTTTTTTGTACTTTATAATTAGAAACAGAAAATGTATGTACCAAATATTTTCATCGGCGACGACATGAACTTTCGGAATGGGAAACCCGTTAAAGGGGCTTGCAACCGGCAAAGTGTACGCGCCCATATCCTCAAAAATAATCCATTCCCCGATCTCCATCTCCGGCAGCAGTTGGCTCTCGATGACCTGATCCAGGCTGTCGCAGGTCGGTCCCCAGATGCTGGCGTAGTTGTATTTGGCTCCAGCCTTGACCTTCAGTGGAATCGCCGTTATGTGCTGGTGATCGTACAGGACGCAGTTGAAGCTCCCGTAAACGCCATCGTTGATGTAGTACATGGTGTGCTTGTTCTTCATACCGGTGATAGGATCTTCGTTCCACACGTGGCGGATGGAGTAGATGTTGGTGGCCAGGGTGTAAGCCGAACATACGTAGTATCTGCCGGGCTCGGCAATGATGTTTACGGATGGATCCGGGAAGAATTGTTCCAGAGCTTGATTGATTATGGATGCAATCTATAATACAGATATTAATTACTGGATCCAATTAAAGAAGAAACAAGTTTTGTTGTTGTTACAGGCCTTTCTAATCGATGCTTAATCAAGGAGTAGAAGACCATTATGTATTGGATACGAGGTCATTAAAGTGTTGGACAAATTACACTGTCCAACGACCACGGCTGTGTTAACTTATTATTGTCCAAACTCTAATTACTGTCCACCGCTTGAGGTTATTAAAGTGTTGAATGAAATGATACTGTCCAGCACTCATGACAGTCCAACGTATGAGGTCTTTGAAGTCTTGCATAAATTGAGTTTTTTTTAGCGAGTATCTTCCACTCCTTGATTAAGCATGAAGAAAATATTTCGAGTTTAAATTTAGATTTGGCAGGCGGAGCAAAGCGAGCCCGGCAAATCCAAATTTTCCAGCTTTTCTAAACTCGAAATATTTTCTTTATGCACCAGGCATACAAAACAATGATTTACTTTGAAACTCAAAACCACACACATCATTTTAAATAAGAAAAATAATTTCTAACATCATAACGATATCATTAGGGCCCAATATTTGACTTAGTGCGTTGGACACGAGTTCATTAGAGAATAGTTCAACGTACGAGATCATTGATGTGTTGGGCAATTTGAGATTTTTATAATCGTAGTGGTCCCCTCATAAAAAAACTGATCTAGAGAAAGGCGCTGTAATTAGGGTTGTCAACTATTCTTGTTTCAAAAGGAGGACAGATCGGGATGAGGAGTTAGGGCTAGGGGGTGGTTAAACATTAAGGTAAGAATTTTATTCGATAAACCGAGATTCAGTCCTTCCCACAATGTTCACTCATCTATAATTCGGATAAATAATATTCCCATACATCTAGTCCAAATACTTTATCTCCAACATTAACATGTTAACATGATTACTGATATGCCAAATATTTTTACTTATAGTTCTATACTTATTATTTCTGACGATTCCTATACTATGTACCAAATTTAGTCATTGGAAAATAAAGAATTTATTTATTTGTTTAAAAATATTAATAAATGAAAAAAAAGGACATTTTAGCAATAGGGAGGATATTATAGCCAAAAGAAGGATTGTCGGTTGACAGGCAACCGTAGCCCCAATTCATCTGTAAAATGCAGATCAATGTCAAATTTAAATTATATTTTAACAAAAAGAAACAATGATCTGCAGGTTCAAAGATAAACCTCTTGTTGAACATTTTAATCTATTTATAAGCATTTCTTCATAATTATTTCTTTTATTACCTCATCGATTGACGATCCCCTCCCCCCTGGGAAACCTCCTCCGAGGTCGAGCACATCGAAGTGGTAGTCGAGGGTTTCGGCGTAATCGAAGATCATCCTGCATGCAGAAATCGCCCGGTGGAACACCTCCGGCTCGCGACAGCCCGAACCGACGTGGAAACTTACGCCCACGACGTTAAGGCCGAGCGAACGGGCTGTGCCCAGCAGCTCCGGCGCCTCGGAGATCGGGTTGCACCCGAACTTCAGGCCCAGAGGGCACTGAGCGTCAGCGGCATCACATCTTATGCGGATAACCAATCTAACAAAAATATTAATTTAATTTAAACAATTCATCATGTGACGCTTTTAATTTTATTGTTGTGTATATACAATTGTAATTGTGCTATATGTTACGATATTATTTAATTAAAAACTATTATTATTAAACCTCGCATCGAATTAAAAACAAATTAACTGGTCAAGAGCAGTTTTTAGTTGAAACTTATAAGCTATCAATAAAAGTGTGTGCTAAATTGTGTATCGCAAAAGCTTTTAATAATAAAGTTCGGCAGACACCAATAGAATAACGGGCTCCGATACATGTTTGGGTGACCGGATTATCACCCGACGGATGTCTGATTGTGAACGGATGGCTGGATCTTGTGTGGTATCCGGATCCATTGACTGGTCATTGAATGAAATTTAGTTTAACAATCCAATAAGTCGTAAACAATTGCAGCACATATTTGGCTTCCATACACGTTATGGTGACCGGACAATTATTCAACGGATGTGCGGCCCTGGACGGATGGCTGGAGTATGTTCTGGTCGCATATGACGGCAAAATTTCGTTAGTCTATCATAACAATAATCAAAAAGTGTCGCGTGTATGGCTCACATAAGATAAAGAATTAAAAAAACATTGTGCATCTTTTGCTGTCAAAAAAAAATAAGTCTTTGAATTAGTCACGAAGCAAAATTACTTACATATTGAATTAAACAGTGTGAAAATAACTATAAAATAAATTAAAATCTGAGAATAAAAAAAATACCTTGCGTTTGGAAACAAATCTTTGATCTTGTACAGCTCGGATTCATTGTCGAAAGTCATCAAGTCAACGCCGGTGGCCGCAGCATAACGGATGTGGCTCGCTGGCTTAGCCGGATTAGCGTAGATGATCCTCGATGGGTCGACGCCGAGCTGAAGAATCTTGCTGATTTCAGTTTTCGAAGCGCAATCGAATCCGGTCCCGAGGGCGGCTAATGTTTCCAATACAGTGTGGCTGTCATTGCATTTCACGGCTACAAAAAAAATATTCTAAGAATGAAGACTTTGATTTCAAGAAATTTTAACAAAAAGCACTTTCTGTTTTTCCTTATGTTAATCATCAATATAAACAAGACTATCTTCCAAGTAAGTGAAATCCCTTAATTGAATAAATGTATAAACTGTTTCTATGAATTTGAGTGAGTCAATGTTAGGACAGAGCTGTTCCAAGTACAAGTAAAAAGTACTCAAGTACGAAGTGCAAGTACTCTACGCAAAATGTACTTGAGTACTAAGTATAAATACCTTACAAAAAGTACCGTGCGATCGTTTTAATTATGATTTAGAGTAGGCGGCTTTTTTTTTGTGCAGTTGCTCAGAATGCTAACTGAATGATGGAATAAATTTGAGGTTATGGTAAACTATGAACTGAATGATAATCAGTAGTGCCAATTTAATTTAAAATGAAAAGCCTACTTTAAATTATGTTTTAAACAATCGCACGGTACTTATATGAGTACTAAGTACAATGAGTGACTAAGGAATGTGATTATCATAAATGAAAACCTTACTTAATTTCACAATTTGGAAAGTTTGGGCTAGGTTACTTTTTAAGTTGTGATATTAGGTTAGGTTAGCAGATAAATCATAAAGTTAGGTTAGAGGGCACATTGTGAAATTAGGTTAGATGACAGGTTGTTATGTTAGGTTAGACGACACATTGTGAGATCAGGATAGATCATTGTTCTTCAATATGACCACATTGTGAAATTAGGTTAGATGACAGGTTATTATGTTAGGTTAGAGGACACATTGTAAGATCAGGATAGATCATTGTTCTTCAATATGACGGAGTGCAAGTACTCTACGCAAAATGTACTTGAGTACTAAGTATAAATACCTTACAAAAAGTACAGTGCGATCGTTTTAATTATGATTTAGAGTAGGCGGTTTTTTTTTGTGCGGTTGCTCAGAATGCTAACTGAATGATGGAATAAATTTGAGGTTATGGTAAACTATGAACTGAATGATAATCAGTAGTGCCAATTTAATTTAAAATGAAAAGCCTACTTTAAATTATGTTTTAAACAATCGCACGGTACTTATATGAGTACTAAGCACAACGAGTGACTAAGGAATGTGATTATCATAAATGAAAACCTAACTTAATTTCACAATTTGGAATGTTGGGCTAGGTTACTTCTTAAGTTGTGATATTAGGTTAGGTTAGCAGATAAATCATAAAGTTAGGTTAGAGGGCACATTGTGAAATTAGGTTAGATGACAGGTTGTTATGTTAGGTTAGAGGACACATTGTGAGATCAGGATAGATCATTGTTCTTCAATATGACCATCATTATAGCTGAACTCAAACTCGTGTTAAGTTGACATTGAGTTATAATATTATTGTTTTTCTTTGTGACATGATACACATTTCGACAGTTGTATATTTTAAACGAACGAGTGTCTTCCACTCCCAGACCAAGGCTTTACTAAACTCGAAATTTTACTTCATGCGCCACGCGTATAACTGATTCCAAGTAAAGCTGAAAATATACACTACTAAAATGTGATCAATATGGATATAGCGAAAAAAGCAAAAATACTTGTGATGAATATTTTATAAATAATAATATTGGCTTATACACTCCTTGGAGACATCGCCGTTAATAATATGTTTTCTAGATCCATTGTTTTGGGGTAGATTAGAATCCATAATCTTTGTTTATTCATTTCTTTCACAACTTGCCCATTAGCCAACATCATTTTATTTATATTTGTCAAATACAAATATATTATTTCTTTAACTAATTGCTAATTACCTATAACTATATATTTGGACGTCACAACACATTCACACACACCCATGGACTCCGGGACGAATATTTTTCGTTAGAAAAATTATTCGCCCCGGCTGGGAATCGAACCCAGATCACCGCCGTGAACGATTGGCAAAACCAGCGGCTCAACCGCTCGGCCACGGCGGGCCCCTCCATATTCTTAGTATCGTATGTTCAATAAAAGAAAAACCTCTAGAGTGCCATAATTTAATCTTTTTTTTTTTTTTTATTCATGTTGGCTACACACTTTCAGAATTGACATATGAAAAGTCAAACATAATTGACTCTCTGGCCAACTTAGATCTTAGTGTTTTAATAAAAACTGATTCTATCATTAATTGTCGAAATACCATGTGATCATTCAGATTATAAATTAGAGTAGGTGGCTTTTTTTTGTGGGTTTGTTTAAGATGCTAACTGAATGATGAAATAAATTTGAGGTTATGGTAAACTATGTGTTGTCACCAAGGATGTTATATTTCTGAAGTTATTATTATTTTTTTTTTATTTATTTATTTATTATTATTATTATTACATAACATGAGTACATATATTTTCAACAAATTAACATCCGTTCTATAATATATTTATTTTATATTGAGCAGTGTTCTGCTCAACGTAATGAATATCCAGATGTAACAATAATAGTTCAAAGCACCTAAGTGAGTGAACACTTGTAGCGTGCTGACATGAAGTTCTTAGAATATAAACTCTGTTTTTTTTTTTAATATGACCAAACTTAGGGTGTATTTACTGCAAACAGTTGCATTCCTGCTTTAACAGCGGAGTATTTTAAACATCAAATTTTAGGATGTTAGAAAATGATTATCAATGTGACAAATAAATCTTAACTTGTCAGATAAATTGTTACGATGCAGACTTTCCAAAAAAAAAAAAAAAAACGCTACAACTTGCAACTTTACAACACATACAGGGATTTTTTCTTTTAAGTATACTTTTACATATTCCATATAAACATTTGTATAATTAATGAACAGGGAAATAAGACAAGAAATGGGGGAGGAAGATATAATAAGTCACATAACGATGCAAAGATTAAGATGGTTGGGGCACATGTGGAGGTCAGAACCGACAGCGACAATAAGAACTATAGCTGAATGGAACCCCGGAGGAAGAAGGAGGAAAGGAAGGCCCAGATCGAGATGGATAGATGAAGTCGAGGAAGATCTTAGGAGAATGGGAATCAAGAATTGGAAAGAGAAGATAAAAACAGAAAAGAATGGAGAGAAGTAGTGAACAAAGTTAAAGGACTTTTATAAATTAAAATAGGAAGAGAAGAAATAGACTCAATGGGAATTGATCCACCCCAGAAATCGGATCATGAAAGCTTCAGAAAAGAAGCAGCCAGACTCCACATGGAGTGTAGTGCTACTATATATATATATATATATATATATATATATATATATATATATATATATATATATATATATATATATATAATTAATGAACATGTGATCAGAACTGAGCAGTATATTTTGAGAGTTTATGCGCGTGGCGCATGAAGTAAAATTTTGAGTTTAGAAAAGCCTAATTTGGCTTTTCTAAACTAGAAATTTTACTCCATCCTTAGTCTGGGATTGAAAAACACTCGTTAGAGTTTTCAAATTAAAAGTTTTTAATAAGATCACGAATGTCTGAAAATTTACATTACACATACAGAGAGTTTTATGTAACACCAAACATTTTTATAATGAGAATTTTTCTTAGAAGTATCCATATGCATACGTTGCACATTTCTCGATGCTTGGTTTATTAAATGAATTTAATTTGAAGCTTTAAGCGAGTGTTTTCCACTCCCAGGCTAAGCATGAAGTAAAATTTCGAGTTTAGAAAAGCCTGAAAATTTGGTTTGGTCGCGTAGCGCGAAGCGCGGAGCGGCCAAACCAAATTTTCAGGCTTTTCTAAACTCGAAATTTTACTTCATGCGCCACCGGTACAAAACACTGACACACTATTACGAAGTTCAAAACATGCCGCTAAACTTTACATTGAATCAGTGTTTTGTACCGGTGGCGCATGAAGTAAAATTTCGAGTTTAGAAAAGCCTGAAAATTTGGTTTGGCCGCTCCGCGCTTCGCGCTACGCGACCAAACCAAATTTTCAGGCTTTTCTAAACTCGAAATTTTACTTCATGCTTAGCCTGGGAGTGGAAAACACTCGCTTAAAGCTTCAAATTGGATTCCTTTAATAACCCGAATATCAGAAAATGTGGAACGTATACATATGGATACTTCAAAGAAAAATTCTTGTTATGAAAATGCTCGGTGTTACATAAAACTCTCTGTATATAACAGAAAAATTCATAATATTTAGAACTTTTTTAAAATTTCCACATATAAATGGGCAGATAATAAAGAAGATAGATATTCCTGAGCAAGGAATATTACCTTATCCTCGTATCCTACCTGATCGTTAGAGACACTTTATTAAATTGGTAGTAATGTAATTTTCAAGTATTAATAACTTAAGGCTTGAATATGCTTTTGAATTTTTTAACTTTAATAATAATTTATTTCTATTTATTATAAAACGGTTCTAAAACAGCCTATTATCTAAACTGATTTGAATCACCAACTTTTCAATTCGAATAAAAATCCTCAAAAAAAAACTATAAATAATCCGTATTACGAATCCTTTCTCAAAAAAGTATTCGTATCTAATACCTTGAATATAGGTTCATACATTTGTAACCGTAATCGGTCATATTGTAGTAGGAATATTTCGCCCACCACTTGCATCACCCTAAAACGCAAGTAAGCAATTCATAGATATAACATCCTTGGTTAACAGTCACTAGTGCCAATCTAATTTAAAATTCAAAGCCTACTCTAATTTACATTTTAAACGACCGCACGAAAGCTAAAAGATGGTCAGAGGAGTGGTTGCGTTTCATTTACACTTTTTTTTTGTAATTACTTTGTATTTACCGTAATGAGGTTCGACTCTCGGCATCGCGGCCTTGAAAATCTTGTGCTTCCTGACGATGTCCCCGACATCGCAGATGTAGAACGGGTCCTCTTGCAGGCCGGAGTCGACGATCTCCTGGAGCACGGAGTTGACGCTGGAGTTGTTGTCGAGTACGTGTACACGGTCATCGGTTGTTGGAATCTTCATGGTGAGTGTTGAGTGGAAAGGTTCTCGTTAAAAACAGTAGAAATCTCAAATCGTAGTAAGCAAGCTAAAGAGAAATACAAAATTAAAATAAGAATAAAATGCAAAACCAAAATGATTTAGTGATCAAATTTTTTTCAGGCTCAATTTAATTTTAATTTAATACTGTAATAATAATAATAACGAATGAATTGTAAATAGTCTCTAAGATATTAAGATATGCCAATAAAGGTCTTTTTTTTTTTTAATAATAATAATAATAATCACTAATTGTTTGATTTGAGTTATGTGGAGTATTTAATCACAATGAAAAAAAACTGTTTTTATTCCTTACTTCACTTTTATTTTTATGTGTTAGATGTACATTTCGAGTGCTAAGCACTCATTATCAATAACTAATTTTTTCATTGTGAATAATAATAATAATAATAATAAACAAACTTTATTTCTAAATAAATGGTCACAAAAATTATCACAATTTTGGAACATAAAAGAAATTGTGTCATAACAAAAAAAACATACATATATAATTATACGCTGTTAAATACTCAAACAAATAACATTATGTAAATAAATTACATGCTTCAAAATATTCTTCCCCACTGTATATCTCTGATTCCATGAGAAGTTTATATACCGCTGACTTGTATGGCTTTAACGAATCTAAATTCTTTATTTTGCTTGGCAGAACATTATAAAATTTAACATACCTATTAAATGAATTTCGCTCAGATAACGTGAGTCTGTGTCTCGGGTACAATATATCCCTATTTCGTGTATTGTGAAACCTCTGTGTTGGTGCTAAATTGATGTTTATTTTTAAAAATAAACATCAGACATTCATAGACAAAGACTGCAAAGACTGTCAGAACTTTATTTACCTTAAAAATACCTCTATACGACTGCCTGTACTTTAATGAAAAAATAGTTCGTATACATCTTTTTTGTAGTACAAACAATTTCCCAATTGTTGAACTATTCCCCCAAAAAATTATCCCAAATCTTAAAATTGAGTCAAAACATGCCTTATTTGTCTCAACATTGAGATATTATTTCGTTATATTTATTATATAGCACATTCTCGCAAGTTTAGTTACCACATGGTCCACATGTGAGCGCCAATCAAGCGATTCATTAATTATAATACCTAGGAATTTTCTATCACTATTTAAATCAACAGTGACATCTTCTAAAACTAGCTGAGCTGGTGTTTCAATCTTTCTCTATTTTGTTTTAAATATCATAGCCTGCGTTTTGCCCTTATTTAATTTAAACATGTTTATTTTGAACCATTCAGCTAGTTTTCCATAGAAGCGACTACTTATATGGGCTAGCTCAATATAGGTTTTCGCTGTTACTATGAAACTGGTATCATCCGCATAGTTAGATATATGTGTACTATTATCTGGTAATGATACTGTATGTATGTCATTTATATATATTATGAACATAACAATTGCAATTCATATTTTTCTAAAACATAATTTCTTGCTAATAACACAGAAATATGTGCATCTTAGTTTGTCCAGCGTGTAGACTCGGGACTTGAGCTAAAACTTTTCCTCATATAATATTTAGATGGATTTTTTCAATACCAGCCTGAAAGTGGATTTGAGTAATAGAGGTTTATTTAATGAAACGTAGGGTTACAGTAGAAACAAATTAGAATCAAATGATCTATTTCAATTTTTTACAGCACTTCTGATTTAAACAGAAATTACACTATCTTTTGATTTTTAAATGGAACACTTTTAACTGATTTGTTTTGTGGGCGTTCACTTTGTAGTACATCTTAAATACACTTGTGAATAAAACACTTTTTACTTTGTTTATCCATTGTATTTTGCACCTAATTTGTGACTATAGTTTCGACTATCTAGTGTCATTATCAAACTAAAAGTTTTAACATTAAAAGTGCGATTCTTTTCGCAATCTACAACAAGTTAGTCTTACAAAGACTATATTAAACACTCATTGAAACAACTACTTCCCGGGCTAATACCCCGACGGACATTGAATTATACAACAAGTGTTTACTGTTACATACAGTAACCTACTGCAAATGTAACAATTTTGGTCAAATTATTCAGGCCATCTATAGACGCGTTTCGAGATTTATCTCTCATCAGTATAGCTTTGCCATTCCCTCTAAACAATTTGACACCTTAGACTGGCGGTCACGTTACCGTTCAAACATAAGTATAAATGAAATTTGACCCAAATTGTTACATTTGCAGTAGGTTACTGTATGTAACAGCAAACACTTGTTGTATAATTCAATGTCCGTCAGGGTATTAGCCCGGGAAGTAGTTGTTCCAATGAGTGTTTGATATAGTCCATGTAAGACTAACTTGTTGTAGATTGCGAAAAGAATCGCACTTTTAATGTTTGAAGTATTCTGCAACCAAGAATTGGCAATTTCATTTATACTAAAAGTTTTAGTTTGATAATGGCTACTAGATAGTCGAAACTATAGTTACAAATTAAGTGCAAAATACAGTGGTTAAATAAAGTAAAAAGTGTTTTATTTACAAAGGAACACTTTCACTTATCATTTTCAGAATCTGTGAGTAATTTCATACACAAATCCCATCTTAAATTTTATTTCAAAAAGCAATTTCCATTTAGGTGGTTTTGATTAATCTAATATTTGTATTTAATCAATGAATGGGGCCCGCCGTGGCCGAGCGGTTGAGCCGCTGGTTTCGCCAATCGTTCACGGCGGTGATCTGGCATCGATTCCCAGCCGGGGCGAGTAATTTTTCTAACGAAAAATATTCGTCCCGGAGTCCATGGGTGTGCGTGAATGTGTTGTGACGTCCAAATATATAGTTATAGGTAATTAGCAATAAGTTAAAGAAATAAAACAAATACAAATATAAATAAACCGTTAGTGGCTGAATGGTTAAACCTATGCCAAAAAAAAAATCTATGAATGCTGAAAAAAAAATCAAATAAGCTATTTGAAGAAATGTTTTTTTTTAATTGCTCCTGTTTTTATATTGAAAGAAAATGATTAGTTTTGAGTACTTACGAGGCAGCAGGTGCTCAGAGTGGTCCAGTTTGTGTGTAGAAACGGACAAAATTAAAGCCTGGCGGGAGCTACCAACACCAGGGCGGTTCTCCGTTTAAATACAATCTCCAGTTGCAAGGAAAGCGTTCGCTGCAAGTGGCCGGTGTAACTCTAGCTACAGCACAACCCTAAAACAGACGAGACAAAACAATAAGCACCGCCATTTCACACAATCACAAAACGTATAACGGGGGAACCGTATACTTTTACTCCGGAGTTAGACATGAGAAAAGAAAATTAATATGAATCAACCTTTATTTTGTATAAGATTAACATATGTAAAATTAATTCGTTGTTCAAATTATTTCATAGAAAAGTAGATGTTGATATAAAATAACTATCAACATTTAATATACTCAAGCTAACTTTACACAGAGAAGAATTTCCAGAGGATTGTACCAGTTAATAGAAAACTCCATCAATTTCATTTCTATTAAATATAAACAATACCAACAACAAGTAAAACAAACCAAGTGAATTTAAATTAAAAACCTATACAGAGAGTTTTATGTAACACCGAACATACGTCGTACATTTTCTGATGCTCGGTTTATTAAAAGAATTTAATTTGAAGCTTTAAACGAGCGTTTTCCACTCCCAGACTAAGCATGAAGTAAAATTTCGAGTTTAGAAAAGCCTGAAAATTTGGTTTGGTCGCGTAGCGCGAAGCGCGGAGCGGCCAAACCAAATTTTCAGGCTTTTCTAAACTCGAAATTTTACTTCATGCGCCACCGGCACACAACACTGATTTATTGAAAAATTTAGCAGTGTGTATTTAACTTGGTAATATGTCAGTGTTTGTACCGGTGGCGCATTTTTTTTTTTTTTTGGTTGGACCCAATGCCTGTTAAGGGTGGGCGTGGGCTCCAACACAGTCCAACGCAACACTTGCCCGTATTCACTATGTGCAAGGGAGCCGCGTCACGGTCACACGCAACAGGCAAATATTGTAATCGATACAAGCCTTTTGCATATTAGGTTAATTAATGGCTTATCGTCGGAAAAATCCACTTTAAATTGCATTCTTTAGGAACATTTTTTCCAGTGACGTGTGATTAATATGGTTTTGTGCATTCCATATATATCCATATACAGGAAGTTTTTCTTTCAAGCATACATATCCCAATGTAGTATGGTAAGTATGGTTTTAGACTGATTTTATTAAAGTAGTAAAAGGATTATATATTAAGTATTATTATGTGATATATTTATTATACATACACAATTTATAGATTAAGGATGATCAAATGTTTATTTTATATAGATATATAGATATACATATATTTTTCTATGTTATTATATAGCAAAGATGCTAAATAAAGATTATTATTATTATTATTATTATATGCTGTAAATCATCAGATATTCTTTGTTTTTTTTAAAATTCAATTTGAAGCTTTAAAGAGTGTTTTCTACTCACAGGTTAAGCATGCAGTAAAATTTCGAGTTTAGAAAAGCCTGGAAATTTGGTTTGGTCGTTCCGCGAAGCGGAGCGGCCAAACCAAATTTTCAGGCTTTTCTAAACTCGAAATTTTACTGCATGCGCCACGTGTGTAAAGACTGAAATATTGTGAAATTCAAAATACACTGCTAAATCAGTATTAAAAGTAAACTGCTAAAGCAAGATTAAAAATATACTGCTAAACGAGAATACTTTAAACTTTACGTTAAATCAGTGTTTTATACGCATGGCACTTGAAGTAAAATTTCGAGTTAATAAAAGCCTGAAAAAAAAACAAATTTTAAGGCTTTTATAAACTAGAAATTTTACTTCGTGCTTAATCTGGGAGCCTTAATATTTGGTTTCAAATTAAATTAAAAACAAATTCTGAAAAATTCACCAAACACTGTAATCATTGGGATATGTATACTTAAAAGAAAAATTCCCTGTATATGAGGGTTTATAAATATCGATATATATCATGATAAATTTATAATAATATATATCGTCCTAACCCAAATTATAAAATCTACATTTCTTAATTAATAGATCTTAAGTTAGTTTATTTGGTAATGAAAACATTAATTATCGATATTACACATTTACATACATACATATTGGCAATTTTATTTATACTACTAATATTATTTATACATTTAGCTTCGATGGTAAAAACCTACGATATGACACATTTACATACATATTGGCAATTTTATTTATACTTATGTTTATACATTTAGCTTCGATGGTAAAAACCTACTCTAAAAGAAAACTTTATGGTGTACACCTTACCTTAACACAGCCTAGGCAGAATTGTATACTCTTATTGCATCCCGTCATTCACAAAACGTAAGGATAAACTGATTAAAACCAGCCGACCCACATTAATAAAAATAAACAACAAACCGCTACTTTTGGAACAGTTGAAATAATCCAATATACTTCGCCCTTTAGATTTTTATGAGTGTATATCAAATTAATCTATGGGTAAAGTTCAAAATGTATTTTTTGTTTGATTGTTTCAACTGCCGTTGAACGGTATAAAGCAGTTAAAACTGCTACGCAGGCCGGCCGGTTAATATCAGCGCGCACAACAGGCGCCAACGTTCTCTCTATCGGGCAAACGCCACTGAACTGGACTTCTAGTGTGTGATTAATTGGGTCTTATATACAAGCGGAGCGTATCTTATCTTTAGTGCTCTTCAACCCTGTTGATAAGAGCATCACGTCTCGTGTATGTAGTACAGTCAATGAACATAAGATAGCTGAACGTCTCACTAGACAAACATGTTTTCATTTCAAAAGAAATAATAATATAAAAGAAGCAATTCATTCAATTTTAAACAGAATAAAAAACAATGGAATTTAATTAAATAACACACTGAAAAAATTATACGAGCCTGCCAAGTAACGTGTTTATATCAAGCATTGTAACAGGTTAAAATGTTGGTATAAACACAAAACATGTTTGAATCAAACATTCAATGTATTATGTAAAGTTAATTAAAGGAAAGTCACTTGGTATTGTTTCACAATTAAATCTTTATTCCGACTAGTTTCGGTTTGTTAGACCATTTTCAAAGGAATGTACAGAAAAAATTATTTCCTAAGTATATATACAATATTTTTGTTTCAGGTAATAAGAGAAGTCAGAATTGGGGAATTCCAAATCTCCTCGTTGTCGTTTACGATATTTTTCCCCATTTCCCCCCCCCCCCCCCCCCCAAAAAAAAATTCAATGTATGATAGAAACACGGTGCTTGGCAGGCTTGTATACAGGGAGTTTTTCTTTTAAGTATACATATCCCAATTACAGTGTGTATATTAAAAATTGCGATATTTGTAGTTTATTAAAAGAATTCAATTTGAAGCTTTCATTGAGTGTTTTCCACTCCCAGACTAAGCATGAAGTAAAATTTCGAGTTTAGAAAAGCCTGAAAATTTGGTTTGGTCGCGTAGCGCGAAGCGCGGAGCGGCCAAACCAAATTTTCAGGCTTTTCTAAACTCGAAATTTTACTTCATGCGCCACCGGTACAAAACACTGATGCAATATCAAGTTTAGCGGTGTGTTTTAAACTTCGTAATAAGTCAGTGTTTTGTATCGATGACGCATGAAGTAAAATTTCGAGTTTAGAAAAGCCTGAAAATTTGGTTTGGCCGCTCCGCGCTTCGCGCTACGCGACCAAACCAAATTTTCAGGCTTTTCTAAACTCGAAATTTTACTTCATGCTTAGGCTGGGAGTGGAAAACACTCGTTTAAAGCTTCAAATTAAATTCGTTTAAAAAACCGAGCGTCGGAAAATGTACAACGTATGCTTATGTGTACTTAAAAGAACAATTTTCGTTATGACAATGTTCGGTGTTACATAAAACTCTCTGTATGTATACTTAAAAGAAGAATTCCCTGTATAGGGGAATTCGGGAGAAATGTCCTATGACTCATTGATGTGGAATGTGTGGTTCAAATTTTTTAGAGAGTATGTCGACAGTTGTATCTGCAACGGTTTTTCCTAGTTGTGTTAAATTTTGAAGCTACATGACAATGTCATACTGTTTAGGTCGCGAGTATATCAGTGTTCATTTTTTTAGAAAAGTTTTGAATCATAATTTCTTGTGAATATTCAGAGAATGTCTACACGTGCTTGAGAGTGTGTACTGAGGTAGACAATTTTACATGGAACTTTATTCAGCCGCAAAATTTAGAGATTGATCTTCTGAGCCTCTTAGCATGTACCTAATTTTTCCTTATTATAATACGGAATATAATATTAATAAAAAAAAAGACCTTTATTGGCATATCTTACAGACTATTTACAATTCACTTGTAAATAAAACACTTTTTACTTTGTTTAACCACTGGATCTTACATTTAATTTTTTTTAAAGTGTTTTATTTACAAGTGTATTTAAGATGTACCACAAAGTGAACGCCTACAACACCAAACAATTATTTACAATTCATTCGTTATTACTCCATTTCCGTATCCCTCTTACCCTCCCTTCTCTTTTCCCTCTCCCTCCCCAGCTTTTCCAACGTCCTTACCCCGATCCCATCCTCTCTCATCCACTCCACTACCCTTCTATTCCCTTTCGCTCCCAGCCACTCCTCTTTCACCCCCTCACATTCCTCCGCCAAGTGTCCCTACGTATCCTTCCCCTGTCCACACAACACACACCTTCCATATTCTTCCCCCATCCATACTTTCCTTCCTCTCTCCTCCGATCCACACCTAATAATAATAATATTAATAAATCTGCTTATTTGTCTATATCTGTCCAATGTTCATTTTAAAAATTAAACTATACACCTAAGGTGGATGCGGGGCAATCTTAAAACCAATGTTAAATCGGTAATTTTACATGTTCTATTGAAAGTGAGTGGGTAGTTATGCTACCCTCCACTGCGACCGCAAGGATCTATTGTGGCATGTTTACATGTTACACAGGGAATTTTTCTTTTGAGTATACATGTCCCAAATATGTGTTGTAGATTTTTAAATATTCGCTGTTTTCTTAAAAAAAAGGACAAGTTTAAATGAGTGTTTTCCACTCCCAGGTTAACCATGAAGTAAAATTTTGAGTTTAGAAAAGCCTGAAAATTTGGTTTGGTTGCGTACCACGAAGGACGAAATCAAATTTTCAGACGGCGACGGAAAAGGCAGGTGGACCAAAAAGCTTATCCGAGACATTGAAGGCTGGGTGGGCAGAGGCCACGGATCCACGACACACTGGACGACGCAGATGTTAACTGGACATGGGTGCTTCCAGGAGTATCTGGCCCGTATCGGGAAAGCCGAGAGCGAGCGTTGCGCGTACTGCGACGAGGCGGTGGACGGCGCCGAGCACACGCTGTTAGAGTGCCCCCAGTGGGAGGTAGAAAGAGGCACGATGTTCTCGATAATGGGAGGGGAAGTAACCGCTGACACGGTAATTCCACGCATATTGGAGTCCCAGGAGAAATGGGAGTCGCTGGCGGTATTCGCAGAAGTGGTGCTGCGGAAGAAAGATAACGACGCAAGGAGAGCGGCCGCAGAAATGGTAAATTAGCAAACCGAGGAGAAAGTGCAAGCGCCAGAGCGTAGGAAACAGGTTAGCCGGGAGATGAATGCTGCAAAGCGATCCCACCGGTAACCCAGAGGAAAGAGAGGTGGTTTAGTGGGTAGGGCCCCTTAGAAAGGGGAGGAGTCCCACATACCCCCTGCTGAAGGAAAAGTGCGTAACGCATTCCACCTCTCTATAATAAATTTAAAAAAAAAAAAAAAAGGCTTACCTAAACTCACGTATAAGACACTAATTTTAAGCGAAGTTTACTCGTTCACAATATTTCATTGCTTTCAGTGTTTAACACGCGTGGCGCATGAAGTAAAATTTCTAAAGTTTTGAACAGCCTGAAAATTTACTTCATGCTTAGTCTGGGAGTGGAAAACACTCGTTTTAAGCTTCGAATTGAACACTTTAAAAAAAAGTGTATGCATATGTATACCTAATAGAAAATTCCCTGTATGTATACTTAAAAGAAAAATTTCCTGTATTAACAGATTAATCCGATGACAATTTGCCGAATCTACTGAATGAGCATTCGATTTAACTAACATTTTCGTTTGAGCTTACATAAATGCATTATTTATTTTTGTAAATACTTGACCTATTTAGTAGATGTGGAAATTGGAATTATACCACTTAAACTCACTTTTAAAACATGTAACCTGCAATGTCAATGTGTGTAAAAATCCTATCTATAAGATACGAAGATTGCATTAAATGTAAAATCAGATGTAATGCTGTGTTCCACATAAGCTGCATTCATGTCAGTTGCAACATTAAATAACTTAAATACTAGTGGAGTAATCAATTATTGAAGTTGTCACGAGTGCAACATAACCTCAACCGAAAACCACATGCTACTGTAGAACCATCATAACTTGCCGTTGCGCAGTGGCAAAATTGTGGGCGGAGCGAAAGATAGGCGGTCTCGATAGGTTTCGTGAAGAGTTCGAGCGCGTGGTACATTCATTTGAAGAAGTGACAGTGCGATGGATTTTCAAAGTAAATTAACTCGTGGCCGTGCACTTGCCGGCCAATCTCGTGAAATTATTAGCAATGTATGCAAATTTACAAAAAGTGATCTTGATGCTGAGGGGAGCGACCGACCACCTACGCTGTTGAGTTATAAATGAATAGCGCGCGCGAAGAACACGTGCTTGCTTATTCCAGCGACAGTACTCGGCCGCCAGATCGCCTCTCTCTCTTGTTTCATTTTCGCTTCCTCTCTGCGCGTCTGGCCAACTTAATCTGGTTAAGCAGTACCAAAAACAGCAGAAACTGGGGAAAAGAAACCCAGCAACGAACTCCAGTGCAACACAAGCCCGTGTTACAGGAAAAAGAGCCACGAGAAACAAAGCTGGACTCCAAATCCAACAACGGGGTCAGCCAGAAGACACAAAAAAGCAACAAATCAAATAATGTACGCCCAGCCAATTTTCCACAAAAGTGTTTCAAAACAGACCTCGCTCAACGAACCCCCAACCATGATCATTAGCCATAATCAGCCCACAACGGGGATAAATAGAAAATCACTGCAAAAGAAAAACCAAACTACACCACAGCATATTCAAACAAAAAATGGTGATGTGTCCATCATAGTACTTTCCCCCGTAAATTTCGTATTAAATCACTTTTAAAATATTTGTAGCATTATTATTTTCAAAATGTCTTCAACTTTTTGATAACTACAACTTTTATTTAAAACATTTTTCAATTGTCAACACATACACTGAGACAAACCAATGACTAGATAAAAGAACATTATTTATTAATTATCTCAAAAACTAAGAGTGCTATGACAAAAAGTAAAGATACAAAAAATCTTTAGTATTTTATTACCTACAACTTTTATTTGAAACATTTTTCAATTGTATCAACACATACACTGACACAAATCAATGACTAGATAAAAAACACTATTTATTAAATATATCAAAAACTAAGAGTGCTATGACAAAAAGTGAATCTACAAAAAAATCTTTAGTTTTTCATTTCCTACAACTTTTATTTGAAACATTTTTCAATTGTATCGACACATACACTGTCACACACCAATAACTAGATAAAACACACAACTTTTGAAATAACTCAAAAACTAAGAGTGCTATGACAAAAAGTAAGTGAACAATACATCTTCATTTTGTTATCATCTACAACTTTTATTTGAAAGAATTTTTTGTTTGATGAACATTTATTGAAAAAATCTGAAAAAACTGAAAAACGCTAATAGTAAAGTACCACTTCCGGTTTTCCGATTTTCACCAAAAGCTTTTCAGTTCTTCCGATTGTAACAAAAAGCTTAAGTTTCAAGTTTCATCTCGATATCTTTAGCGGTTTTTGCGGTACAGCGCACACAGGCTCACACACAGACACATAGACAGACAGACATTTTTCAAAAATGGTCTTATTCGACTCAGGGGACCTCAAAACGGATATTTCCGCTAAAATTTTTGATTCGAAAATTTTCACGAAAACAATACTTTCCCTTTGTATTACATACGGGGGAAAGTAAAAAGTGGTAAACAGTACATAACAAGAAGAGGCAGAGAAGCCCAGGCGAAGCTAACAATAGAACTAAACAATCCAAAATAACAGACTATTGGCTAAGTACACTAAGCCAATAGAAATAAAAAACAGTTACGACCCACTAGTCGAAGTAGAAGCAAGCACATCAAGGACAACCGAGGAGAAGAACCTGAACCAGAAGGAAGCCAATGAGCTGAAACCCCCACCTATCTAAATAATAATGCTGAATAGATACATTGCTGCATGAAATTGCAAAAGACTATACCACCAAGATACTTGGAAATGAACAAGTAAAAATTCAACCGAAAACATGCGACAGCTACAACTCCATATTAGGAATTTCATACATACAAGCTAAAACAAGACAGAAGCTACTGCGTAGTAATAAAAAATGTACACTCATCAACAGACTTAAATGAATTAAAAAATAAAATGAAAGCCTTAGGACATGACATAATCAACATCTGGAATATTAAGGATAGAACAACCAAACAGGCGTTGCCCTCAATCCCAAAAAAAAGGAAAACAACAAACAGGTTTACAACATACAACTGCTCAGTAACTCAGTCGTAAAGTTTGAACCGGTAAGAACAAAAAGAGAGATTCCCCAGTGCACAAACTGTCAAAGTTATGGACACTCAAAACTGTTACAGAACCGCTCGTTGCGTATAATGCACCGGTAGCCACCACACAAAAGACTGCACAAGAAAGACAAAAATAACAACGATGTACAATGTATCAACTGTGATGGGAACCACCCTGCTAACTATAGAGGCTACGCAGTCCACAAACAGCTCCAACAACAGCTCTACCCCACACCCATACAAACCAACAACACCCAAATAAAATCAGCAAGACCCACACACGTACAACCTGGTGTGCTAATACAGCCAATCAGGTAACGAGAGAAGATCAGCCTCCTCGCAACATGTCACACGAAACCCCCTCGCGGCAGTCAGAATTGAACTCAAAAATATGATGAAATCACTAATGCAACAAATCAGTACAATGCTAAACCTATTAACAAACCTAGTTAGTAAACTAATATAATGCCGCAGTTGAAAATAGAGATATGGAACGTCAACAAGCACAAGAAATTAAAATACTCCTACAACAACACAACATTAATATACTACTAGTATCAGAAACACATTTCACCCACAAAAGTTCCCTAAAAATTTCCAACTATAGTATGTACGACACTAAACACCCAGATGGAGGTGCCCATGGAAGAACAGCAGTTATCATCAGAAGCAACATCAAGCATCATGAAGCTGAAAAACATGAATATGCCCACTTGCAATCGAATAGCATAGTTCCAGAAGACCGCACTGACAAACTCAAAATCGCAGCGGTTTACTGTCCACCTAAACATATAAACATAAGAGACAACTTCAGCAAATACTTCGAAACCCTTGGAAACAAATTTATAACTGGAGGTGACTATAACGTAAAGCACACAATGGGGTTCGCGATTAACGAACTTCAAAGGTAAGGAACTACTCACAACAATTAATAATAATAATAACCTCAACTATATTTCAATTGGAGAGCCCACTTACTGGCCAGCAGACCTAAAGAAATTGCCAGACCTACTCGACTTCTGCATCACTAAAAGTGTAGGCGCAAAAAATTCAATATTAAGTCTTCCTTAGACTTATCGTCAGACCATACCCCCGTACTGGTCAAAATGAATACCAACATTTGTGATATAAACAATGTCACAACAGCCATCCAAATAGCTGCCTGGCATGCAATGAATAAAGCAACCAAGGACCTCAAACAGATGTTACAACACAACAAAGACCAATCCTTCCAGACGTATCTTGAAGGCCTGTCAGCGTCGGCACACAGCGACTATACACTCTAGAAGACCATCAAAAAAATTAAACGACCCCAACAAATAATCCCACCAATTAGGAATCAAGACGGCAATTGGGCTAGAACAAAGACAAGGCAGAAACATTCGTGAAACACCTGGAGAACATTTTTAAACCATTTCAGTCGCAATTAACTGAAGCCCTGCAAATGGACTTCCCTATTAAAAAAATTAAAAACCGTGAAACATTAGGGAAAAGCAAAAAACTATACTTGAAGAAAATCACCAATCAAACCTAATAAATAGAAAAATTCTGCAAGAACTATCAGAAAACTGCAGTAAAGTAATCACACAAATCTACAATGCCATGATTAGGATTCAATACTTTCCAAACCAGTGGAAAGTAGCCCAGATAATACTGCTTCTAAAACCGGGTAAGAACGTCCATGAAGTCGCATCATACAGACCAATCAGCCTACTGTCTAAAGTATTTAAGAAACTGCTCCTAAGGCGACTCAGACCAGTGCTACAAAAAGTCATCTCAGACCACCAATTCGGGTTTAGCAATGAACACGCCACCATAGAGCAGGTACATAGAATAGTCAAAACAATCAACAGTGACTTTGAGGGGAAAAGAAACTGCTCAGTCATTTTCCTGGGCATAAGTCAAGCCTTCGACAAGGTTTGACATACAGGTTTATGCTACAAAATCAAAGAATATATCCCGCACACCTACTACCAGCTAATGCATTCATACTTAATAAACAAACACTTCCTCGTAAAACACCAGCACTACAAGGTAAAGTACTACAAGGTAGTATACTCGGCCCCTTACTTTATCTACTGTACACAGCAGATCTTCCAACAAGTGTTTCAACTCTAACAGTAACATTCCCAGATGACACTGCAATACTCTCCTCAGGCTGCAATCGCAACACAGCCTCAAGGAATCTACAACGTAATCTTGACAAAATACAACTGTGGTTAGCAAAATGGCGAATGAAAGCTAACGTGCAAAAATCAACCCATATCACCTTCACACTGAGAAGAGGCACATGCCCACCAGTCTCGCTGTAAGACACCCTCCTACCACAGGCCGATCAGGTAAAATACCTCGAGATGCATCTCGATAGAAGGCTAAATTGTCGCAAACACATACTTACCAAGAGAAAGGAGCTTGGTATTAAACTCAGCAAGATGTACTGGCTAGTAGAAAGGCACTGAAAACTCTCCCTAGATAACAAACTGCTCGTATATAAGGCCATCTTAAAACCCTACACCTATGGAATTCAACTATGGAAAACCACCAGCAACTCCAATTTCAAAATCCTTGAATGATCTTAAAACAAAACTCTACGATTAATAGCAAACACCCCAATATATGTACCTAACCGCATAATCCAAAAAGACCTCCAAATCAATAGCATCACAACAGAAATAGGAATCTACAGTGCCAAATATTGGAATAGAGTGACAGTGCATCCCAACATATTAGCTAAAGAACTGCTAGTGAACAATAGGGCTACAAGAAGACTGAAGAGACTCAAACCTTCCAACCTAACCACTAGATATAGCTACTAGGACTAAGATAGAGAACGCTCATCGGAACCTTCTCTAAATGACAAACAAACTGCCAAATCAATTTACTTATTCTCTATGTACAGATTGTACATTTTCCATTGCGTAAAAAAAAAATTTAAAACAGTTGTGCACATTAATTTTTTGGCTGGGTTTTTTCAGATTTATTTTTACGAAGACATTGTCAAAATGTGACATTTAACTATAAAATTTTAAAGCTGCATACCGGAACATACATTTTCGCATGTTCCATCTAAAAACCATAGCAGACATATTATGAAGTTTTCTGTCTCATTTCACACACGCAATATGATGACATCAAACTATTTTTGTATTGCATGCAGTGATGCAGAAAACACTACAAATCAAGGAAACCATGGGATACCTCTTGTGAATCGTACCTTATAAACATATTACTTGATTAAAGTTATCATTTATTTTTTTCAGTGCATGTATATTGTAATGATTTATTAAAAAAAAAAAAAACAATTGGGTACCTACATATCTCTTCTCAAAACTTGATGAACTATGAACTTAAACTGTAGCTAGCTTATTTCTGATCAATGGTAAATTTGTATTTTATTGAATAAATGTGTCAATTTGAAGAGGTATTATGTCTTTATTACATCCTTATTTTGGGATGAAATATTTTTTGTTTATTTTGGGTTTTACGTCATCTATTTCCGCTGCTATGGCCAATCATGACGCCGGAGATTAGGTCTACAGCTATCCGGGAATTTTGCCGAACCCGGTGGGAGTTCCAACCCACCGGTAGGGATCTTTAACGTGCACGCAACATCCAGGCAGTACAGGCAGTCCTACATGCATTTAACGTCATATCCGAGAAGACGGAGTGTTTGGCATTTTTATCCTAACCTATATAAATGCAGACAACTTGTTAGGCCGGTATTTGAACCCCGGCCCGTGGCGTGGCAGTACAACACTCTAACCACTACACCACCAAGCTGCCCATGAAATATTTTGCTTGTTTCAATAAAATGTTTTCTATTTTTACTGTTATATCACTTTATTTAAAAACAAAAATTTAATGAAATAATTCATTATAATACAAAAACAAACCCTTAGAATAGAGTCAACAGAACAATCTAAATTACAAAAAAAAAAATAAGATCAAGTCAGCCTTATATATTTTAAGAAACAATTCATGCACACACAAACTGTGTGTCATGTATTTATTTGATTAAGTAAGTTATTTAACTTAAAATATTCAAGTTCAAGTAGTTTGAACGGTTATTTATTCAAACTACCTGAACTCGAATATTTTAACCAAGCCTTACATATTTTAAAAACTAAATAATTCTAAAACGTAAATATTGTGATCAATCATGCAAAATGTCCTATTTATTTATTTATTCAAACTATTTTGAATCTCCTCCAAAAGCATCTCCATCCGATCCTTCATAACCGGCTGGCCCTTTTTCGTCTTCTTACTCAGCTTTTTTAACTTCTCCGCCTTCTTCTTCTTGTACTCCCTGAGAGCCTCCTCCCGTTCGGCCTTCTTCCTCGCAAACTCCTCTCTCTTCATCCTCTTCTCCTCCTTGACCCGCTCGGCTTCGGCACGCGCTCTAATAGAAGCCCGCTGTTTTCTACTCAGCGGTGCCCCAGATCCAGTTCCCGTTTCCTTATTCCTCGTCATATCAGAATTCAAATTATTCTCATTATCATTGACCTCCTTATCGTCCCTCGACTCTTCCTCCTCCCGCTCAGCTTCAGCGTAAATTTTCTGAACGTCGAACTTTGGCTTATCATCATCGCCCACCTGCTTGTAATATTCTCTTAACACTTGCTGCTTACGTTTATCCTCATACTGTTCCAACCTGTATTTCTGGCTGTACTTCTGCAACCGCCAGCGCTTTTTATCAAAGATTTTTTTCTGAGGGTGTGTCGAGGTTTCATTATTTTTAAAGCGCTTATTATCGAACACCTTTTTCTGAGGGTGTGCTGCGAAGCTCGAGGCTTCATTATTTTTGGAGTGCTTTTTATCGAAGACCTTTTTCTGAGGGTGTGCTGCGGAGGTCGAAGTTTCATTATTTTTGGAATCGATGAAAAAATCCCCGGCTGATGTCTGTTCGAACTTCTGGAGTTTCACCGCTCCTTTTGGTTTGTCCTTTGATTTGAATTTCGGCTTGTCATTGTGGAACTGCTTCTTCGGACCGGAATTTTTCACGAAAAATCCACCTCTTTTGTTAACTGTTTTCATTTTTATTTTTGTTTACGTTTGTTTTAGCACTTATTAACACCTCTGATTTGAATTTCTTGTGTATACCTGAAAAGAGGTGTAATAGAGATACTACAAGAAATGTATTTATTGGCAATTTTATAAATTGGGATATTACACCTTTTATTACATGTTGGTTTTGTTACAAATAGTTGCAGTTGAACATGGACGAAGCATGTCAAAATTAACCCGATTTTGTTTAACCAATTTAAAAAAAAATACAGAAGTCCACTACGCCGACATCTGTATTTATTATGCACACCCCATCTGAAGCTGACGTGTTAACTTATCGGCTGACAATGTCGTCACCGCGTGTCAACAAGTCTCGTCAGTGTAGTGTAAATGCAGCTTAACACTTACTTAGTTGAATAAACTGGCCTGTGCAGCTCAATTAATTATTCGTTCACGTGAATTAAAAAAATGCTCAGCCTGAAAATGTCTCCGTAATTAAGAAGGAATGTATAATCGGCAAAACTCGAATTGCAACACACTTTTTTTTACGAGTGCCTTACGAACATTTGGTGGTTGCAACTGATTTGCATTATACGACAGGCAGGTATTATTTTCTAAGTGGGTGATAATCGGTTCTCCACCGCGAGCACTAAGGTCTATTATGGCTCGACAGGCAAGTAACGCTGGACACAAGTACGTTTCGGCTAACGAAGCGATAATCCAGATAAGAGATTCACCACCCTAATTACAATTAGGCAGGCCAGTGTGTAAAGAACAGGGCTTGAACCATTATTTTTTGCGTTCCGGTTCAATTAATAAAACATATATCGATTTGGTTCCGATTCTCGTTCCGGAAAAAATACCGGTTTTTTGTTTGATTTTTTTAAATTTTGGTAGCCACATATGATTTTTTTTGTTATCTAAGCGTATAGTTGCGAAGGCTATTTTGACAGTTGTCATCATATTGTCAATTTGGTGACACCATTAAATAGAGAATTTCCTGTCATTTACAAATATATATGGTTTGTTATACTTTACTCTCAAAACAAAAAATGAAGAGGGTACTGGAACAAAAAACTAAATCACCCTGTATATATATATATATATATATATATATATATATATATATATATATATATATATATCTATATATATATTTTCTTCCTGTAACCATGTATTAGAGCATCAGTGTTTAGCAGCAGGGGTTAAATAGGGCAAGTGAAATTGTTTTATTATACAAAAGACTATAAGAATAATCCTTTCAATAATCATCTTCCGTAAAGTTTAGAAATAATGTTACAGATATTTGGAATTACTGCCAGCAATTTTTCCAATAAATAATTTTTAAGCCGATTTAGAAAGATGTTAAATCTCATACTCCTTCATAATTGAACCAAGGGCACAACAAAATAATGATTCACAAGTAAATCTACTTTAACCTTTGAACTTCTATTTAATCTCATATAATTGTGCTCTTTTAAACTCCTACCGATACTTGTTAATCTCTTAGATACAAATATCCACTGCCCTTGAAAAGGGCCATTTAATGATTGAAATGCTCACCCTTAATTCTGATATGCAATGTAGAAATTAAGTAGCAGATAAATTCGGTAACTCGGTTAATGTGCATGATAGAGAAAAAAGATCTAAAAGTGGTTTAACGATTTAAACTACTGCGTATGTGAAAATAATTTTTTTAGATTTTTCAATAAGTTGTTTTAAAAGTTTGACGTCATCAATATTTTTTTTTAAATGACAACCTATATTTTCTATTTTTGAATGTGATAGAGTTTTTTAATCTGTTTTCAACCATACATAATTTTGAATAAGTTACACAGTAAAAAAAATCAAGAAAAAACGGTCTTAACATTAAATTAAATTAACAGACTAATCCAAGTTATCTTGGTTTAAAACAAACAAAAAAATGTAAACCTGTACGAAGCTTTTTACGTGAAAAAACATAACGCTGATCTGCTAAATTTTGATTTGAGCCCACTAGACAACCCATTACTTAAACTCGTTCCGTTGTAATAATGTTTGTATTTTTCTTGTTATATGTTTTCATGTTTTTATGTATATTGTAACTTGTGTATTTTTCTGTTTTTCTATTTTATATTATTTGTTCCAATTACACTTAAAATAGATTTAAGATGTCGGCCTAATTGTCGGTTTTCCCTTAACTCCACAACCCCCGCGCTCATTACGTAATTACTCCTCCTAATCCGCAGGTATATATTAAGCGCATTTTGGCTTTTAAGTTTGTATTTGTCAACCATTGATAATGATCACATCGTGATCGAAATGTGCATTTGGTACTCCAAATAAATAAGTGAAGAAAAGATACAAGTGTTTCATTAATGTAAGGCTACAATTACATTAAATGTTTAAACTGATAACCCTGCACCATCTAACAATATCCAAGACGGTAATAAAATGCATTCACCACGTTCAATTCATTCAAGCATTCAATGGCCCTTTTCTCTAAATTAACGGAGTTACTGAATTTATCCGTTACTTAATTTAAACACTGTATATTTCGGATTGAAAATGCTCACCCGGTTTAATAATTATCCAATAAAATTGAAACATGTTATAAGAAAATGTTCAATTTTTAATTTGTAAAAACTGTTGCTATTTAGATTTATTTTTATTACCATTCAAACACAGGGGCTAAAACTTCTGATTAGAAATAATAATTTAGAATTTTAGTTGCGTTTCTAGTAAACTGTTAGTGTTTTTAAAATGCCTAATTACTAATTTCGTGTAGAAACTTTGGTTGATTGCCCATCATATAAACACTTTACCATTGCTTGTAAAACATACAGGTAGATTTACGATCACCATAATGTTGCCACACACCCTTTTTCAATAAGGTCGAAATTCGCTCTGGTTTATGGCTTTTCGTTGCAGTTGGAGTTTGGGGGATTGTACGCTCTTTTAATCTTTATGAGCTCTTCAAGCCTTGAATCTTGATACCTATTATGAAGATAGATTATTATAGTTATCAAATTATTTAGCTGACTTTGAAGACTTTTTTTTGTTTGTTTGTTTGTTTGGCATAGGTTCTAGCCATTCAGCCACTAACGATGATTGTATTAATTAATTTAACATATATTTGGACGTCACGACACATTCACACCACACCCAGGGACACGACGAGAAATTATTTTTAAATAAAGTCTCCCCGTGCACGGGATTTGAAGACTTTTACCTTTAAATTAAGTCATATCTGCATAATGGGATTGTAAATTTAGTTTAATTGGGTTTATAAGCAGTACAAATATTCATTTTTGGACCCGATAAAACCGGTGTTTTTTTTTTAAACAAATCCAGTTTATTTTGGAAATAACAAACCTGATGTAACTGGTGAAATATTTTAAAGTGATACACATCCATTTTGGGAAAACAAAAACCTGCTTAAACTAGTTTCCAATGACAATAATCGACCACTTTTAATATTGAGTTCTTTTACTTCTTCATCCTAAAGTCCTTTATGGGTGTAAGTTAGCGATTTAATTAATTCACAATGAAAAACTAGTCTTACACCTTTTTATAAATGAAATTGCCAATTCTTAGTTGCAGAATACTTCAAGCATTAAAAGTGCGATTCTTCTCGAAATCTACAACTGAATAATTTGACCCAAATTGTTACATTTGCAGTAGGTTACTGTATGTAACAGCAAACACTTGTATAATTCAATGTCCGTCGGGGTATTAGCCCGGGAAGTAGTTGTTTTAATGAGTGTTTGATATAGTCTTTGTAAGACTAACTTGTTGTAGATTGCGAGAAGAATCGCACTTTTAATGTTTACACCTTTTTACTTTACTTTTTATTGTTATTGGTTAGATGTAGATTTCGAGTACTATGCATATATTTTATTGATAATGAGTGCATAGTACTCGAAATCTACGTCTAACCAATAACAATAAAAAGTAAAGTAAGAAAGGTGGTATAAGACTAGTTTTTAATTGTGAAATAATTTATGGTGCTAACCAGAGCTGGGATGAATCCTCAAAAACAGGATTCAGATCACGAATCCGAATCACCTAATATGATTCGAATCACGAATACTCGAATAAAGGATTCGTAAGTGAAAAATATGATTCGAATCAAAGATTCGAATCCTCATTTTTGAATCACGGATACGAATCCTTTAAAAATAAATTTGAATCTATTATTTGCAACCAGTAACATTTTATTCCACCAGTTTCTATTAACAAAAATGTTAATTTACCGATCAAATATCTGATTAAATAATGATTTTATTTAATGATGATATATAAAGGGTCCGCCAATAAGCGCGCTCGATCTTTGACAGCTGATGGCGGCCATGTTGTTTGTGGTAGAGTTGTCAAACCTAGTTGTTATTATTCAGTATATCTTCACAAATTACCATGAACCAATTCAGCCGCGGGCAACATGTGCAAATCATTAAAATGTATTACGAAAATCATTCATCGGTTCGGGCAACGTTCCGCGCGCTCCGCCAATTTTACGGTGCAATTGGTCGTCCTGCTGAGTCGACTATCCGTCGTTTGATAAACAAATTCGAGGCAACCGGTTCGGTGAACAATAAGCCAACACCGACGCGTCGTCGAAACGTCCGATCTGCCGCGAATGTCGCCGCTGTACGCGATAGTGTGCGTGAAAATCCGCGACAGTCAATTTCACGTCGCGCACAGGAACTCAGCCTTTCGGAAACATCACTTCGCCGAATCTTGCATCTGGATTTGGGCATGCATCCGTACAAGATCCAGCTGACACAAGAGCTCAAAATAAACGACCATAGACAGCGCCGTATCTTCGCTGATTGGGCTTTAGAGCAGTTGGAAGTCGACCCCGAGTTTGGTCGCAAAATCATCTTCAGCGATGAGGCACATTTTTGGATAAATGGGAATGTCAACAAGCAGAATTGCCGTTATTGGGCCGAGAACAATCCACAGGAGGTCCACCAGGTCGCAATGCACCCAGCAAAGGTAACTGGATTTTGGGCCGGAGGCATCATCGGGCCGTATTTCTTCGAGAACGACGATGGTGTGGCCATCACGGTAAGCGGCGAACGATACAGATCCATGATAACGAACTTTTTCTGGTATGAAATCGACAATATGGATGTCGGGGATATGTGGTTTCAGCAGGACGGCGCTACGAGCCACACAGCGCGCGCCACAATGGATCTTCTGCACGAGCGCTTCCGAGGAATGGTTATCTCGCGCGGAGGCGACATCAACTGGCCACCGAGATCGTGCGATTTAACCACACTAGACTATTTCTTGTGGGGTTTTCTTAAATCGCAGGTCTACGCAAACCAACCACAAAACACTGATGACCTCAAAGTCAACATACGCCACGCCATCGATGAAATACAGCCCGATTTGTGTGCCAGAGTCATTGAAAATTGGACTTCTCGTATGCGCGCCACCAAGCAAAGCCGAGGTGGCCATTTGAACGATATTATTTTCCATACATAATGCCTTCGAATACTCTTTCAAACAAAAAATAAATTTCATTTATACCTCTCACACAACTTGCTTTATTTTATTTTAAAGATCGAGCGCGCTTATTGGCGGACCCTTTATGTTATTGAACTTTATTTTAAATCAGTGTTTTATACGCGTGGCGCATGAAGTAAAATTTCGAGTTTAGAAAAGCCCCGCGTAGAAAATTTGTCTCGGGTCGCTGCGCGACCCTCGACAAATTTTCTACGCGGGGCTTTTCTAAACTCGAAATTTTACTTCATGCTTAGTCTGGGAGTGGACAACACTCGTTCTTAGAAGTTTCAAGTTTAAGGATCACTCTAGATTACTAAGTTTATTACCATTTTAAAAAGGCTACCGCTCGAAGGACCAATCATGGTCTTCGGAGACCGAAGGACTATAGGGAATCGAAGTTTCTTTTCAAGAAAACAACGAATATTTGAAGGTTTACAGCATGGATAGGAAAGAAAACATCCAAGTTTGAAAAAATATCGAAGTTGGGTTGGTTTACAGTGCGTTTTAACTTCACTGTAAATCAGTGTTTTATACGCGTGGCGCATGAAGTAAAATTTCGAGTTTAGAAAAGCCCCGTGAAAATTTGTCTCGGGTCGCTGCGCGACCCTCGACAAATTTTCTACGTGGGGCTTTTCTAAACTCGAAATTTTACTTCATGCTTAGTCTGGGAGTGGACAACACTCGTTCTTAGAAGTTTCAAGTTTAAGGATCACTCTAGATTACTAAGTTTATTACCATTTTAAAAAGGCTACCGCTCGAAGGACCAATCATGGTCTTCGGAGACCGAAGGACTATAGGGAATCGAAGTTTCTTTTCAAGAAAACAACGAATATTTGAAGGTTTACAGCATGGATAGGAAAGAAAACATCCAAGTTTGAAAAAATATCGAAGTTGGGTTGGTTTACAGTGCGTTTTAACTTCACTGTAAATCAGTGTTTTAGACGCGTGGCGCATGAAGTAAAATTTCGAGTTTAGAAAAGCCCCGTGAAAATTTGTCTCGGGTCGCTGCGCGACCCTCGACAAATTTTCTACGCGGGGCTTTTCTAAACTCGAAATTTTACTTCATGCTTAGTCTGGGAGTGGACCTTCAAGATTTTCTACATGTCGAGATTTTCGATATTTCTAGATTTTTATCGGTTCATTCACACTTTGTTATTATTTTAAATGCAACTTTAATATTAAATAAATACGGTTTTTCTTAGGAATAGAATATTCACCCATTAAGAGCCGAGCAAATTATAAAGTTAACTCTAAAAGTTAGTTTTAGGTAAAATTTTGCATTTTTTTCTATGATTTCAATGAATGATTTATTTTATTACATATGTCGATTTTATAGAAGAGTTAAATTTAAAGTTCAAACGAGTGTTGTCCACTCCCAGACTAAGCATGAAGTAAAATTTCGAGTTTAGAAAAGCCCCGCGTAGAAAATTTGTCGAGGGTCGTGCAGCGACCCGAGACAAATTTTCGCGGGGCTTTTCTAAACTCGAAATTTTACTTCATGCGCCACGCGTATAAAACACTGATTTAAAGTGAAGTTAAAAAAGGACTGAAAACCAACCCAACTTCGATATTTTTTTCAAAATTGGATGTTTTCTTTAATATCCATACTGTAAACCTTCAGATATTCGTTGTTTTCTTGTAAAAAATATTCGATTCCCTGTAGTCCTTCGGTCTCCGAAGACCACGATTGGTCCTTCGAGCTGTAGCCTTTGTAAAATGGTAATAAACTTAGTAATCTAGAGTGATCCTTCAATTGGAAACTTCTAAGAACGAGTGTTGTCCACTCCCAGACTAAGCATGAAGTAAAATTTCTAGTTTAGAAAAGCCCCGCGTAGAAAATTTGTCGAGGGTCGCGCAGCGACCCAAGACAAATTTTCACGGGGCTTTTCTAAACTCGAAATTTTACTTCATGCGCCACGCGTATAAAACACTGATTTTAAGTGAAGTTAAAAATATACTATTAAGGTTGGAAATGTTTTCGTGGTTAAGTAACCAAATATGTATTCACAAATATTTGAATTATTCGAAAATTTTAATATTTATATTCAAATATGAATAATTTAGTGATTTAAATATTCATGTTAGAATATTTAACTATTTGAATTAATCGAATTTGAATCCCATCCTTAATAGCGATGATTCGAATTATTTGGGAGGATTTAAATCAGTGTATGAGGATTCGAATCCTTTTATAAGGATTCGAATCCTTTTTTATAAGGATTCGAATCATCTACGTCTGGATTCGAATACGAATCCTTTTAAAAAAATGTAACGAATCCGGATCACGAATCCGTTTTCACTAAAGTATTCGAATACCTCTTTTGAATCCTCTAAAACAGTGGTTTCCAAACTACGGGCCGCGGGCCAAATCCGGCCCGCGACTTGCATGAATCCGGCCCGCGATTGTTTGTATTTTTTTTGTAAATGTCATATTTTGAAATATTGTAACAATTGATCCTTAAATTTTTTATAATTTTATAAAATTAATCGGATCTTGGCCGACTTTATTATGTAGAATTGTATTTGTGGCCCGCGAAGAAGATAGTTTGGAGACCCAGGCTCTAAAAGGATTCGAATCCTGCCCAGCTCTGGTGCTAACTTACACCCATAAAGGGCTTTAGAATGAAGAAGTAAAAGAAGCATAATATACTTATAAAATTAGGATAACGTACGTATAAACTGCAAACAATAAGTCTTAATGAAAAGAAGCGTAAGGTTATTCTCTCAAATTCAAATAGTTTTCAATTTAAAATATTCATGTTTGATCAATAACTAATGTCTAACAATTAAAAATTAATTACGGAATAAAACTAGTTATTCATACTTCAAATAACTCAGATTTAAAAAAAAACACTTGGTTAAATTTCAGTAATATTTTGGTTTTATATTCCAACTAGAGACATTCTCATTCTCCTTGAGAATGACTCAAAGTCGAAACTAGTTTCAATAATAAACCAAAATATTAGTGAAATTCTCCCAAGTGTTTTCTTTTTTAAATCATAGTTAAATATGTTTCACCACCTGAAAGATCAGTGATAAATTAATTCAGTTACTGAAAAATTCTGGAGGTTTAAAAAAAAAAAAAAAATTAACGGGAAGTTCCTGATTACCCATAACGTTATATCCAAACAAATATATTTCTTTCGTCTGTTTGCATTTGATAACTGGTTTGTTCATGTTTATCATAAATTAAAGTGGCCTTCGCTATCAATAAAATGCCGAATTGATTTAAATTTATGCGTGTGCTGAATTTTTCTAAATTAAATGTCAAATTTAAATTATTTAATAAATCCCTCGATGAATTTTTAAATATACTAAAAATGTAGATTTGATCAACATTCGATTGTTGTTTTTTTTTTTACGTATTGGCCTTCAGTTTGAATAGATTAATAATATTTTTATGGCTAATAAAAATGTTTACTAGAATTACTCATTTGAACGAAAAGTTCGTGCTTACGCAAAACGTTATTTCCAAATATGTATTTTTTTTTCCCGTCTGCATTTGATAACTAATTTGTTTATGTGACTATGTGTATGTGATTTCCTTATGTTTATCACAAATTAAAGTGGCCTTATATCAATAAATTGCCGAATTGATTTAAATTTATGCGTGTGCTGAATTTTTCTGAATTAAACTTTAATTATTTAATAAATCCCTCGATGAATTCTTAAATATACTAAAATGTTCGATCATTTTGTTTTTTCTATTTATGTATTGGCCTTCCGTTTGAATAAAGATTAACAATTTTTTTATGGATAATAAAATATGAAAACGTAAAAGTTTTTCTTACATAAACATTACAGTAGTTCATTACGAGTAAACAGCTATTTATTTTAGTAAGGCTAGGATACGAATATAAATAATTCAAACATTCGAATATTTAAATATAAATATTTCAATCTCTGAATGATTCACATATGTATTTGAATATTCGAATATGTTTTGAATAAATATTTCTGCTTAAATTTGTTTTTAAATAAATAACTGAATACTTGAATTTGCAAAATTCCCAACCTTTATAATCATTATTAAACTTCACTTCGCTCCGCCCGGTAAATCCAAACTTTTACAAACTCAAAATTTACTTCATACGCCAGGCATATAAAACACTGATTTGAGGTAAAGTTCAAAATACATATATTGTTTAAGTTAAGTTAGTTAACGATTCTTCTCTCAATAAAAAAAGATCGATTACTTGATTCGTACAAATTATTTTAACTAATGGGTTTAAATAACACTAAAGACAAAATGAATAAAAATAGTAACTCAGGCGTCTATTTGTTGGAATGCAACGATTGCCCTAAGGTGTATGTTGGACAAACAGGCCGCAGTTTCAACGAACGTATCGCAGAACATCAGAAATGCTACGAACATCAAAAAACTACGTCCACATATGCCAATCATTTAATCGAAAATAACCACAATTTCAACAATAAATTCAAAATCCTTCATATCTGTAACAAAGGTAGGAAATTAAATCTGCTTGAACAACTGGAAATCATAAATTTAATAAACGCGGCATTCTATTAAACGATCAAGCAGACGTAAATAATTCACCACTACTAAATTTGTAATTCTGTAAATTTCAGTGTAAACATTTTTCATGCTATATTTTCATTTCTGTATGGTGTAATTTTTCTTATTTTTAGCTTGTTGTATATATGTATATGGCATATGTTAATGTTTTTATACGTTTTTGTGTATGTATATATATATATATATTTACTTGTGTGAATTTGATTTTTATACTTATCTTTATTTATTAATTTAATTTGTCCTGACATTGTATCCTCTGTTTATATGATATGTTAACGTTTGTATATACTTATGTATGTTTATATGCATATATATTTCTCACATAATTCACTACCACCCCCCACCCCTTTCCCTAAGCAACACCACCTCCTCCACGTCATTAGTATTTAAGCGTTAGTTTAAGTTTGTAATTCATTATTCATCTGCCTGATGAAGCCACTGTGTGGCGAAACAATTGTTGCAGTGTCAATCAATAAACAGTGAAATCTTAAGTGTGTTATATACTAAAAGTTTTTAATGGGTTATCGTTCAAACAAGTATAAATGAAATTGCCAATTCTTGGTTGCAGAATACTTCAAACATTAAAAGTGCGATTCTTTTCGCAATCTACAACAAGTTAGTCTTACAAAGACTATATCAAACACTCATTGAAACAACTACTTCCCGGGCTAATACCCCGACGGACATTGAATTATACAACAAGTGTCTGCTGTTACATACAGTAACCTATTGCAAATGTAACAATTTGGGTCAAATTATTCAGGCCATCTATTGACGCGTTTCGAGATTTATCTCTCATCAGTATAGCTCCAGCTACCCGTGTCTGCTCGGATATATTTTCACTTCACTAGGGCGGACACTAGTGTCCACTGAACGCAGTAGAAATCTGAGCCGAGAGAACACAGTATTTTTGCAATTTTTGAAAGTAACTATTCGCTTTCGTGTATTAGTAATCAGATGCAAACATTGGTTTTTTGAATCAAGCTTTTATAATTGTTTTATTGGCACTGACCGCTAAAAGAAAAATGTCGAACTAAAAGTGTAGAAACCATCGATCAGAAAACTGCAACAAAATCCGCTGAGAAATGTATTGTTGGTGAATTTTTTAAGATTTCACATCATACAAAGATAAAAATACAAAAAGAGTGTCAAGACTTCAGAAATGTCAACATTTATCGCGCATACAATAACTCTATGGGCCGCCAATCATGTCCACTCTGCGTAATTTTTGTGCGCCTAGTATTTCTAATGCATGGCGTGGCAACAAGGCCGTAGCCAAGGGGGGCGGTATGGGGGTTTAAACCCCCCCCCCCAAATTTTCAAAATGCTAAATATTTGTATGTAAAAGCGAAAACAATATTTTTACTATTAACCCCCCCCCACATTTTTTTTCTGGTTACAGCCTTGCGTCGTAAGAAATGTGTTAATGAAGCATGAAGTAAAATTTCTAGTTTAGTTAAGCTTAAGTAGTCCTATTCTTACACTTTAGTAATGATTCCTCCATATGAATTAAACAAGAAAGAATGTATGCTATTTTAATAATCTTTATGACCTCTTCAAGCCTTGAATCTTGATACCTATTATCAAGACGGATTATAGTTATCAAATTATTTAGCTGTCTGTGACCTATTCTAATAACCCTGTCCTTATTTTATGAGAAAAAAAAAACAGTGGACTCTTTTTAGAAACCGTGTCCTCGAAAGTGTTCTAATTATTTTCCGGCTTAGATTTGATCCATACTTTTCCATTTTTCAAATACCATGCGATCGTTTAATAAATTGAGTAGGCTTTGAATTTGGACACTCTCGCTATTTTCATCAAAATGTTGACAATTTTCATGAAATTTTAAGATATTTATCAAAATGTTGACGGTTCTCGTAATTTTCTTGGAATTTTGATAATTTTCACGACTATTGAACTTTAACATTTTTAAAATTAACAAATATTTTCGAACATTGCTAAGAATTTGAAAAGTTCTTAGCAACTTTCGTAAATTTCCGAAATATTCATTAGTTTTAAAAGTGTTCAAGTTTTTCATACAATTCCAAGTGAACTAGAAATTTTAGTTCATGCACCATGCGTATAAAACAATGGGGCCCATTGTTTTATACGCATGGCGCATGAAGTAAAATTTCTAGTTTAGAAAACCCTGAAAATATAGTTGGTAGTGTAGCGCTACACGACCAAACCAAATATTAAGGTTTTTCTAAACTCGAAATTTTACGGGCCGTTCACCAAAATGTTCAACATTCATCATGTTTGGATTTGTTTGTGATATATGTATGTGAGCGGTACTCCGGTCCGTATATTTTGAATGATTGCAAAAATCCCAAAAACGTTCACGATTAACAATCCGGTCATTAGAGAATTCCCCAACAGTTAGCAGTAAACTCCCATCTGTGGTCTCTGATGAACGGGCACAATGATTTAAAGTGAAGTTCAAAATATACTGCTTATCAAGCCTTTCAAAATTCGATGGCGTCCAGCAATTTTCTTTGGAATATGATATTTTTTACATTTAAACCTCGGAAATAGAAATAGAATTAAGTAGAAAAGCACTTCATTAACACATAATTATTTTTAAAACATAACCCTGCGTCGACGTAGATTTTCACTTTATGTAAAATGTGTTTCATTTGCTTAATTTAATACAATGGATGGCGTCTAATAAATAACAGTTAAACTAAAACTAGTAACGATTATTTTGTATAAAAATATTGATATTTCAAGATATCGATATATGGTGAACATCTTTAATGTAGCATCAGGCCAGAGCAATCTAATTCAGATAAGAAACCTTATTAAATAATAATAATAATAATAATATTTATTCAGTGCCACCAGAATAATCTTTACACGGGTCAAAAATTACATGTAAATTTAAAATATTATCTAAATAAAATAAGGCGAATAAGTTAAAATTAAAAATATAGTATACACATCACATATTAAAGTGTGCCATCTACTCTAATTTATAATTTAAACAATCACACGGTACTAAACAACAACAGAAAATCATTTATTTATGAAATTAATTTGCTCCATTTCATAAATGAACTATTTTTTGTTGTTGTTTTTATTTAAAAAATGCTTAATATCAAGGGCATTAAGAAGAAAGTATGCATAAATAAAAATATTTTGCGATTGCAGATATACATGTTTACAAAACAATATTGTACTGGCATTAATATAAAATTTGAGCAATTTTCCACACAACTCAGCAAATATCAGTACCATGAATAATTTTTTATAATTATTTATCAGTAAGGTTGTAGGTTGCTACGCAATTTTGGGCAAATAAACAACGTAATCTGTGTGTAAATAATTGTTTATCAGCCGTGAATGAAATAACTCAAATGGAGCAACTTAAGCAAGTTAGTTTCGTTCACGTAACTGATAAATGATATTGGTAAATTTTGATTTAATTATTGAAGGATCAGCACTGATATTGGCAAATATTAAATAAACAAGATGTCCTCAAAAATTGTCCCAATATTAAAAACTTAGGCTGGGATTTTTTTTTTAAATTGATGTGTACTTGAATATTCGGCGATAATACCACGAGTGGTTTGAAATTGGCCAGATATATTTTATTTTGCACGAGTCATCGATATAAATTTTGAGAATGAATTGGGATGGAAAAAACCACGAGCGCTTGTGAGGGTGGTTTTTGCCTAACCGCAATTTATTTGAGATTTTTTTTTTGTAGAAGTGACAACTGCTAAATTATTTGGTGAGATAATTAAATGAATTATTTATGATATTTTTCTTGTATAACTTTCGCTATTATATTTCTCATGGCGAAGTATTACTTATAATTCCGTTAACTGTTGAGGCTTCTACTTCGTTATACATCATTATTAACATAAATAAGACACTTAAACTTTGTTTGTATAACTGAGGTTTTTTTATTGTGACTATAGTTTCGACAACTTTAACTTGTCATTATCAGACTACAAGTAGTCTGATAATGACAAGTTAAAGTTGTCGAAACTATAGTCACAATAAAAAAACCTCAGTTATACAAACAAAGTTTAAGTGTCTTATTTACTTATAATTCCATCCATTTGCTTATTTTGTGTTGATTTCTTCTGCATGGTGGATTTATTTTCCGGCAGTTTTATTTGTTCTTGGCTTTTCTAAACTTGAAATTTTACTTTATGCTTAATCAAGGAGTGGAAAACAATCGTTAGAAAATTAAAATTGCCAAAATTAAACTAAGAAATGAAGAATTTTAAAATCTAATTTAAAAACACACACATGACATAACATAATTTTACAAATCTGAATAGTGTTAGGTTATATTTCAAACTAATCTAGTTAGGTTAGTTTGAAATATAACCTAACACTATCCAGATTTGTAAAACTCAAGTCAAATAGTTGATGGTTGCGTAAGTAACTGGCGTCCAATTTGACCTAATAAATTGGTAACCTAACCTAACTTCACAATCTGTCATCTAACCTAACCCTATCTCAGATATCAACTATTTGGATTAATTAAAATAACCTAACCCTATCTCAGACCCCGATTATGTGTTTGGTGCAAACACTCTGTTTTTTTTTTCCGGATCGGGTTTGTTTGTGTTTTGCTTTAATTATACGAGATTTTATTTATCTGTTACTGAAAAAGTTGGATTAAAAGTACGTAAAATTAAACTATACTCTGTTGTTTAATTTCCGGATACTGAGATTTCCCCGCCATTCATTAATTTGCATGTTAATTACTTTAATATCTAGCAATTAACATAACCTGGATAACTAGCAGTTAACATACGAAATTAACTTAAAAGCGGTTGCATGTGACACAACCTAGATAGATAATTGTTGGAGTGGCCTCGTGGCCTATACCACCGCGACCTTTGCAGATCTATTGTGGATCCCTGTTATCTTAGACGACGTGCTCGAGCTTTGCCTCTTTGATTAGTCCTATTAACCCTGACAGTGAACCTTGGGTGTAGCTTTCTATGCTTGGTTTGGTGTTGCCCAGCTTTAGGTATCTAACCCTTGCTAGGGCCTCACATTGGCACAGGATATGGATAGTCCTACTCTTCTTCCTGGCAGAATCTACATATCGTATCCTCTGCCAGACCTGTTTTGCTCATGTGTGTGTTGAGCCTACAGTGTCCTGTCAGTAGATGTACTATAATAGCCTTAACTATTCTCCTCTCTTGGTTGAGAAGATCGGTCGTAAAAGTAGGCGATTTTTTTTTTGAGAAACGCCTGCTTCTGCCCTGGTGTGTTCGTCCACCAAGTTTAAGTCTGTGTCTTCGTCCATTTTTTGGTGGATTTTCTGACTATACAGTCCCACACTATCTTGGAATCGACCTGTGTGGTGCTTAGTGCCCTTAGCAGTGCTTGGCTGTCTGAGAAAATAGCTACACAACACAACCTAACTTCACAAATTCGAGCTGAAGTAGTGGTTAGATATTTCTTGAATAATTTTCTCACTTATCACTTGGTGAAACATTTTTAAATATTGATAATGAAGGTTAGTTAGATTAGTTGGGAATTACTTAACTTGCCCTACTGTAAGTTCAACTGATTATCAGCTTCTTAAGTTAGATTGGTACTTTAGTAAACCGCAATTAATGCAACTTAAAATGAGTTAGTCATGACCTAAACCAATTTCACGGCATGTCTCCAAGTTACTACCAGCTAGTGAATACTTGGTTTGTTGAATCCAACCCAATGTTAGGTTGGTTGTCAGTTACTTATTTTAGTTGTTCTTTAGGTTACAACTGGCAAGTAACTTATTTTAAACAGTTTAACCTATGACATTGCCAACTAATGTAACTTGATATTGTTGCGAAACGAATCAACCCGTACGGGAAGTGTAGGGCTGTATCCGGTTCCCAACTGCTCCAGCAAAGTCAGCAGCGTTTTTCAAGGATTTCCTCGATTATCTAAAGCGGTGGTCTCCAAACTACAGCCCGCGACTTGCATGAATCCGGCCCGCGATTGCTTGTAATTTTTTTTTGTAAATGTCATATTTTGAAATATTGTAACAATTGTTCCTTAAATTTTTCATAATTTTATAAAATTAATCGTATTTTGGCCGACTTTATTATGTAGAATTGTGTTTGTGGCCCGCGAAGAAGATAGTTTGGAGACCCAGGATCTAAAGCATATTTTGCTGGTTAAGGAATATCGAGGAAGTCCGTGAGACACGCTGAAACAAGGAGTCGGTGCAAATAGTTTTAAAAAACAGAGAGTTTTGTGTGGCCCATCAGAACATAGATAATTATGGTAAGTAAATATCAGTTTCTTATTGGCATACTATTGCTACAACAAAAGGGCTTGATAGTCGTGAACGATAATATACTATTTGATTTGAATAATCGGTAACTAATAAATAACACATCACCTAAATATAGCAAATTATCTTAACTAGTATTGAAGTGGTGGGTCGCTATAGATTGAGTTTCTAAAAAGTGGGCCGCAATGGTAGAAAGTTTGAGAACCGCTGATCTACGAGGCGCGTTTTTTCTCAGCAGGTACCGTTTTAGAAATTCTGCCGAGGCAGCGCTCCAGTCGACATTTGATTTATGCACTTTTTGTACCTACATGTTTCAGGAAGAAACCAGACGCCATTACGGACACATTCGACCATGGTTGTCTGTTTGTGAGCTTTTAAAATGCCTCTGCCGATCGAGAATCCCGCTGACTGTGAAATACGCGGTGCGATTCACTCTCTTACTGGTAGAGGCGTAAAAGTGACTAAAATTCATCGTGAGATATAATAACCACCTGTTTCGGTAATTTAAGATGTATCTAGATGCCACGACGATGATGATGCGGTCAAAACGACTGTGTTGCAGTGGTTGTTAAATCAGGCGGCAGACTTCTATGAGGAGTTTATGCAAAAGCTGATTATATGATACGATAAGTGCCTTAATAGTAATGGCAATTATGTAGAGAAGTAGATTACGGTACAGGCTTTCATGTTAAAATAAAATTGTTAAGAAAAGTACACTCGTTTTTTTTTGTTAATTTCAAAATGATACTTACTTAAGTGGTCTTCGTCATAAATCACTTTCAAAAAATCGATTATTATTTTTTTGATAAATATGTGACAGTTTCAAGAATGTGTAGTTTAAATTTTGGATCGATGTCTATAACAGAACTCGAGATATAAAGCATTTTGTGAAAATTTTATCATTGAAATATTAGGTTGGAAAAAAATATTTTTTTTTTATATTCGAAATTGTTATATTAGTATAAATGAAATTGCCAATTCTTGGTTGCAGAATACTTCAAACATTAAAAGTGCGATTCTTTTCGCAATCTACAACAAGTTAGTCTTACAAAGACTATATCAAACACTCATTGAAACAACTACTTCCCGGGCTAATACCCCGACGGACATTGAATTATACAACAAGTGTTTGCTGTTACATACAGTAACCTACTGCAAATCTAACAATTTGGGTCAAATTGTTACATTTGCAGTAGGTTACTGTATGTAACAGCAAACACTTGTTGTTATATTACACAAAATACATAATAAATACAGCGACTTAGTATATTGCTTAGATGAGCCATTTTGTTAATTTGAAAAATAAAAATTCATGTTTTGATACCTTGCAAAGTTATTAAATTTATAAAAGGGTCATCTTTAATGACATATTTTTCCCAACAACCTAATAATAGTATCCAAAACGCGTTTTTCTCAAAACTGCATTTTTAAAATTGGCTGCCATCGCTGACAAAAACCTATAAGCCCGATCAGTTTAAATCTTTCGGCATTTTGTTACTTAATAAATTCTCCGTGGACTGAACCACAATTTGACCATAGATTACAAAAACTGGCTTCTAAAGAGAGCTCCAATGTCGAAAAAAAGGGCATTTGTTTCAACTTTGTTTAAAAAAGTGTGTAATTTTTACAAATTCACGGGAAATCGGTTAAATGGTGGTTCACTCTTAAGTTTAAGTGTCTTCTTTAATCTGAATTTTGTTTTTTGTCGATATCTTCAACAGGACCAGAGGTATAGTGGCAGCAAATTCGAATTTTCGAAATGAAGAGTCGACTTGGCGCCTTCTTTAAGGCCGGTCGTCCACTGGAAGCGACAACACGCGGCTACGCGTCACGCGATCCTAGCGGCAACATGCGTATACGCGCGACAGATCCCGACGTGTGTAAATCCAATGAAACTCGTCCACTGCAAGCGTGCGCGGACATGCGAATTCTCGCGTGTAGCCGCTACTCTTGCAGCCGCCCGTTGCCTCTCGTAGCGCGCGAGCGCGTAGCCGCGTGTTGCCGCTTCCAGTGGACGACCGGCCTAATAAAATTGAGAGATAGTCGAAGATGTCTACTTTTGTATGCAATAACTTTTTTATAATCAATAAAAGGATAATAATAATGTTGTTTTTTCATAAGTGAAGGAGGAAGACCCCTTAAAAAACATGCCTTGTAGATTAAAGACTTCAAAAAGTTATACAGATTAACTGCATATTAATAGTCATTAGTAGACATTTTTATTACATAATGATAGTTTTAAAATTTTTTAATATCGTAGATGTTAGTAGAAAATTGTAAGGCTCAAGTAGAGATAGTAAAATGCTATAGCAAAGTGTAGTAGAGTTAGTAGAATGGTATAGCAAAGTGTAGTAGAGTTAGTAGAATGTCTTAAGACATTCCTGCAGTTAGTAGAACCTTTTTAAGGCTCAAGTGAAGATATTTGGGCTGATTCTGTAAGCGAAATGTTACATTTAACCTAAACTCTGTTTTTCTTAATATGACCACACTTAACAGTAGAGTATTTTAAACATCAAATTTTGAGATGTTGCTAAACTCACATCCGCTGTATGTAAAATAGTTGTACCTTATGTTTGCAGTATTTTATGTATATAAGTGGCATACGTGAATAAAAATAAAGTTAAAGTTAAATGATTACCAATGTGACAAATAAATCATAATTTGTCAAATAAATTGTCACGATGCAGAAAGTTTCAACAACAACAACTTGCAACTTTACAACACATACAGGTTTTTCTTCTTTTAAGTATACTTCCACATATTCCATATAAACATTTGTAAAATTAATGAACATGTGATCAGAACTAAGGAATATATTTTGAACTTTACTTTAAATCAGTGTTTTATACGTGCGGCGCATAAAGTAACATTTCGAGTTTAGAAAAGCCTGGTTTGGTTTTTCTAAACTTGAAATTTTACTTCATGCTTAGTCTGGGAGTGGAAAATAATGAGTTTTTAAATTGAAAATATAGAAACATATTAACTTAATCAAAAAATGTCTCAAATAAAAGATGTAGCCAAGGAAAAAACACAAAACTTTTGTATAAACAATTTTAACCTTAGCTTTTTTGTTTTTGATCAAGAAACGAGAAAGTCTAGCCCAGATTTATTTCTTAACTGTAGCTTTATTATCGATTCAATCAAACAAAGCTTCAAACAAAAAAATACGCAATTTTATAATAATTTAAAAATTTACGAACGAGTGACTTCCACTCCCAGACTAAGCATGAAGTAAAATTTCTAGTTTAGAAAAGCCCTGAGCAAAATTTGGTTCGGTCGCGCAGCGACCGAGCCAAATTTTGCGGGCTTTTCTAAACTCGAAATTTTACTTCATGCGCCACGCGTATTAAACACTGATTTCAAGTGAAGTTTAAAACATAGAAACATATTAACTTAATCAAAAAATGTCTCAAATAAAAGATGTAGATGAAGGAAAAAACACAAAACTTTTGTATAAACAATTTTAACCTTAGCTATTTTTTTTTTTTTTTTTTTTTGAGAATTTAGAATTTTATTTCAAAAACAATTACATATAAATTACATGTTTTTTTTTTTTATATAGTATGCATGTAGGTATATAATTTGTAATTGTAGTTGATGAGGTTCCTTCCTTTTTTCCTCGCCTCGTGATTCCAGGATGAGAGATCCGATCTCGGGCTAGCGGTATTAAAGGATGTCTGTGTGTTAATGTATTTGTGTATTCTGTTTAGTTGATATCGTTGTTTAGTAGTTTGTTTTTTATTTTTAACTTATTATCAAGAAACGAGAAAGTCTAGCCCAGATTTATTTCTTAACTGTAGCTTTATTATCGATTCAATCAAACAAAGCTTCAAACAAAAGTTGCAGACAACGAAAAAATACGCAATATTATAATAATTTGAAAATTTACGAACGAGTGACTTCCACTCCCAGACTAAGCATGAAGTAAAATTTCGAGTTTAGAAAAGCCCTGAGCAAAATTTGGCTCGGTCGCGCAGCGACCGAGCCAAATTTCGCGGGCTTTTCTAAACTCGAAATTTTACTTCATGCGCCACGCGTAATAAACACTGATTTCAAGTGAAGTTTAAAATATAGAAACATATTAACTTAATCAAAAAATGTCTCAAATAAAAGGTGTAGCCAAGGAAAAAACACAAAACTTTTGTATAAACAATTTTAACCTTAGCTATTTTGTTTTTCATCAAGAAACGAGAAAGTCTAGCCCAGATTTATTTCTTAACTGTAACTTTATTATCGATTCAATCAAACAAAGCTTCAAACAAAAGTTGCAGACAACGAAAAAATACGCAATATTATTATAATTTGAAAATTTACGAACGAGTGACTTCCACTCCCAGACTAAGCATGAAGTAAAATTTCGAGTTTAGAAAAGCCCTGAGCAAAATTTGGCGGGCTTTTCTAAACTCGAAATTTTACTTCATGCGCCACACGTATTAAACACTGATTTCAAGTGAAGTTTAAAATATAGAAACATATTAACTTAATCAAAAAATGTCTCAAATAAAAGGTGTAGCCAAGGAAAAAACACAAAACTTTTGTATAAACAATTTTAACCTTAGCTATTTTGTTTTTGATCAAGAAACGACAAAGTCTAGCCCAGATTTATTCCTTAACTGTAGGTTTATTATCGATTCAATCAAACAAAAGTTGCAGACAACGAAAGAATACACAATTTTATGATAATTTGAAAATTTACAAACGAGTGACTTCCACTCCCAGACTAAGCATGAAGTAAAATTTCGAGTTTAGAAAAGCCCTGAGCAAAATTTGGCTCGGTCGCGCAGCGACCGAGCCAAATTTCGCGGGCTTTTCTAAACTCGAAATTTTACTTCATGCGCCACGCGTATTAAACACTGATTTCAAGTGAAGTTTAAAATATTGAAACATATTAACTTAATCAAAAAATGTCTCAAATAAAAGATGTAGCCAAGGAAAAAACACACAACTTTTGTATAAACAGTTTTAACCTTAGCTATTTTGTTTTTGATCAAGAAACGAGAAAGACTAGCCCATATTTATTCCTTTAGTAATAATGGCATTTAATGTCAAGAAACGCAGTCTAATATATCATCTGATGCTCCTCACTGGGAATAGGCGGCAAAATATTTCAGCCTACCGGCGGCCAAATCGTAAGTCCGCCACTGGGTATAGCAGAGTTAGTAGAAAGTTTGAAGACTCTGTAGTCGTTGATTACTTTAAATAATAAATAAAAAATAATAATTAAAAAAATTACCTAGACTATTATTGTGAGAACTTGACAAGTGTAAAGCTTTTATTTACTCCTAACACACAATAATTATTATTTTTTACATATTTAGTTACCTTAATTTTATTGTTGGTCTTTTTCATATATTTGTTTGTTTTATATTTTTTATATATTGTACACTTTGTTATAATTTTTAATTTTGTTGATTTTTATATCCTAAATTGGTTTATTTGTTGGAAAATAAACTTATTTATTTATTTATTATTATCATGTAATTATTAGGTCCGCAAACAACATAAATTCATTCTTAATTAAATCAACAGGAAGTACTTTACAAGCCAAACGTTTAATTAATTAAACATTAAAAGTGCCGAGATTCTTTTCGCAATCTACAACAAGTTAGTCTTACAAAGACTATATCAAACACTCATTGAAACAACTACTTCCCAAGCTAATACCCCGACGGAATTGAATAATTTGACTCAAATTGTTGCATTTGCAGTAGGTTACTTTATACAACAGCAAACACTTGTTGTGTGTTTGCTGTTGTATACAGTAACCTACTGCAAATGCAACAATTTGAGTCAAATTATTCAGGCCATCTATAGACGCGTTTCGAGATTTATCTCTCATTAGTATAGTTATGTTTAATTAATTCTTTAAATAGTTGGCTACAGTTGATATTTATTACATACTTATCCAGTTGGCTCACTCATAACTTTTTAAATAGTTTTAGATATTACTTTGATGCATTTCTAATTAATCACAATGGGACGTTATCATTTTAGATTGCTCTGATGATTCATTCGAATTACCAGAACAAGTCCCGAGATACTAAATAATTGTGATAACGACATACATCGAATTGTTTTACACAATCTCAAGATGTTGTCGAATAAGTGCAAGCTAACTTGAAAATAACAAAACAGTGTGCAAATTTGTTGTGTCAATATTTATTTGTTTAATACAAAAATCATACTTTTCTACTAAATTTGTGTTAATAATTATTATCGTTTGTTGTTCATGTATTCTCTATCCTTTGTAATATCAAACATTTTGTAAAAAGGGAGAATCTGTCAATTAACTAATAATAATGATGATTGATGTCGATATTACTTTGTTTATTAATATAAAAATCATACTATTCTACTAAAAATCTGTATTTTATCTTCAAAAAGGTTTGACCGTCTATATGTATAAATAAATAAATAAATGTGCGTTAATTACTATTTTCGCTTGATGTTCATGTATTATTATCCTTTATAATATTAAACATTTTGTAAAAAAGTAGAATCTGTCAATAAGGTAATAATAATAATGATGATTATAAATAACGGTTTCGCTAATTGTTTACTGCAAAAAAAAATCATTATTTTGTCTTAATATTGCCATGGATTAACAATAACTAAGAAAATATTTTTTTTAATAATTCACTGTTGTCATTAATTATTTTCTAATGAGCCTTTTCCACTTCTTGATTAAGCATGCCTCGCTTCGCTCTGCCCGGCAAATCCAAATTTTCCAACTTTTCTAAACTCGAAATTTTACTTCATGCACCAGGCGGATAAAATGCTGAATTTAAAGTGAAGTTAAAAAACCTTGATTAAGCATGCCTCGCTTCGCTCTGCCCGGCAAATCCAAATTTTCCAACTTTTCTAAACTCGAAATTTTACTACATGCGCCAGGCGGATAAAACGCTGATTTAAAGTGAAGTTAAAAATACACACATTGAGTTTATTTTATTGATAACTACTGGCAGAAAATGTCCATAAACAAAATTACATTTTCATAAACCAATATAAATATATTTTATCGTTATAACTTTAAATTATTAATCTTTGTAAATGATATACGATGTAAAATGAAGATTCCAGGTATAAATTAGTTTAACAAAAAATTGCGAATATATTTTATCGTTATAACTTTAAATTATTAATCTTTGTAAATGATCTTCGATGTAAAATGAAGATTCCAGGTATAAATTAGTTTAACAAAAAATTGCGAATGAAAATAAATAACACACAGTTAGCAACAATACTACAATATTGAAAAAGTAAGTAATAAAACCACTTGAATCACATTTTAACAGACAGTTTTAGAAAACTGTCCTTATTAAATTCCATAACAATCATTAACCTTATCATATCTTCCCAACTAAGCAATAACTTGTGTAAAATCATCACATCAGCTAATGATGCATGTCGGATTGAAAAATGACCTTTAACTTTCCTCTGTTACACGATTAGTCGGCATATAAAAGATCGAGCTGTTGCCGCTGGTGCAAGATAAAAAAAAAATACACGTCTCAACATCGGTGAGCACAATTTAATCACTAATCACACACAAACAATCATTAAAAACCAATGCACACCGGTATTGTCATAATTGGCATTAGACGAGATAATTGGCGTAAATCACTTTTGACAGATTAACTGTAATCTCTCAAATGATAAAAATTGGACTATGCCCAAATAGACTGTAGGTATTTTGGCTGTTAGCTCCGCTTTCAAGGTTGCACATGCACCATAAGGATTTGATGCTTGTAAAATTAATCATAGCTGTATTACACAATGTTACATTTTTATGCTCATTGTAATTAACATAATGTGATTTGTTTCTTGACATTTACACAGGGGGATTATTTTCTAATCCCTAAAAGGTGAATTAATCGCATGAAAATCACATGACACACTTATCAAACGGTCGAAACATGCTAAATTTGAACAACAATCAGCGTAATTACGACAAAAAATACGCAAAAGCTGTTTTCCACTATCGGAACAACAAAATGGCAGAAATTTTTTCGTTACCTCTGGAAGCCACCCTTTGGGTTGGCGTGGAATTTTCGGCGGAATCTTGGTGATTTGTGGGTACCTCTGATTAAAAATCAGTTGGATTCTTTGTCAATCGCTTGTTGTTTCGCAGTTTTCAGTGCGTTTATCGTAGACCATACCGAAAAACGTTCAACACGTCCAAGAGCACTCGCGAAAGAGGAAATGACAGCTGGCGACTGTGGCGACCTCGGGCGAATATCGAGCGAAACTGAATGCAGCGTGAACGTAGCCGCGGTTTATATAAAATGTTGCCAACCTAAGCGCATTTTTCGCGCGGAGTGTACCGTTTTTAATTTGCGTCATGGGAATTATTGGGAAATCTTTAATCGGTTTAACGTTTAAAAGTAGCACGTTTTGTATCGCGTAATTGGTGTGAAAATTAATATTAATCAGTTTATTTAAATTTTAAACACGTGGACACAGAGAAAATTGATAATTTTTTGAATAATACGAAATATCAATAAATGCAAATAGCAAGCAAGATAATATTCATGTAAAATTAGGGTCTTTAGCCTTTTATTTTAATTTTTATATGGTATTAGCTACATTCGAATAAATGTTGAATTAATTTATAAATAAATTTTGGCCCATCATTTTCGCTAATGTGAAATATAGATTTTTTTAATATATTTTTAATAATTTAAAAGGGTTGTATCACCACAGTCAGAGGCAGAGAGAAAGACTTAATTTACAAAAAGTTCACTATAAAAAGTAATTGTATAAATACTTTTTATAGTGAATTTATTGTAAATTAAAAGTCTTCTTTCTTTTTATAATTTACAAGGATTATATCACCATGAAGGAGACATTTTAATCTATATTAATTTAGTAGTGTGAATAAAACTGATTAAAACTTTGATCAATTCATTGTAATTTATTTTAACCAAGGTGTTAAATAAAATTACAATAAATTGACTTATGATTTAAAATTATATTACATTTAGACATATGCAGAGATTTTTTGTTTTAAATAAAATATATTGCTTAGATTTAATCTAATAATAATTATAAACTGAAATTAAATTTGCCAAATGTTTGCAAAATATTTACAAAATATAATTAAATAATTTTACAAATGTTTATATGGAATATACCATATAAACATTTGTAAAATTAATTAACTGGAGATTAAACCTAAGGAGTATACTTTAAACTTCACTTTAAGTCAGTGTTTTATAAGCGTCGCGCATGAAGTAGAATTTTGAGTTTAGAAAGCTTGACAAATTGGTTTGGTCACAAATTTTAAGGCTTTTCTAAACTCAAAATTTTACTTCATGCTAAATCTGAGATTGGAAACATTCGTTAGAAGCATTAAATTGAAAGCATTTATAAAATTAATTGAATAACTTTTTATTTAAAATTAGTAACTTTAAACCAGTTATAAAATTAAGAGATATTATTTACTATTTAAACATTGTTAAAAACTAATCATAATAAAGAATTAATCTTATTACATACCTTTTTGGTAAATTTTTAAATCGAAGAATTTAAATTGAAATGTATTCAAATACTATGGTGTAACGTATGCAACCAAAATTACAATTTGTGTTAATAACAGGCCAACAAAAACTTTGTGATTTGGATTTGTTTATTTTTTTGAAGTTTTGGTGGCTAATCTAATTAGGAATCAACATGTTTTGTTTCCATCGCGCACAATTTTTTAATAAATTTACTAGGTGTCATATTTATTGTTTTTTTAAATATTTGCGAATAAAAATTAATTGACATTCTAAGAATTGCTACGGCACTGAGATTAAATTGTGTACAAATCAATAGAATTCCCGAAAGTAAAATTTAATCTTAAAGTAATGCTTGCAAAAATCAAATACAATGATCATAGTTGGAAACTTTGTGGGGATTTGAAAATTGTGGGACTTCTAAGGCAGCAGTCAGGGTATAAAAAGTATCCACATTGGAAGAAAAAATCACACAACATTTTAAAGGGTATGAATTTAATGTTATAATGACTAATCCATTAAACTTACAAAGACTCCTAGTTAATAACAACTCGTCGGTGGATAAACTTCACAAGTGCGGTGTTTATGAAATCAAGTGTGGTGATTGTGATAGTATATACTACATAGGCCAGACTGGAAGAAATTCTAGAACACGCTTACAAGAACATAAAAAATCACTAATAGATAAAAAGTGTTCAACTGGATTCGCACAGCATTGCATAGAAGAAAATCACATTTTCAACACAAAAGACTGTAAAATCTTATACTCGGGCAATAAGGGTTGATATTTAAATCTCCGCGAGGGTTTGGAAATTAGGAAGGCGCTAACGCGGGGAAAACCGATTGTAAACAATATGGAGAGCTGTGGATTTCTCCTATAACGACCGCTCTTATTACCTGATGTTTTATGATAGTTTGATTTTGTATATATATATATTGTTGTTTAGATATTGTTTGTACATTTCTCCTTGAAGATGACAAATGGTCAAAACTAGTCGGAAAAAATATAAATAAGTAAAACAAACCAAGTGATTTAATTTAAATTTAATTTAAATCATCCAGTATTAGATTCAAAAATGTTTCACCACGGGTTAAGTGAGAAATTAATTAAAGATATGAAAATAAACGTTTGAATTTTGATCTAAGTCCACTTTGCAATACATTATTAGATTTAATTGCACCACCTTAATCTGTGTTTATTCCCCTAATCCACTTTACCTGGTTGTACCGCCACCCTCATTCCTTCGGCTCACCTCTTAATTTACGTGTTTTCCCTATTTGCACTCCCACCGTTTTTTTTATTATAATTTGCCTGTTTAGTTTAAAATTTCTGTTTTGTATTGAGTGTTAATCCACTGATAATGGTTACTTTGTGTTCGAAATGTACATTTGGTAATTCAAATAAAAGTGTGAAGAAAGGTTATTAGTGCTTTATTCGTCGAATTAATTTGATCTTCAAGTAACTCACAATCAATTTATTTTACAAATATCATTACGCAACGTATGCAACCAACGTTACAAAGGTGCAAATAATTGATTTTTTCAATTGCGTTAAGATTTATGAATGTTTTAAAATGCGAATAGTGAAATACTGTTAAAAATAATGTTACACTAAAATTAAAATAATTATTATACGAGCATCGATTGAGTTTTTATTTGTTTTGCACTTAGTTTGGTAACGAATTTGACTAACAAGGTACTTATATTTAGCGCCATATTTTGAACTTGAAGCTTGAAAGGTATTTACTTTAAATTAAACAATATTAAAAAAATGTTGCTCTTGATGACAAATCGTATCTGATTCATAAAAAAATCAACGTTTTTTCATGTATTATATTTGTAATGCTATCATTTAGCATACTTATTTTTGTATGCACACTCCCACTGAGCAATCACATCTTAGTATCTTAGTATCATTAACATTAAAACAACGTTTAATGTTGCGACAATGTTGATATAACGTTATTTGTTTGTTTTTTGTTCAGTAGGCTGTTTGTATTTTATGTATTTGTTGATGCTACTATATTGTTTTGATTTTGTCCTGGGCTCCTATTCACAGCACCGATGCAATTTGTCATCGGAGAGAATCGCACTAAAATGACCTAATTTTGGGAAGAATTTATCAAACTGTATGGAGTAAAATGACGCCACATTTCACCGATGACAAATTGCATAGGTACTGTGACTACGGGCCCTGTATTTGGATTTTTACGGGCCCTGTATTGGACCAGTGGCGTAAATAAGGAAGATGGGGATTTAGGGGATCAATCCCCCCATGAGTCTTAATAATTAAGAGATTGAAATAAAATGCTACTTTTCTGTTACTGATTTATTTTTTTATAATTTTATTTCATGCGCTACGCGTAAAGACATTAATTTCAAGTGAAGTTCACTTGTTAACAATATTTTAGTGTTTTCGGTGTTTAATACGCGTCGGCGCATGAAGTAAAATTTCGAGTTTAGAAAAGCCTGAAAATTTGGTTTGGTCGCTCCGCTGCGCGGAGGGACCAAACCAAATTTTCAGGCTTTTCTAAACTCGAAATTTTACTTCATGCTTAATCTGGAAACACTCATTTCAAGTTTTACATTGAATTCTTAAAAAAAGCGTATGTATTGTATATTTAAAAGAAAAATTCGTTTTCTTATTTTAATACGTTATCTTAATCTGTCTATGTTATTAATGTATTGCGTGTTTCTATTTGTTGATTTATTATGGAATCTCTCATAATAAATCAACAAATAGAAACACAAAAATGTCTAAAAGAAAATCTAAAAGGTGATCCAAGTAGAGATACTTTTTCAATAGCCTTTTTTTGACAGATCACGTGTGAGTCGTGTCATGCTGTCATGTTATTTTTGTTTAGTATTGTTTGGCATTTCATAATGGAAAGACTTACGCCTGAACAACGTTTACAAATCGTTCAACTTTATTACGAAAAGTCACGTTCTGTGAGGAATGTGTTTCGTGCGCTTCGCATAACTTATGGTCAACATAATCGGCCTACTGAGCGTACTATTCGCAACACTATCACCCATTTTGAGACCCAGCATTCATTATTGGATAATATTCGACCGAATAGACCGCGTCCAGCACGCTGTGAAGAAAATATAGCGGCCGTAGCTGAGAGTGTACACGAAGACCGTGGAGAGTCGATTCGGCGCCGTTCGCAGCAACTCGGACTGACGTATGGAACGACTTGGCGCATTTTACGTCGAGATCTTAAATTCAAAGCGTACAAAATACAGCTTGTGCAACAACTGAAGCCGCTCGACCTTCCCAAGCGACATCGCTTCGCTCTATGGGCTCTTGAAAAGTTCCAAGAAGATCCGACGTTTTCGAGGCAAATTTTGTTTAGCGATGAGGCCCATTTCTGGCTCAATGGGTATGTAAAAAAAAAATTGCCGCATTTGGGACGAAGAGCAACCTGAAGAGATTCAGGAACTGCCACTTCATCCAGAAATAAACAACGGTTTGGTGTGGTTTGTGGGCCGGTGGAATCATCGGTCCATATATCTTTAAAAATGATGCCGGTGCGAACGTAACCGTCAATGGCGACCGTTATCGTGCCATGATAACCGACTATTTGTTGCCTGAAATTGAAGCTCGTAATCTCGGCGACATTTGGTTTCAGCAAGACGGCGCCACTTCCCACACATCGCATCAATCAATGGATTTATTGAGAGAACATTTCGGTGAGCACATAATTTCACGTTTTGGGCCGGTCGATTGGCCACCAAGATCGTGTGATATCACACCGTTAGACTTTTTCCTGTGGGGATATGTAAAGTCTAAAGTATATGCGGACAAACCCGCTTAGATTCAGGCCTTGGAGGAAAACATCATGCGTGTCATTCGCCAGTTACCAGTCGAAATGCTCGAACGAGTCATCGAAAATTGGACTCAACGGATGGACCATCTGCGACGTAGCAACGGCCAACATTTGATAGACATAATCTTCAAAAAATAAATTCCAGAGAATGTTCTTTCAAATGATAATAAACATTCTCCAATAAATTTGAATTTTCTGTGTTTTTTTTTTCTTTAAAACAGTAGGAACCTCGAAATGGATCACCCAGTATTATTTTTATTTATACAAATCTACTTTAGAGTCTCATAACTTTAAGACGTGAACGAATTATATATATTTTTGTGTCAAATATTAAAATATGATTATTTTGTAGTGAATTTTGAAAATTTGAAATAAATTCGACCATCGATGCGTTTTTGGTAAGCCTTTGAAATAAAGTGTTCAATTTGGGGGTCTCACAACTTTAATTTACGATACAATATTATCGGTTACTGGACAATAATTAAAAATAGTCGTTTTTAAAGCATTTAGGATTTTAGATACAGTATGTAAAAGTAATCAGGTATTTTATATTTGTTAAAAAAATCAACTAAACTTCAAATTTACTAGCATTAAATTCATAAAAATTACTATTACCTTTCTTTCAACGTTATGAAATTGAAAATTGCTCAAACTAGAAGGAAATTCGTATACGCCAAAAGTTGATTAAAACATTAACTCTGTTTTAGTCATAAATTTTTCAATAAAAATAAAAACTGCAAAATAAGTTTATGATTGATCGTCTAACGAGTGTTTCCAATCCCAGATTAAGCATGAAGTAAAATTTCGAGTTTAGAAAAGCCTGAAAATTTGGCTCGGGCGCGTAGCGAAGCGGAGAGACCGAGCCAAATTAGGCTTTTCTAAACTCGAAATTTTACTTCATGCGCCACGCGTATAAAACGCTGATCTAATGTGAAATGGTCTTTAACCAATTAACAAGTGAAATACGTTTAGTATGTCAATCAGCAATTGTTTAAATGACTTAGGAAGTGCTACGATGGACACATCATCATTTTTTGTACTTGTTTTTGTATAACTTTATAAAAAAAAATTATGATAGAAAATACTAACTTAAACCGCTCCCATCACAGAAAGCTAATAATAATAATAACAATCTTTATTGTTCAAAGCAGTAGCGTAGATCTACTACTTTGGACAATAAAGATTATTATTATTATTATTGTTATACCAACAATAATCGTTGATGAATTGTTGTTTAATATTGTTTAAATGTGTTTGCTCAGTGGCAAGACATTTGAAATATAAAAACACAGAAAAGTAAGAGTTCAGTAATTTGTGAGGGATGATTGTGTCATGAAAGTCTAGTTTAATTTAATAGCAGCCTATTTTAATTTAATAGCAGTCTATTTTAATTAAATAGCAGTCCATTTTAATTTAATATCAGTCTGGTTTAATTTAATAGCAGTCTATTTTAATTTATTAGCAGTCCATTTTAATTTAAAAGAAGTCTATTTTAATTTAATAGCAGTCTATTTTAAATAAATAGCAGTCGATTTTAATTTAATAGCAGTCTATTTATATTAATAGTAGTTTATTTTAATTCAATATCGGTCTAGTTTAATTTAATAGCAGTTTTTTTAATTTAATAGTAATCTATTTTAATTTATTAGAAGTCTATTTTAATTTAATAGTAGTCTATATTAATTAATAGCAGTCTATTTTAAATAAATAGCAGTCTATTTTAATTTAATAGCAGTCTATTTTAATTTAATAGTAGTCTATTTTAATTCAATATCAGTCTAGTTTAATTTAATAGCAGTTTTTTTAATTTAATAGCAATCTATTTTAATTTATTAGCAGTCTATTTTAATTTAATAGCAGTCTATTTTAATTTAATTGCAGTCTATTTTAAATAAATAGCAGTCTATTTTAATTTAATAGTAGTCTATTTTAATTTAATAGCAGTCTATTTTAATTTAATGGCAGTCCATTTTAATTTATTAGCAGTCTATTTTATTTTAATAGCAGTCTATTTTAAATAAATAGCAGTCTATTTTAATTTAATAGCAGTCTATTTCAATTTAATAGCAGTCTATTTTAATTTAATATCAGTCTATTTTAATTTAATAGCAGTCCATTTTAATTTAATAGCAGTTTATTTTAATTTAATAGCAGTCTATTTTAAATAAATAGGAGTCTATTTTAATTTAATATCAGTCTATTTTAATTTAATAGCAGTCCATTTTATTTTAATAGCAGTTTATTTTAATTTAATAACAGTCTATTTTAAATAAATAGCAGTCTATTTTAAATAAATAGCAGTCTATTTTAATTTAATAGCAGTCTATTTTAAATAAATAGCAGTTTATTTCAATTTAATAGCAATCTATTTTAATTTAATAGCAGTCTATTTTAATTTAATAGCAGTCCATTTTATTTTAATAGCAGTTTATTTTAATTTAATAGCAGTCTATTTTAATTTAATAGCAGTCTATTTAAATTAAATATCAGTCTATTTTAATTTAATAGCAGTCCATTTTAATTTAATAGCAGTTTATTTTAATTTAATAGCAGTCTATTTTAAATAAATAGCAGTCTATTTCAATTTAATAGCAATCTATTTTAATTTAATAGCAGTCTATTTTAATTTAATAGCAGTCTATTTTAATTTAATAGCAGTCTATTTTAATTTAATATCAGTCTATTTTAATTTAATAGCAGTCCATTTTAATTTAATAGCAGTTAATTTTAATTTAATAGCAGTCTATTTTAAATAAATAGCAGTCTATTTTAATTTAATAGCAGTCTATTTTTATTTAATAGCAGTCCATTTTATTTTAATAGCAGTTTATTTTAATTTAATAGCAGTCTATTTTAAATAAATAGCAGTCTATTTTAAATAAATAGCAGTCTATTTTAATTTAATAGCAGTCTATTTTCAATAAATAGCAGTCTATTTCAATTTACTAGCAGTCTATTTTAATTTAATATCAGTCTAGTTTAATTTAGTAACAGTCTATTTTAATTTAATAGCAGTCTATTTTAATGTAATAGCAGTCAATTTTAATTTTATAGCAATATATTTTAGTTTAATAGCAGTCTATTTTTAAACATTTTTACAAAACCAGGATGGGAATTTACAGAATTTAGAGAAAATTCATTGAGATTTAATGATATCAGTAACATTGAGTTTGGGGCCTCGGTGGCCGAGTGGGTAAAGACCCTGCCCACAGACCAAGAGGTCGCGGGTTCGAATCCCGTCCAGTGGAATAATTTATGAATAATAAATTATTCCATCCGGGTCCATGGATGTAGTGTGAATGTATTGTGGCGTCCAAATGATTTAAATAAGTGTATGGAATTAGTTAAATTAAATAGAAAACAATACAATAGTAGATGGCTGTATGGCGAAAGCCGAGGCCAAAGAAACAAAAAAAAAAACATTGAGTTTTTATTGTTAACGTTGTTATCACCAGACTTATTTTTTGCACTGCTTATTGTGTAAAAATATACACGTGTAAACATAAATAATTGCGTACGCCTGGCTAAGTATAACTAGTTTTGAATTATGCACATTTTGCTATACAGGGAATTTCTATTTTAAGTATACATACCTCGATATGTATAGGGTGGTCCAAATTGGATGTTACTATAGGGAATCTCGGTTATTAGAAGAGATAGAAAAAATCGATGGAGCATCGATGACTGAGATATTAAAAAAAATCGAATATGGAAAATATTGAATTTTTTACTATAACTTGAAAACAAAAGACGATAGCTAATTTCTGTTTTCGACATTGAGTTTTCCTTGAAAAAAGAGCTCGAGGATGCTCCATCGATTTTTTTCTATCTCTTCTAATAATCGAGATTCCCTATAGTAACATCCAATTTAGGCCACCCTGTACATGAGTACATTTTAAGGCATTCGTTCATTTTGAAAAGCGTTTAATTTAAAGGTTAAACGAGTGTTTTTACTGCCAGGCTAAGTATGAAGTAAAATTACGAGTTTAAAAAAGCCAGAAAATTTGGTTTGGTCGCGTAGCGCGAATATTTTGAAATTGAAAATATTCTTAGTTAGCAGAATATTTTGAATCCTACCTTAGCAGTTTGTTTTGATTTGGCAGTTTATTTTTATTACTAATTTAGCAGTAGGTATATTTTTTGAAATATCCATATTGATTGATCAATGGTAATTAATATCAAGAAAATATTGTACCTGGATTAAATATCTATATTGAAGCATCAATGGTATTCAGTATTGATACAATATTGTACAGAAATTGAATATTTATCATTAATTTTTATTGTAGATACAATATTGAAAACTGAATTATTTTTATACTGGATTTATACAAATTGTATCTTCAATAAACATTAACATAGTATCAATAACTGAAAACTATAATGTGACAATATTGTGTGTACATTTATTAATAATTTCAAGACATAAATGTAGATACAAGATTGCTACAATGTAAATACAAGATTCATTTCTACTTATTAAGCCACATTTGCCGACGACACTGCTATATTGGCTGTAGGCAAAGATCGCGAAGAAGCAGCAGTAAATCTGCAAACCTCGATAAATAAAATTAACATCTGGACTAAGCAATGACGAATCAAATTGAATGAGACTAAATCGGTCCACGTCAATTTCACAAATAAAAGAAATCAACATATCCCTGTTAGTATGAATGATATCCAGGTACCATATGCTGATACAGCAAAATATTTGGGTTTTACACTGGACGCTGAGCTACGCTGGAGAGCTCATGTCAAAAAGAAAAAAGAAGAACTGGACATCAAATTTCGAAAAATGTATTGGCTGCTTGGTCGGAACTCCACCCTGTCAATCTACAATAAATGACTGCTGTATAAACAAATTCTTAAGCCCGTATGGACATATGGCATCCAGCTGTGGGGTTGTGCCAAAAAGAGCAATATAGAAATAATCCAGCGATACCAAAATAAAGTACTGAGGAGTATTGTCAATGCTCCTTGGTATTTCCGAAACAGTGACCTCCACAGGGACTTGGAAATGGATACTGTTAATGAGACAATACACAAATTTGCCAAGAGTCATGAACAGCGACTTCTTCAACACGTCAACATCGAAGCCATCCAGCTCCTCGATAACACGAATTTGACCAGAAGATTACAGCGGACTAAACCGTTCGAGTTAGTTTAATATTGTGTTAGTGCAAGAGCAGAGCATAGTGCTAGTGTACACATTAATTAGTGTAATTAAGTTATTAAAATCTAAGGGATACTAATGAGTAAACCCTTAGTATTAAACCTTTAGTAAATTAGTTAGCTAAATATTACTCATTGATCCATTTGTGATCAGATTGTAATTATAGTAAAATGCAACTAAGTGTTTTGCAAATAATAATAAAAAAATAAATTCTACTTACGTAGATAAAGTTTCATTGTTATTTTAAAAATTCCAATTTAATCTAAAGGTGTAATTACGTCTATGTAAAAATGTCTGTCTACTTACATTTTAAAAATATTATCTTAGTTTATCAAAATAATCGTTGTGATACAATAACAGCATCATGTGACAACGACTTAATGCGGACACTGTTTTATTGTTTCATTCATGCGAGTGTGAAATAAAATCAGAATCAATAGGTTTTCAATAAATTATACTAATGACCACTTGAATGATATCTGAAGTGCTTATTAACTTAATAAACGGTTGCTACCTTGTGAATTATTTTATTAGACAATTTTTTTCAAGGATGGACAAAAAATATGTCTACATAAAAAAGAAACAGTTTATGTATTAGACTAAGCCCATTTGCACCCAAGTCAATTAAATTAATCAGTGATTAGTACTTCTTAAAAACACAACAATTTTATTTACAAATTGTTTATACAATTGCATATTGATGAAAGAGACATGTTTAGTATATCTTACAAATTTATAACATTCTTATAATCTAGAAATAGGACTTAATCAGAGGTTTAATTAATGATTAGTTGATAATTAAAGTTAGCAGCCTGGGTGCAAATGGGCCTAAACGAAGAAAAATAAATATAAGGATTATACAGTAGGATAGGTCGAAAAAGGTGAATTTTCTAGTATCGAATCTTAATACTGCGAAAAAGTTGCGTATTTGCGTGCTGATTAAGGATTACTATTAGAAAACAAATCTTATCAGTCATCTTTAGTTCGCGCATTGGGCCTGAACTTTGAAAAATAATAAAAAAAACCGTCAAATATTGCCTTAGCTAGTGGGGGGGAGGGATTTCAATGCCAGAATAGGGGAAACAGGAGGAGGGATTGGAGAGGACGGCTCGGTGGTGAAGAGGAGTTCACAGGTTAAATGTGTAAATGGGGAGGGCAGGAGGATGAAGGAGTGGGTAATGGAGGAGGGATGGGAGATTTTAAACGGATGCACGAAGGGCGATTGGGAGGGGAGGAAAACGTACATCGGACCAAGAGGGGCATCAGTAATTGATTATGTGGTCAAGGGGATAGAAAGAAGAGATATAAGAGGCATGGAGGTGGAAGAGGTGCTACCGGTAACGTTGGAGATGTAAATTTGAAACTTAAAATGAGTGTGTTCCACTCCCAGACTAAGCATGAAGTAAAATTTCGAGTTTAGAAAAGCCTGAAAATTTGGTTTGGACGCGTAGCGCGAAGCGCGGAGCGGCCAAATCAAATTTTCAGGCTTTTCTAAACTCGAAATTTTACTTCATGCGCGACCGGTACAAAACACTGACATATTGCGAAGTTTAAAACACACCGCTAAATTTTACATTACATCAGTGTTTCGTATCGGTGGCGCATGAAGTAAAATTTCGAGTTTAGAAAAGCCTGAAAATTTGGTTTGGCCGCTCCGCGCTTCGCGCGACGCGACCAAACCAAATTTTCAGGCTTTTCTAAACTCGAAATTTTACTTCATGCTTAGCCTGGGAGTGGAAAACACTCGTGTAAAGCTTCAAATTGTATTCTTTTAATAAACCGAATGTGGTAAAATGTACAACGTCTGCATATGTATACATAAATGAAATATTCTCGTTATGAATATGTTCGGTGTTACATAAAACTCTCTATAATTTCAGAGTTGCCAACCTGCAAGACTTTCAATGGCACTCTGGATGTTTTTTTTAATTGAACATACGATATTACACATTTTGAATATACTTAACGAAAAGTTGTTGTTTTATTATAAACAACAATTTCTTAATTAAACACAGTTATATTCCTTTCTTCACTTTTATTTTTCTTTTTTGCTAGATGTACATTTCGGGTACTAAGTACCCATTATCAATAGCTAACTAAAAATTAAGAAATGGAGTTAGGTCACTTTCAAAATAAACGTCTCATATAAATAAAATTTATTTAAAATTATCATTAAATCTTAAGATAATCGTTGTTTTTTAAACGGAGTTAAATTTGAAACTTAAAATGAGTGTGTTCCACTCCCAGACTAAGCATGAAGTAAAATTTCGAGTTTAGAAAAGCCTGAAAATTTGGTTTGGACGCGTAGCGCGAAGCGCGGAGCGGCCAAACCAGATTTTCAGGCTTTTCTAAACTCGAAATTTTACTTCATGCGCCACCGGTACAAAACGCTCACATATGACGAAGTTTAAAACACACCGCTGAACTTTTCATTGAATCAGTGTTTTGTACCGGTGGCGCATGAAGTAAAATTTCGAGTTTAGAAAAGCCTGAAAATTTGGTTTGGCCGCTCCGCGCTTCGCGCTACGCGACCAAACCAAATTTTCAGGCTTTTCTAAACTCGAAATTTTACTTCATGCTTAGCCTGGGAGTGGAAAACACTCGTTTAAAGCTTCAAATTGTATTCTTTTAATAAACCGAACGTGGCAAAATGTACAACGTCTGCATATGTATACATAAATGAAATATTCTCGTTATGAATATGTTCGGTGCTACATAAAACTTTCTGTATAATTTCAGAGTTGCCAACCGTATATAATTTCAGAGTTGGCAAGATTTTCAATGGCACTCTGAAGGTTTTTTTTAATTGAACATACGACATTACACATTTTGAATATACTTAACGAAAAGTAGTTGTTTTATTATAAACAACAATTTCTTAATTAAACACAGTTATATTCCTTTCTTCACTTTTATTTTTCTTTTTTGCTAGATGTGCATTTCGGGTACTAAGTACCCATTATCAATAGCTAACTAAAAATTAAGAAATGGAGTTAGGTCACTTTCAAAATAAACGTCTCATATAAATAAAATGTATTTAAAATTATCAAAGCATATAAATTATACAAATAATTTTATTGTCAAATAAAAATACAAACAAAACATTCCGTCTGACAAATAGGCATTCAAACGATAACAAAGCCATAACATTCCATAATTGTACCACACATTTATTATCATTGCTGCAATCTACAAATAACTACACTCTTAATCACTCCTATGACAATTCCCTCCAAAAAATAATAAAACAATAAAACACTTCAAAAACAAATTACTTAATTTGTAACACGAGTTACACAAAATCACAATCAAAACATTTGACTAATAATCTTAATAATCATTGTATAGATACATCACGTCATTGATAGTAGTACTTGCATTTTACGGTACGATTCCGACAGTATCGCTTTAACAATGGTCGTGTTAACACGTTTATGTAAGTTGGACAAACTCAAATAATTTTTGATTTGTGTTGATTTTTGTTTGACGAGTGTTCATTATTTATTTATGTTAATTTTTAGCGGGTTTTATGTTGGTGGCGTGTTTGTGCATAATTGATGCACATAAAGTTCTCGACGAGGTTCCGTTAATTGATGGGTAAGTTTAATAATATATATATATATATATATATAATCATTTAAAATCCCTTTTACCCTTTAGGGTGTCGAGATTGTGTGTGTTTATATTCTTGTGTAATTTTCTGTCCATTCTTTTCACTTCTTTCTGTCATTTTGTCATTTGCGTAAGTTTAATAATATGTTTTATATTTAAGCAGCCCAGATGCAAAACCTGAAGAAAAAATTGATGCCTCAATTTTACTCGTCTCAGGCTACAATTTAAAAATTAAATCGACCTTTAAAACCCATAATAAACCTTTTAAAATTAAGTTTGAAAAAACATGCTGCGTTTCTCGGTTGCAAAAGCTGACATACTTTTCCAGTTGCAAAACTGCGAATTTTTTACTTGGTTTTACATAATTTTTTTTGTCCCCATTCGATACAACGCTCAATCAACACTATTTTAATTTATTTAAAAGAAGCTGCGAAATCAGTTTTTGTCATTTTCACACGAGTTTGCTATAGATGGCTGGTTTTGCATCTGGGCGATTCATTTATTAAATAAATGCTACAAAAATCATGTAAATAATTACAAAATGCGTTAATTAATGAATTATCATTTATGGTACAATCCAAAAATTATACAAATGACAAGATATAAATTCTTATTACTAATATACAGGGTGTCTACGCTAAACCGTTCGTTAAAAGTTTATGGGGTTGCCGTTGCACTAAAAATTTGAAAAAAATCCTTGTCATATGGTTGAATCAGTTCTCCTCATGTGAAATATTTTTAACTTTATATCACTTCCGGTTCCAGCGGAAGTACCACCAAGTTTATTATTTTAAAAGGCACACCCTATATATTAGTAATTTTTTGGATTCCTCGTTTAAATTGCAACATATTTTATTCGAACATATGTACACTTATCTCTTATAGTTTTCAAAAAATAAAAAAATTCTAACCTCTAAAAGGCATCTTGAAATCTGTCTGTAACTTTTCTTAAGAACAAGATAAAAATATGATTTATATCTCTACTTGTACCTAGAGCATGCCTCTATAAGTAAATTAATTAATTAACTGTCAATTTTTATGTTTAGCAGTATATTTGTAATCCTACTTTAGCGGTTTATTTTGAATATCGTGTTAGCAGTATATTTTGAATTTCACAATATTTCAGTGTTTTATACGCGTGGTGCATGAAGTAAAATTTGGAGTTAAGAAAAGCCTGAAAATTTGGTTTGGTCGCTCCGCTTCGTTCCGCATCGCTACGCGACCAATCCAAGTTTTCAGGCTTTTCTAAACTAGACATTTTACTTTACGCGCCACGCGTCTAAAACACTGATTTCAAGTGATGTTAAAAATATACTATTAGGACTGGACATTTTTCAAGGTTAAGTAACCGAATATGCATTCACAAATATTTAAATTATTCGAAAACTTAAATATTTAAATATTCGTTCAAAAATATAACTATATATGAATTATTTAGTGATTTAAATATTCATATTAGAATATTCCACTATTTGAATTAATAGGATTTGAATCCCAGCCTTAATAGCGATAATTTGAATTATTTGGGAGGTTTTGAATCCTTTATGAGGATTGGAACTGTTTTATAAGGATTCGAATTACCTACGACTGGATTCGAATACGAATTCTTTTTAAAAAAATATGACGAATCCGGATCACGAATTCGTTTTCACTAAAGCATTCGAATACCTCTTTTGAATCCTCTAAAAGAATTCGAATCCTGAATGATTCGAAACCTGCCCAGCTTTGAAATCTTTAAAATCTCCAGTGTTTAAATCAAATTTGACGATTACGTTTATAAAACCCAATTTGTTTACATCAATCTTTGAGGTTAAATTTGTTGAATCCTGTTTGCTTACATCAAATTCGGAGTTTAAAACTGTTAAATCTTGTTTGTTTACATCAAATTTGTAGGTTAGGTCGGTTTAATCTCGTTTGTTTACATCAAATTTGTAGGTTAGGTTGGTTAAATCTTGTCTGTTTACATCAAATTTGTAGGTTAGGTTGGTTCAATCTTGTTTGTTTACATCAAATTTGTAGGTTAGGTTGGTTTAATCTTGTTTGTTTACATCAAATTTGTAGGTTAGGTTGGTTAAATCTTGTTTGTTTACATCAAACTTGTTGGTTAGGTTGGTTAAATCTTGTCCGTTTACATAAAATTTGTAAGATAGGCTGGTTAAATCTTGTCTGTTTACATCAAATTTGTAGGTTATTTTAGTTAAATCCTGTTTGTTTGCATCAAATTTGGGGGTTAGGATTGTTAAATCCTGTTTCTTAACATCAAATTTGGAGGTTAGATTAGTTTAATTTTGTTTATTTGGAAACTTTATGTAGCATAGGATAAATAAGTAGTGCAAGTGTTAAATTATTATTGTTTTTAAGAAATTAAGTATTTATTAAATATTGCATTTAAAATAATTACAAACTGTAAATGTATAATAACTTAGGTAACGGAACATGCGGATTTTAAATATAAACCAATATTTAATGTAAACAGTATTAAAAGGCCAATTTACAAATGGTTTTTTTTTTTGGTTGTCATTACTATACAATAATTGACATTTGTGAATATTTTTGTTGAATACATAAATTGCATCTATTTACAACAGCGTGTGTTGCATTTTTTTTTATTTCAAGGCACACTACATTTATTACCAAAAAACCATGCGAACAAAATTTTTATTATTATGTGTTTGTATGACTTGTCTAATATACCCGGTGTATGATAAAAAACGCCCAACGGCATAACGTTGTTATTTATTGACCGATTTTAATGAACTAAAAAACAAAGTCAATGGTCGTTTTAATACTATAAACTGACAGTTATTATATATTTTTTCAAAATTAACTTCATTGACAACTAATAGTCAACTTTAAATTTTTAAACGGTTGCATACAGTTTTTTTTATTTTATAATAGTAGACATTGTTTTCCTGAATTCGATTATGCTCGATATGTTGATTTTAATTTAATATTTTTATCAGAGAAAAATTATAATAAATCTTGTTCAAGTGATTTGCTGACAATAAATGTAGTGTACCTTGTAAAAAAAACAATACTGTTTAAATTATTTATTGTTGAACGAGTGTTTTCCACTCCCAGGCTAAGCATGAAGTAAAATTTCGAGTTTAGAAAAGCCTGAAAATTTGGTTTGGTCGCGTAGCGCGAAGCGCGGAGCGACCAAACCAAATTTTCAGGCTTTTCTAAACTCGAAATTTTACTTCATGCGCCACCGGTACAAAACACTGATTCAATGTAAAGTTTAGCGGTGTGTTTTAAACTTCGTAATATGTCAGTGTTTTGTACCGGTGGCGCATGAAGTAAAATTTCGAGTTTAGAAAAGCCTGAAAATTTGGTTTGGCCGCTCCGCGCTTCGCGCTACGCGACCAAACCAAATTTTCAGGCTTTTCTAAACTCGAAATTTTACTTCATGCTTAGCCTGGGAGTGGAAAACACTCGCTCAACAATAAATAATTAAATTAAATTAAATTAAAAAGCCTTAAAATGTTGTTTCGTCGCGTAGCTACGCGACCAAATATATTATATTTTTCTGGCATAAATATAAAACTCAAAGCATAATTAGATTCTAGTTTAATAAAATTAGAAAAGTAAATGCCGTCATTTGAAAATTTTAAGTTGACTATTATTTGGCAATGAAGTTAATTTTGAAACAATATATGACTGTTATTTTGTAGCATTTGAACGGCCATTGTAGTATTTAAACGGCCATTGACTTTGTTTTTTAGTTCATTCAAATCGGTCAATAAATAACAGAGTTATGGCGTTGGGCGTTTTTTTATCAAACATATTTTTTATAATAAATGATTGAACAAGATAAATTCAAATTCAAAACTATTTGAATTCGAGAAAATAAGCTTACGCTTCTTATAGTTTGCACACTTTAAACATAATATATAAAATTACGAAAAAACTATTCGTGAAAATGCAAACAATGTCTTAATTAATAATACAGGGTGTCCCATTTTAATCCGCCAGTAGCGATAATTCTGAAACATTGCATTGAATCAAAAAGTGTTCCAAATGAAAAGTTAATGGTTCTGAGGGGGACATCTGATGCCGTAGACTTTGCCCCCCGAGCCCCCCAAGGGAGGCGGGAACAGGGGGCAACTTTAAAATCTTAAATGGAATCCCCTATTTTTTATTGCAGATTCTGATAGAGGGTTAAAAAGTATGTAAGTTTTATCCGAAACATTTTTTTATTGGTCAAGAGATGGCGCTGCAAATGTAAAAGTTAGGTTTTTTGTCAATTAAATTGCGAAAATCGTCACGTAGTTAACTGTTATTATTACTTAAGACTTACTCACAACCTTACAAGGTTGTTTTTTTCTCAGATTGTTTTGTTTACATTCAAAAAAGATTTCTTGGATTTTTTTTATTTTCGTTCCTTTTTTAAATTTAGTTTTTAAAAATGAGTTCAGTACGCAAAGCCAAGTCGTTGAGTAATCATAGACTACTCACCGACCGAAATTGTGGACATCCTAAAAGTCATTGGAGAGTGTAGGTCACCTACAACGACACCGACCTCGAGCGAATCTTGTGGATGACGACCCCCGCACCATCGCCATACTTGGAGCTGTACACCTCAATCCGCATATCAGTCTCCGAGAAATCCAGGCAGAAATCGGCATACCGAAATCGACGGCTCAACGGTTACTCCGCGCGGCAAAGTTCCATCCGTATCACATCATGCGCGTTCAAGAACTTCATGGAAATGATTTCGCCAATCGTGTGGGTTTCTGCAACTGGGCTTTGCAGCAGATCGACCGCGACCGTTTATTCTTCCACCGAGTCCTGTTCTCCGACGAGTGCACTTTCCAGAATACCGGATTCGTCAACATCCACAATGCCCATTATTGGAGTGCTGAAAACCCCCACTGGGTTCGACAAGTGAACGCACAGCAGCGATGGAGTGTCAACGTGTGGTGTGGACTTCTCGGCTCGCAGATAATCGGACCATTCTTCTTCGACAGGACGTTAAATGGCGCGAGGTACCTGGAATTTCTCCAGAACGATCTTCCTGTGCTGCTAGAAGAAGTCGATTTGCGTACCCGGAGGACGATGTGGTTCCAGCAGGACGGTGCCCCACCACACTACGCTCGTGCGGTTCGACAACATTTGGATGAGCTGTTTCCAGCGCAATGGATTGGTCGCGGAGGACCTATTGTTTGGCCACCCCGATCTCCGGACTTGACATCGCCTGATTTCTTCCTTTGGGGTTACCTGAAAGACGTCGTCTTCCGCGATCCTCCAACCACGCGCGAGAACATGATGGTGCGGATAACTAATGCCTGTCATGAAATATCTCCAAATACGTTGCGGGCGTGCGTGGAGAATTTCGCCAAACGAATACGATTGTGTCGAGACCATCAGGGACACAATTTCGAGCAGTTCTTGTGAATTGCAACGGCGACGAACTCACACACATGCACACGCATGAACACGCACACTCAAATGCCCATGGAACATACGACAACCAAACAGACAAACACACAGACAAACACACAAACAAACACACAGCCAAACACACAGCCAAACACACAGTCAAACACACAGCCACACACACAGTCACACACACAAACAAACACGGACAGGAACACTGACGCTAATGCCGGCGGTTTTAATTGAGTTATTTCAATTTAATTATGCCATGAAAAATACTGTTGCCGTTTTCAAAAATAGTAATCTTCTAAATAAGAAATTCGTTTACTGTATGATAGAGGAATGCATTTAATTTTTTCTCAAGTTTGCAGCGCCATCTATCAACAACTTTAAAAAATACCCCGACTAAAATTGACCTACATTTTAAAACTCTATCCAAGTCTGAGGTACAAAATAGGGGTTTCCATTTAAGATTCTAAAGTTGCCACCAGACCCCACCCGGGGGCGGGAGGGGGGTGGGGCTATGTGGGGGGCCCGGTCAAACACTGTTTGAAAAAAAAAATGACATTCTTTTTTGAATTATTTTATCATTATTTAATTTGAAAAAGAAGTACTCAATCGCTATTTTTGAGTACTTTACGTCTTTGTAGGGGGGGGGGGGGGGGGGGGTAGTATTTGGGCAGGCTGAGAAAAAAACAACCTTGTAAGGTTGTGAGTAAGTCTTAAGTAATAATAACAGTTAATTACGTGACGATTTTCGCAATTTAATTGACAAAAAACCTATCTTTTACATTTGCAGCGCCATCTCTCGACCAATAAAAAAAATGTTTCGGATAAAACTTACATACTTTTTAACCCTCTATCAGAATCTGCAATAAAAAATAGGGGTTTCCATTTAAGATTTTAAAGTTGCCTCCTGTTCCCGCCCCCCTTGGAGGGCTGGGGGGGCAAAGTCTACGGCATCAGATGTCCCCCTCAGAACCATTAACTTTTCATTTGGAACACTTTTTGATTCAATGCAATGTTTCAGAATTATCGCTACTGGCGGATTAAAATGGGACACCCTGTATAGCGTCTTAAGTTGTCTGGATATAATGATTGATTGCATTTTCACGAATAGCTTTTCGTAATTTTATATATTGTGTAAATGATTGAATATTTTTAATATTTTAATGTAAGGTATTTATTATAAAACGATAATGTTGGATATAATGATTGATTGTATTTTTCTATATTTTAGGCATAATGATTTGCCATACAATCTCTACACATTGACACGCAATAATTTATCGCAATTCAATTTTTCTGCCGATCTCACTGAGGATCCAGTATGGGGAACGAAGGCTTGTTCTTCTTGTTTTACCGACTTACCAAGGCTGAAGAAAGGAAAAATTGGAGCTCAGGTAAGAATTTTGCAAAAATAATACATACAATTTATTTCTTACAAACCTCTAGCATCTAGATTAGCATGAGCGTAGTCAGGGGGGGGGGGAGGACACTTGCCGCCCTATAGACATAAACGGCTTTATGCATAGTCCGCTAATGGCGATTAAAGTGTGACTAACTAAGGTTTAGTAAGAAAATAAAATAAGTTGTATGCATAGTCCAATTTTAGACGCGATTTAGACGCACTATATAAATAAAACAATTTAAACACTTTCAAATATATATTGTAATAACGCTACAATTGTTTCGCCACACTGTGGCTTCTTCAGGCGAAGAAATGATAAATACAATTTGCCGGGTCGGGTATATATACAATGTTTATGGGGGGGTGGGTTTTTCAAAAAAATGTAAATTTAAGAGGGGCGAATTAGTTAAATCTGTTTAATCGTTGAGAAGATGTCCTGAAAATTTTCTTTTATTGATTTCTAAACACTCCATGATGTTGAGTTTCCGACCTTTCCTTTCTAGATGTAGGACTTGGAAATTTTCATCGAAGTGGTGGTTTTCTTCGATGAGGTGGTTGGAGTATGTGGAGTTTGTTTTCTTTTGTTTGAAGCTGGTTAAATGTTCTTTTATCCTCTCTTGAAACGATCTTCCGGTTTATCCTACATATTTCTTGGGGCAGTCTTTGCAAGTTAGGCGACATCAACCAAGGTGTGTAAGTAAGTTTGTCTTGATTTAAACCAAGCCGACCTTGTATTGTTTAATTACCTCGATTGTTGACGTCACGTAAGGACTTCCACGCGTGACGTCAGCAATCAAGGTGGTTAGTGTATAAGGTTGTCTTAATTTAAAACCGAGTCGACCTTGTTAGTTTAATTACATTGACTTTTCACGTCGGGCGGGGAATTTTATGTGTGATGTCAGAAAAACTCCCTGTATTTCTCGGAATATAGATATTTCTAATAAAATCAAGCTGAGTTTGCTATAAAATTCAAACATAATGGCGACGTGGCGACATCAACCAAGGTGTGTAAGTAAGTTTGTCTTGATTTAAACCAAGCCAACCTGATTTAAACCAAGCCGACCTTGTATTGTTTAATTACCTTGATTGTTGACGTCACGTAAGGACTTCCACGCGTGACGTCGGCAATCAAGGTGGTTAGTGTATAAGGTTGTCTTAATTTAAAACCGAGTCGACCTTGTTAGTTTAATTACATTGACTTTTCACGTCGGGCGAGGAATTTTATGTGTGATGTCAGAAAAACTTCCTGTATTTCTCGGAATATAGATATTTCTAATAAAATCAAGCTGAGTTTGCTATAAAATTCAAACGTAATAAGTAAAAACCAGCATATTTTCAATTTCACAATATTTCAGTGTGTTATCCGTTTCGCTACGCAACTAAATCAAATTCTCAGATTTTTCTAAACTCTGTATTTCACTTCGTGCGTAAACAAGGACACTAAATCTATGTTAAAAAACAAAAATTAACATTTCTTAAGATATAAACTTTTTGTCTCGTGTAATATAAGGCAAAAGTAATGTCATATTATGAAATGGCTGCAATTTTATTAGAAATGAAAGAAATGGGCAATGTGTTGACTAAAACTTAATTTAAAGTTGTAAAATTGATAATATAAAGTTAAAAAAATGATATCGGTCAAATGACCATCTTCTGATGTTGATGTTGATTGTGCCCGTTTTATAACTCTTTATCTTTTACGAACTATAAAAGTGCGATTCGTTTCGCAATCTATAACAAGTTATTCTTACAAAGACTATATCAAACACTCATTGAAACAACTACTTCCCGGGCTAATACCCCGACGGACATTGAACTATACAACAAGTGTTTGCTGTTACATACAGTAACCTACTGCAAATGCAACAATTTGAGTCAACTTGTTGGAGATTGCGAAAAGAATCGCACTTTTATTGTTTGAAGTACTCTGCAACCAACAATTGGCAATTTCATTTATACTTTTACGAACTGTTTGACCTACCCGAGTTTAATATGAAGCGGCCTCATTAAAACTGTTTCTGATCTTTCTAATGACGGATGTTTAATGTTCTCTACACCAGGTGTAAACTGTGTAATAGGCCGATCTTTTCTGGTGTAGTGTTTGGTTGTAGCACGACTGTGCCATAAACACAGGAAACACCCTGAAGACCTTTTAAAGAAGCAATCATTTTAAAATCTCCGTAGACTTGCCATTCATGTTTTTTGTACAGAAGTTTCTCGAAAAGAAATTTTCGTCTTATTCTTTCAAGTGGACCGAGTCACCAACGGGCATTGACGGATACATGTTTCCATTATGAATTAGAACGAATTTTAAACTTCGGGCAGTTCTAACTCAGCAACTGGGGTCTAAAAGATTCCATTCCTTCAATCTGGATATCAAAATTTCTGCATTTGATTTAGTTAGACCAAGATCTCAGATTAGATCATCCCTTTCTTGTTGACTGGGAAAATGAGGTTCTTTGCTTTCATTGTCTAAAAATAACACATCCGATTCCTCCGAGTGAACACTATCGTTGAGATTTTGGTAGTTAGATTCTGCAGTTACTGAAGAAGGTACCGTGAGAACAGGCAGAGTTTCAGAGTAAGGAACTGGTGCACTACTTGACTCAAGATCGGGATATATAATGTGTGTGTCGGTTTTTTTTATCTTTTAAATCTAGTGAGATTCACCAAACAAAAGTAGCAGTCTTTTGCATGATTTTTTTAACTTCTCCACCTTTATGGAATTACAAAGGGCATGGCTCTGCGTTCGTGTCTATACCACGCTTCTAATGTTGATCGGAATGATCCACACAACACGTACGGGGCCCATAGTTTGTCTTGGTTTCCAATTTTAAAACCAAAGTAGGTTTCGTACGCTTGAGTGACTTTTGTACAGGCTTGAATTTTATGTTTAACTTGCTTCGGACCACATAACAAAACGAGTCAGCAGGATGAGCACAATTCCGCACAGGAGTCATTATATATACAGAGAGTTTTATGTAACACCGAACATACTAAAATGTACTTAATGTTAATTTTCCTATGTTCGATGTGTACTGCGACGCATCAAAGCATTGAGTACGATGTGATTGGCTAGGATTTCTAATGGTAATATAGTTAACCCAATGTACACCCTTCACGTCAAAAATAAATTTATTTGTTATGTCAACCACAATATGAATATTTTAGTACAACGGAATGATTATCAACTTTTATTATATTTTTAATCAGTAAAATACTAGTTAAAGAAGGTAAGAAGATATAAACGCTTCATCAGTAAACACAATTTTTGGCAACATTTCGTTGTTTAATTTATATATATATATATATATATATATATATATATATATATATATATGTATAATCAGTATTCCCTTTTACCATATGGTGTCGGGTTGTTTAATTTAACATATTAAATAAAACTTTACATAAATGTTATCGCTTAATGTTGTTATACAGCAATTAGTAATGTTAGAATTTGTAGGATCTAAACTTAAATTCTTGTAGAACTCCTACGTACAAAGGATTTTTAAATATTAAATGATTTTGCAATATTATTAGACACTTCGACATAACAGAAATTGTTTAATTTCATCTCTTCCGATAATATCGACGGACTTCTAACTCCTCGCTTGTGAAATGTATCTAAACAAACTGTTCTGGAAGGTTCGAAATGGTTAAAATAAATGGTAGTCTAATTCAGGGGTCTCCAAATTAAGGCTCGAGGGCCACATCTGGCCCGCGGACAGATTTTGTCCGGCCCGCGGAGAGCTATCATACTTGAAAACTCATATTGTTTATAGCAAATTAAATTTAGTTTACTGAAGTATTCTAATTTTAAAGGCTTATTGTTATGGTTTTGGCCCTCGGAACTTACTGGAGTAATCAGTATGGCCCTAAGGCTGGAAAGTTTGGAGACCCAGGGTCTAATTGAACAGAATTTTTTTCAGAAAATAAATCATGGGAATTTCTTGAACTGTTTTTTCCATGGTATAACTTTACCAAAATATTTTTTTCCTCCTTTGTATACATTATTGATATGTTTAACTCTCCGTTCTTCGTCTACGTCTGCTTCAAGTGCTAGAACAGCAATTATCACTTGCTTGCGATAACTGACAGATTTCATTTATTTTTATAGGGAAGAGTGTAAATTGGGTTGACTATATTACAATTACAAATCGTAGCCAATCACATCTCACTCAACGCTTTGATGCGTCCCACTACACATCGAACATAGGAAAATTAACGTTAAGTACATTTTAGTATGTTCGGTGTTACATAAAACTCTCTGTATACTCAAAAACACAAATGAAAAATTAAGAAAACTGTAAACCGTCGACACTGGACGAACTGACGTAAATCTGACATTAGCAAAGTCTCCTTGATACTAATACCTCAAAACATCCCGATAAACAGACATTTGTTGCATGGTGTTATTTTTACTTCCATTTGTACATTTTTTTTTTTTTTGGCTGTTGCCTGGCCTTGGGAACTTGCCCATTAGCCATCATCAATCTATATATTTTTGTATCAATTAATTTATTACAAGTTACAATTTGTAGTATTTAACTATTCATTCGGACAATCACACACATTCATACTACACCCAGGGTCACGACGAGATATTATTTTTGAAATAAAGTCTCCCCGTGCACGGGAATCGAACCCGAATTTGTGGCTCGCCGAGCGATACAGCCCGGCGACGTTACCGCTCGGCCACCACCTGCCCATTTGTACATTTCGCCCACAACGTAACCATTATCAATAGATTAATTAATAATGATCCACTGATAATGGTCACTAAGGTATAAATAAGATGCTTAGTAAAGTATTAAAATTGTTCATTAGCTTTTACTTATAATACAAGTTTTGTATTGTGGAGGCTTCTACTTCGTTATACATGTTAATTTATTAATAAAAAACGGTTTAACTTTCCATCATTCACTATGCCGAAAAGGGTCGGAAGATGAATCTCCTAGAAGCATTAGAAATACACAAAGCCCGCGCTAATCCCCTCTCGTTAACGACCAGGTCGACCTAGTGTACACCCACATTTTTACAGCCGTTTTGTAATTTGTAATTTGTAATTTGTTTGTGTTTTTCTCTAACCATTTTGTATATATACCTGTTTTGTAAGTAGTTTTAGTCACTATATGTTTGATAATGGCAAGCTAAATTTGCCGAAACTGCAGGTAGATAAAAATAAATTGTGTTATACAAACAAAGTTAAACCATTTTTTATTAATATAATACAAGTAATATACGAGTATTAAAAATGTCTGCTTAAAATTGTTATTTTTGCTATAAATATTTTCGTCTAGATGATGTTTAACAACACAATTTTCGGTAATTGTTTGGGTCCTGTACCTACTTAATTACTGCTAAATGGAACTAGTAATAATTAACAGTTTGGCTTAATAATTATTTCGAAATTGGTGTTAATTTATTAATGACGCAATTTTACTATCTATATTATTATTATTATTGAGTGCTATAACATTTATTTTACGTACTAAAATACATTTTTGGGATTCCAAAATAAAAGATCCATATACATATTATTTTTATTGTGGCGCTTTAATTTCATTTCATTTATTAACGGAATATCCATTTTCCATCAAATTATAACAAATTGTATAGAAAATTAGGAGGAGTCTCGCGGATGGCGTGCACTAAATGTTATAACCCTATTGTGGTTTACGCAGATTAACATATGTGTCTTTGTGCATATTTGTGATTCATGTTTTGTGTCTTACATTTTAGTTATATGTTTTTGGCTCTACATTGTAAATGGCTTGTCCGTTAATAAAGAATTATTATTATTATTAATATTAGGTTTTCCAATAGGATTTTGAAGTGACGTTTCGGCCATATGTAATATGTCATGATCTGTCATTTATTTTTCATTGTATTCAGTAGTGTTTACAATTTCATCATGGAGAGATATACACAAGAACAACGTTTACAAATTATTCAGTTTTATTATTAAAATAATCGTTATCCAATTGCAACTTTTCGTGCGCTTTTACTATTTTATGGTCGTAATAATCGTCCAAGTGTGCTCGCTATTCGTCGAATTGTTGAAAACTGTGAGCGTACATTTTCTTTACATAATGTTAAAGTGCCAATAAGACAAAGAACCGCTCGAAGTAATGCAAATATTGCTACCGTTCAGGCAAGTGTTGCTGAAGACCGTAATTTGTCGATTCCAAGACGTTCTCAACAATTGGGACTGTCTCAAACCACAACCTGGCGGATTTTGAAAAAGGATTTGGGTTTGCATCCGTATAAAATTGTTCTCACTCAAGAACTGAAGCCATTGGACCACCGTAAACGTCGTGAATTTGCTGATTTTGCCTTGGAACAACTTGAAAACGATAACGATTTTTTTAAGAAAATCATCTTCTCCGATGAGGCTCACTTTCATCTGAGTGGTGCGGTAAATAAACAAAACTGTCGATTCTGGTGCGAAGAAAATCCACACATTATTCAAGAAAAACCATTACATTCACCTAAATTGACAGTTTAGTGTGGTTTTTGGTCTGGTGGAATCATCGGTCCGTACTTCTTTCGAAATGAAGATGGTAACACCGTTACTGTCAATGGAGAACGGTATAGATCGATGATAACCAACTTTTTATGGCCGAAATTGGAAGAAGTTGATCTTGACAACATTTGGTTCCAACAAGACGGGGCTACGTGCCACACAGCAAATGCAACAATTGAATTATTGCGAGAAAAGTTTGGAGATTCGATTATTTCAAGAAATTGTGATATTGAATGGCCTCCAAGAAGTTGTGATTTAACACCATTAGACTATTTCTTGTGGGGTTATTTGAAGTCATTGGTCTTTCGAAATAAACCAGACTCTCTTCAAGCTTTACAAGTCAATTTTGAACGTGCCATTCATGACATACGACTTGATTTAGTGGAAAAGTGCTCGAAAATTGGGTTCATCGAATTCGTTCCTGCAGAAGAAGTCGTGGAGGCCATTTGAATGACGTTTTATTTAGAACACTTGATATGTTCCAAACTAACCAGGTTCACCATGATCTATCAACGCCATTATTAATATCATAGAAAAAGGGGTCATGACGTGTATATCATTTTTTTCCTAACTCTTCAGATTACAGGGATACCCTATGAAAACATCAAATTTGGGTCACCCTGTACATGTATAACAAAAATGTACGAAACTACAAATCCTTTCAGACAAATTCCCTTAGGTTTGCGACTCTCCTAATTCATGTTAATGTAGTTTCTCCAGTATTTTTTTATATATATTTTTAATTCTTCCTGTAATGACGATCATATTTAGAGGTTATATTCATAAAGGCAGATGTTGTATAAATTAAATAAATTAAATAAAACTAGTAATCCTTTTTCTTCACTGGGTTATTTGTAACACTAAATGTACATTTCGTTCACCAAGTGAACATTTTCAATAGCTGTACTAAAATGTTGTATATACTTAATGCATTTTGAACGGACTATTTTGGAGTGGGTATTAATTTTGTTGTTTATAAACATGTAATTATTTTTAATGTATGTGCATAATTATATTTTGATTTTAATAACGTTATAAAAACGAATTGCTTTGTTGCGAATTTTTTCGACTGCAGTAACAGGAATGAGATAAAAAGATAAACAAAATGCGCTAAAGGTCAATGTTATTATAAATGCATTCCGAATATATGAATATCGTTAATTAACAAACAGACTAAAACAATTGTTTTTTTTTGTATAAACAACAATTTCTTTATTGTCTGGTTACTAGATTCTAGTAAATATAAAGGATGTCTAATGCACTAATTTTATATTATTAGAATAGTGCCAAAGGTTTTTAGTAAATTAAGTTAGCTAAATATTACTCATTGATCCATTTGTGATCAGATTGTAATTATAGTAAAATAGTAATACAAGTGTTTTGCAAATAATAAAAAAAAAGAATAGTGCTAGTATCATTAAAACTATATTTTTAAGATTAATTTTGTAATAATACATAAAATTACGAAAAAACTATTCGTGAAAATGCACACAGTGTCTTAATTAATAAGACAATTTAAGACGATAAATATAATAATAATAACTAAGACACTGTTTGCATTTTCACGAATAGTTTTTTCGTAATTTTATATATTATATTTAAAGTGTGCAAACTATAAGAAGCGTAAGCTTATTTTCTGGAATTCAAATAGTTTTGCATTTGAATTTATCTTGTTTAATTTTGTAATGTTTATTTGTTTAAAAATTTGAACATATTATAACAACATAAAACGTTATTGTAATGTTGATCAAACTTTACTGATATGGTATAATGTGTAACTTATAAATGCTAAAAATTGACTAATATTATGCAATTGCAAGAGTTTAATGTTGACTGAAATAATTAATAAATATCAGAGGGAATTTTACTTTTAAGTAAATTTACAGCCATTTTTTTATTTTTTAAAGTGTTCACTTTGAAGATTCGAACGAGTGTTTCCAGTCCTTGATTAAGCATGAAGTAATATTTCAAGTTTAGAAAACTCTGAAATGTTCAGACTTTTCTAAATTTTATTTCATGCGCTAGTCGTTTAAAACACTGATTTCGAGTAAAGTTATTAGTTCATCATTAACTTATTTAACTTAAGCTATAATTACATGAATATATTTTTATTATAATAAACAAAAAGTTATACAAATGATTCCATACTTTTATATAAATAGAAAAATGTAAAACACTTTTGAATATACCGAGCGTTCGATAAAAAAAAACGCCGTTGTTTATTGACCGATTTTATAATAAAGATATTATAAAAAAATAATATTAATGTAATTTCTTAGTATTTAAACGGCTATTGATTTTCGTATTTAGTTCACTAAATACGAAAATCAATAGCCGTTTAAATACTAAGAAATTACATTAATATTATTTTTTTCAATAATAATTTCATTGAAAAATAATAGCTAACTTAAGATTTGTAAACGGCTGCTCGTAATTGTTTATTTTTTTTACATTAGATTTTAATTTTCTGAATTCAGTAATTCCCAATATGTTGTTTTTTTTTAAAATATTGTCGTGGAAAATAAATTGAAATAAATCTTCTATTTAAAACTATATTTAAAACAAATTAAATTAGTGTGCCTTGGAAAACATATTCAAATACATCAACTTTAAAAATTCGGACTTCACTTTGAACCAGTGCTTTATACCCGTGGCGCATGAAGTAAAATTTCGAGTTTAGAAAAGCCCCGTGAAAATTTGTCTCGGGTCGCTGCGCGACCCTCGACAAATTTTCTACGCGGGGCTTTTCTAAACTCGAAATTTTACTTCATACTTAGTCTGGGAGTGGAAAAGACTCGTTTCATCATCAGACATTATTTTTAGAGCTTACATCGTTAAAATCTTGAGTGTTTAAATCAAATTCGGAGGTTACGTTAGTAAAATCCTGTTTGTTTACATCAATGTTTGAGGTTATGTTTGTTGAATACTGATTGTTGTGATCAAATTCTGTGTAAAGGATTGTTAAATCTTGTTTGTTTACATAAAATTTGTAGGTTAGGTTGGTTAAATTTTGTTTGCTCATATCTAATCTAATCTAATCTAACCTACAAATTTGATGTAAACAAACAAGATATAATTAACCTAACCTATAAAGGTTAATTATATCTTGTTTGTTTACATAAAATTTGTAGGTTAGATTAGATTAGGTTAGATAATGGTTGGGGTGGCCTCTTGGCCTGTACCATTGCGACCTTTGCAGATCTATTGTGGATACCTGTTATCTTCGCCTCTTTGATTAGCCCCATTAACCCTGATAGTAAGCCTTGGGTGTAGCTTTCTGCGCTTGGTTTGTGTTGCCCAGTATTAGGTATCTAACCCTTTCTAGGGCCTCACATTAGCACAGGATCTGGAAATTGTCCTCCTCTTCTTCCTGGCAGAATCTACATATCGAATACTCTGCCAGACCTAATTTGCTTATGTGTTTGTTGAGCCAACAGTATCCTTTCAGTAGACGTACTATAGCCTTAACCATTTTCCTCTCTTGGTTGAGAAGATTGGTCGTAAAAGTCGGCGATTGTTTTTTGAAAAAACTGTTTTGCCTGCCTCTGCCCTGGGGTGCTTGTCCACCAAGATCGACTCTGTGTTTCTGTTCATTTTATAATAGATTTTCTGACTGTGGTTTTTGCGATACCGCAGGAGGGTTCCGGGCCAGTGAATGCGCTTGACGAGCCTTGTTTGGCTAGTTCGTCTGCTTTATCGTTGCCTTGATGACCCTTGTGTCCTGGGACCCATAAAATTGTCACTTTTTTGCGATCGGCCATTTTGTTAAGAGCGTTTACACAATTCCACACTAGCTTGGAATCAAACTGTGTAGTGAGGTAGCCCGCGATCGCCTCTGCCTGGAAAACTGTGGTGTCCCTCGCCAGACTGACTGAAATCTTTGTCTCGGGTTTTGTGCTGTATATTCCGGCTCCGACTCCATCTGTCTTTGAACCATCAGTATACCAGTTTGATTCCTTATTGGTAGGTGGGCCGTCCGCTCAGTCTTCCCTCTGCGGAATCATTACGATGTATTTCCTATCGAAATTATATTTCTTGACCCAGGCATTGCTTGGCATTCCTGTTGTAGGATTTGCCTTCAGTTCTTCTTCCCGTGTGGTCGGTTTATGGGAGCTTGTCCTTGCATTACTCTATATGTTACGGACCTGGCCTCTCCTTGTATGAAGATGTACAGTTGTGGTAGGTTCGGGATGATTTCTAAGGCTGCTGTCGGGTAGTGCTTAGAGCTCCTGTGACAATGAGACATGCTAGTCTTTGTGTGCTATTTAGGAACCTTATCACCCCCCGCTACTCCGTCCTTGTCTACCACACTACTGCTCCGTAGGTTATCATGGGCCTGATCGCCCTTGTATATAACCAGAGGGTCATTTTGGGGTTGAACCCCCAGTTTTTCCCGCACATACTTCGACACCTTCCCAAGCTTTTTTGGCGGTTGGTGGGCATCCTTCACGTCATTTTATCGTCGAAGATTATTCCCAGGTATTTTGCCTCTTTGGCGAAGGACTTTTTTCTGCTCCCGAGCGTCGGTGGCTTTAGGCCTTTTAACACTCTTTTTTTTTGCTAACACAATTTGTGTTTTTTCGGGATTAACCGTTAGTCGATCCCGTCAACACCAATTGTCTACTATGATTAGGACCCGTTGTGTTCGTTGTGAGATATCTCCTGGGAACCGGCTCTGATGACTATGGCCAAATCATCCGCATACCCTAAGCAGTGGATGCCTTCTTCGAACAGTTTCCTTAGTAAGTCGTCTACTAGAGTTGCCCATAGCAGTGGAGATAATACCCCATCCTGCGGGAAGCCTCCGCCGGCTCTAGCCTCAATGGTGTGCCCTCCTAGAGGAGAAATGATTGTCCTTTCCTCTAGGCTGTTATCAAGGCTCTTTCGGGCTTTGGCCGAAAGCGGGGAATCCTTCTGAAGATTACCACCCGGAACTGAATCAATGAAATTATGACTTAATTACGTCTCTGCCTCAACAACTGCACGGATAGTTCAGAGTAGAGCATCAGAACAAGTCACACAAAGATATAAATTAAACTAACCTTTGATTACCGAGCGTTGGTTGTTGGGGACGGCTCCTGTGCCTGATGACTGGATACGCTCGGGAATGGACTCGGAAGCTCGAATTTGGGCACAACACTTTATTTTAATTTACGGTCGGGGTGAATTCAAAGTAAGACTCGATTTTTAACGATTTGAATATCCACTAGTCGGATATATGTATATTCAACTCGTAGTAAAAAAAAAAAACACAATAATAATATTTACAAAATAACTTAAGAAGAAAATTAAAGAAAGGGAATTTTCAATAGTGAAAATTTCCAAAGTGAGAAATCTAACTTACGGACGACCACTGGGTCGTAAAGACAGCTTATAAAACTATCGCGGACACGGACCGAAATTTGGCGTGGTGACGATGCACCGTTCGAAGACTTTATCGAAGTGATTTCTACCCCTGTGAGCCGGGGATATTTATATCGTTTATGGTCAACCCTCTTCCTTTTGCACTCCGCTGGCGACCACCAACTTTCGTTGCCCGAAAGAAAAATGGTCGAAATAAATATTAAATATTAATATTTTAGAATACAAAATATATCATTGTATGCGCGAAATGATTCCGCGTCCGGCCATATATGATATATTTTGGTTAGAGTTAAGGACGGGGTTTTATATATATTTAATTAAATAAAGCCGAAGGGGTTGACCTGATTTACCTAAAACTAATACCAAACGATGTGGAATGTAAAGGCGCATTGTTTGGTCTACTTAGCAACAATATCCATAAACAATTACGGGTAGAAACTTAATAAATAATATAAACAAACAAACAAAAAGTCCGTCTGGGTTCGGAATAGAATAAACCCAGAGTGTGCTCGCTTGTCGTAAAAGGCGACTAAAGAGCCTTCTGTCCGAAGTCCTCATAATGCCCTTTCTTGTCACCCAACAACCCTACCCAGCTGTCGTGTCGTGGCTAAGGGTCAGTACAGGGTTCCCAACGGCGCCTGCTGCTGTGAGGCTTTGGCACCACAGTAGCAGTCATACCGTACTTCTACAGCATTCTGCTGTAGTGGTATAGGGGGTCTTGGCTTAATTGCCCGGGCCGAGAGGAGACAACCTCAACATCAAATCCCCATGGTTAGCGTGGAACTGCTTATGCGAAGACCATGGCTACTGGCAGTGTGCCGGTAGCCGGCCAGATGGGAAAGTCTGGTTCCTATTAAGCGAACTCTGGATACCGGCCGACCTCCAAGAGCTAAATAGGCTTGTCCAGGTATAGGAGCACTGCCTGGATCGACCTTTTATTTCTTCCTGACTCGTGGGACTAAAATGGACAACGACTCAAAACAAAAACCCAACGAGGGGGGTACCCTCGATCCTCACTTTGAGGACAAAACGGAGACTGGGGTCGAACCCACTCCTAACAAGCCCCAGACCTCGACAAGGCGTGAGCGGGAGACCAATTCCCCTCACTCCGAGTCCGAGGCAGGGTGTGAGCGGGAGATCATTTCTCCTCACGCCGTGTCCGAGGCAGGGCCCAGCGAAGAGGCTGCCGACAAAATGCGCAACCTCTCGCTGACACACAAGAGGTTTGGAGGGGCTGCAAGAAAGCGACTCTCCAAACTCATCAAGAGCGGAATACCATACGAAACTGCCTTGAATACGGTGCTGGAGCAAGTCCGTAAGAGCAGGGAGGCAGAGGGGGCTAAATCCCCCTCTACTGCCAAGCCAGCCAAAAAACGGCAACGCTCCGACACCAGTATACCTGAGCAGGAAAATAATATTAAGAAACCCTGCAAGCAGGATACACCAAATATCTCTGCGCCGGCGCCGAAGCCTTCATACAGGGCAGCGGCTGGGGGCGTCAGGGTGGGCATTATCCACGCTGATTATCCTGGCTCTGCCCTGACGGCTGAACAACTATCGACCCTGCGCAGAGGCATACTAACCGAGGTGGACAGCATCCCGGATGATGGCCCCTCGGTAAGATTCCAGGCCTGTTCACTTAGACCTGGATGGCTTCTGCTGACGTGCGCTGATGAGTCGACCGTCACCTGGCTTAGGAGCGCGATAACACGCCTCCAGCCATGGGAGAACGCGAAACTCAGATGTGTACAGGGTAAGGAGCTACCCAAACCACACATCTGCGTGGCATACATCCCGGATGACGAAGCTGGACATCGGCTTACGCAGGATGTTGTCCTCAAACGTCTGAGGATTATGAACCCGGGACTTAATACCCGCGATTGGTCGGTTCTACGTCAGGAGACGGCAGGACCCGGCCAAACATGGACATTCTCCCTGGACGACGGGTCTATGGCCTGTCTCAGGGAGATGCAGCTCAAACCATACTTTGGTTTTGGACAAGTACTGTTCAGAACCAAAGGAGGGGACAAGAGCCAAGACAAAACCACTGCCACAGAGCCGAAAAAGGGTGAGGAAGAGCGACTAATAACGCCCCCCTCAGCTGAACAGGCCTGTGGCAGTGGCTCAAATACCACCACAAAATCAGTGGTTCCTGAGGCAGCCCAATCCGCCAAAGGAAAAGGCCCTGCGAAGGGAAAAATGCATCCTAAGAAGGGCGGTAAATCGACCTTCAAAGGACGCAAACCACCGGAGGGAAAATGACTCCCCCGGTGAAGTGTGTGCAGGCAAACCTGCAACACGCCAAGGGGGCATCCTTCCTCCTTGGCAAGAAATTTATTGAAGAGCGGATCGACCTCGCCTTCATTCAGGAACCATGGGTGTCCAGCTCAGGCCGAATAAACGGCCTCAGCAACCTATCCGGAAAGGTAATATCATATGGCTCTGGCGAAAAACCCAGAGCGTGTATTATAGTCCGGAATAACATCCAATACTTTCTGTTAACAGAATTCTGCACCAGGGACATCGTAACCGTCCAGCTGAATCTCCCGGTGGGGAACGGCAGGCTAGACATAATAGCCTGCTCGGCATACTTCCCGGGAGACAGCGCAGAATTACCACCTCCTACGGCGGTGAGACAACTTGTGGCCCACAGCAGGAGGAACAATATCCACCTGGTTGTTGCCTGTGATGCCAATGCCCATCACACTGTGTGGGGCAGCACGGACATCAACCAGAGAGGTGAGTTTTTACTAAATTTTATCATAGGTGAAGGGCTAGAGGTGAATAACACTGGCAACGAACCAACCTTTGTAACGAAAAATCGTGCAGAGGTCTTAGACATTACGTTCTGCTCCAAACTTATGAGCACAAAAATTTCCGATTGGAAGGTATCTACCGAACCATCGTGTTCGGACCATCGGAATATTCAATTTAATATTGAAGGCAGTCTTAGACCTGTAGTGGAATATCGAAATGCCAGAGGCACTAATTGGGACGGATATAAGCGTACTCTTAGTGATCTGCTGGGACAAACGACCCCTACAATTAAACGCCATGAAGACATTGAGACGGCGGCGGAGCATATCTGCCAGTCTATCGTCTCAGCGTATCATGAAAACTGCCCACTAAAATGTAAAAGAGACAGCAAAAATGCCTCTTGGTGGAATCACTCACTTGAGAAAATGCGGAAAGAAGTCCGAACACTATTCAACCGGGCTAGGGAAGCAGGCAACTGGGAACTTTATAAAACTTCTCTAACCGAATATAATAAACAAATCCGCAGGGCAAAAAGGGAGTCCTGGAGGAAATTCTGCGGGGATATCAATGATACCCCCTGCAGTGCAAGAATCCACAAGGTCCTAGCCAGGGAACCGGGGCAGGCACTCGGATCGATAAAACGACCGGATGGCTCGTACACAGGCTCTGGTAAAGAAACGTTAGAGATTCTGGCCCAAAATCACTTCCCAGATTGCTTGTTTCTAGGTGACACTACATCTGCCGCGGTGCGCTCATGGGATCGAATCAAACGACCCAGAAAGCAGGACTGGGCGGTGGCAAATAAAATCGTTACCTATGGAACTGTAAGCTTGGCTGTAAAATCCTTCCAACCTTACAAAGCACCAGGTTTGGACGGGATCTTTCCAGCTCTGATTCAACAGGGCTTGGAGAGTGTCATCCGCCATCTCATAAAACTCTTCAGAGCTAGCCTAGCTTGGAATTATATACCGACTAGCTGGTCGGAGGTAAAGGTGGTATATTTACCAAAAGCGGGCCGTAAGGATCCGCTGCCTAAATCCTTCCGGCCTATTAGCCTGATGTCTTTTATTCTAAAGACCCTGGAGAAGGTGCTGGATGGATACATCAGGAGGGAAGTACTGGGTACCAACCCTCTCAATGTACATCAGTATGCCTATCAAAAGGGGAAGTCCACGGACCTGGCGTTGAACAATCTAGTCGGGAAAGTCTCGCAGACCCTCGACTCAAAGGGAATTGCGTTAACGGCTTTCCTTGACATTGAAGGTGCGTTCAATGCAGCATTAACGGAATCCCTCTGTAAGTCTGTAAAAGATAGAGGGGTTCCGACGGCCGTAACAGGCTGGATACGAGCAATGCTAGACGCGAGGACAGTTACGACGTCACTCTGTGGTGACGTTGTCAGGCTAAGAACCTCCAGGGGATGCCCGCAGGGCGGGGTTTTGTCTCCCCTGCTTTGGTCCCTACTGGTGGATGACCTACTCGCGATTTTAGATACGTTTGACGTGGAAGTACAGGCGTATGCGGATGACATAGTCATCCTTGCAAGGGGAACAGACGAAAACACAGTCTGGTGTGCCCTGCAAGAAGCACTGGATGCGACGAGGAGCTGGTGTGAAGGGGAACGACTTAGCGTAAACCCAAGTAAAACACTAATTCTCCCGTTCACCAGAAGGAGGAAATTGAAAATAAAACCTCTCACCCTACACGGTGAAACAATTCCATTTGTGGAGGAAGCGAAATATCTGGGTGTCACCCTAGATAGATCTCTAACCTGGAACTCCCATTTAGACAAGACCATACACAAAGCGAGACACTCGCTTTGGACATGCCGTCGTATATGTGGCAGGTCTTGGGGTCTTAACCCCAAACAAATGTACTGGCTGTATGGTGCGGTTATTAAACCGATTATCACCTACGGCTGTGTTGCCTGGTGGCCGATTACAACTCGCAAAACGGCCATAAATAGGCTCACTGCACTGCAGAGAATGGCAATGGTGGCGGTAACGGGAGCTATCCGAACTACACCGTCAGCAGCTATGGAAATGCTACTGAACCTGACCCCTCTACATATCTTAATACAGGGGGAGGCCAGATTGGCAACATATCGATTCCATCATGCGGCTCTAATAGACCCGCAAAGAATAGTCTTCATACCGAACGGACTGTCTAAGGCCATCGAGTCAGAAGACAGTCTGAATATGAAGACAGACTTTACAGTCACAGAGTACAGTGAGCATCAACCGTACAAAGTCCTATTTCCGGATAGAGACGACTGGGAGCGATACAAAACCGCCCCAGGACAGGTTGATTCCTACTGGTATACCGACGGCTCAAAACTGCCATCTGGTACAGGAGCCGCAGTAGTCGGATGTAAACCAAGGACTGAACTTTCCTACAGCCTCGGTAAACATGCCACGATACAACAGGCAGAAATATTTGCCATTGAGATGTGCGCTCGGGAGCTCCTACAAAGGGGTTGGGTGCGCAGATCAATTAATATCTGTTCCGACAGCCAGGCGGCTTTGAAGGCTTTGGAAACAACCCGAACCTCATCCCTGCTGGTGTGGAACTGCAAGCAGATACTTTGCCAACTGGCAGAGAACAACAGGGTCAGTCTGATGTGGGTGCCCGGGCACTCTGGCATACAGGGAAACGAACTAGCCGATTCCCTGGCCAGGAAGGGAGCGGATACCGCATTCATCGGACCAGAACCTGCTCTTGGAATACCTAGAGTAGTAGCCAAGAACACTAACAGGAGATGGCTGAATGATCAGATGCTAAACTACTGGCAACAGTGCCCTGGGATGAGACATTCCAGAGCAGTGATAAGTGAAGCATCCACCTCCAGAACAGAGTCATGGCTGAAGCAGAGCAGGTCGGGTATACACACCCTGACTGCTCTCTTCACTGGACACTGCCGCCTACGGCACCATCTGCACAAAATGGGACTGAGTGATAACACGGAGTGTCGCCTGTGCCTAGAAGATGATGAAACAGCAGAGCACGTTATTTGTGCCTGCCCCGCTGGAAATCAGCTCAGGCTCACAGTGCTCGGACAATCCATACTAACACTGAAGGACCTTGACAAGATTCCACCCGACAAGCTCGTAGACTTCATCAAGAGGTTGGGCTTGGAGGGTGAACTATAAGGACACGCGACTGGCCTTAAATTGTGAGCCACAATAGACCCTCGCGGTCGCAGTGGAGGGCCGTATAGCGACCCACTCACTTTGGAAAAAAAAAAAAAAAAAAAAAAAAAAAATATAAACAAAGGGGATGTATAAGTTTTATGCCTGGATTTAGTAAAATACTAACTGAAAGTTAATGAAACTTCGTCCAAGCATAAAGGGGGGTAAGGTAATTGTTAATGGATAATTGTTGCTATGTGAAACGTCGTCTTAGCAATAATAATTGACAAATTACATCGGGGCAGCTCATGTTTGGATCCGCTCAACGGTAACGTATGTGGTTCGTGTGTGGTACCGTTCAAACCGGGTTACTCTCGGCTATCCAATGATATGTGTCTCGTTCGCGTATGTGGATTATTTCGCGAACCACGTAGGGGAGTTTTCGTATGCCTCGGGTTCGGCGGTTTATTGGCCTCCGACGTCGTGCCCGATTCTTTTGTTCGGGGCACGTACGGAACGCTCGTTCGCTCGGCCCGGTCGTAGGTAACGCAGATGTGGCGAACTTGGGGATAACCGGGAATTTTGTCCACTCTTGGCTGAGTGTGTAGTTTGGGATAGCCGAAAGGAGTTTCATCCCTAGGGGATGAAGTTGAGCTGCCCGATGTATGGGGGCGCTTGACCTATCTGACGACGTTTCACTAGGCAACCTAACGGTATTCTAAATGCTATATCTATTAATGTATGGCGCGAACTTTACTCAGTTGGAAAGTAAAAGAGAATGAAGCAATATTAAATACTGAAAAAAAAAGTTTAAGTGAATTGGGGCCGTTGTTCCGAATAACAAAATAACGCCCGTGGTTACGTTGCAGCTGAAATATTGCTGAATGAACAAGTTGACGGCGCTTACGGAAAAGCGCCGGTAACAAGGCTAGCTCCTATCCATTAGTAGAGGCTTGGCGGGACGCCATTTCTTGCTTGTTCCTCTATAAGCGAGTTGGTTGTGACATTGTTAAACGCTCCTATATCTTGGAATGTGACCATAGCTATCTCTTTGTCATCCATTGACTTTGTAATAGTCTATTTAGGTCATCCTGCGTTGAGTCTATAGACTTTCCTGGCTAGTAAGCGTACTGGCGATTACTCAGGGCATCTTTCCCCAGTATCTCGTCTCGTAGATATCTGTCGCTCAGTCTCTCCATTGTTTTCTGTATGTAAGACCTTGATACTAGATCTGCTATTTAGAAAAAAAGGATAATCTACTTGCCTAAGGTAGGTACTTAGGCAAGTAGATTATCCTTACACTTTGCCACGCCTTTAGTATGTGTCCGTATGCCAGACAGGCTTTGAACATCTTTTACAGATGCGGCACCAGCTCCTCTATGCCCTTCTGCAGCAGATCCCATTCATCCCGTTTTGTAATTTGTAATTTGTTTGTCTTTTTCTCTAACCATTTTGTATATATACCTATTTTGTAGTTTTAGTCACTATATGTTTGATAATGGCAAGCTAAATTTGCCAAAACTGCAGTCACAAAAAAAGTAAATTGTGTTATACAAACAATGTTAAATTAACATGTATAACGAAGTAGAAGCCTCCACAATACAAAATATTTAGCAATTACAATAAATACAAAATACAATTCTATAGTTCTTTTTAAACAAATGGTAAATTATATATAGGGTGTTACATGTAAGAGTACGGACCTTTAAACTCAATTTTAACAATACCCTATACTTATTTTATCAACTAATAAATGCAATTGATAATTAATAGTATGATATTTCTTTTAGTTTTTCGTGGCTTATGTGGCATGCAGTACACAATATAAAGATTCCCTGGCGAAAACATTGGAACAAATCGACGTGATCAAGCGTCTTGTCAAAAAGTATCCCAACGATTTGGAATTCGTGACTTCAGCTGATGGTAAGTATTAAGTAAATACACATCAAGGATGGTATATTTAAAGATCGCTAACTTACTCCACAAAAGCTCATGTTAGTGACATTAACAATAGGTCTCTTCGTTACATAAACTATAGTCTGTTAAAAAACTAGAAGGAGTGAGTGCCAAAGCCCAATTTACATTATAAAAGGTTACCAGAAATATCACTAGATTAATTTGGCGGCAATTTTAAATAATTTCATAATTACTCTTTAAATAAAATCAAATATCCATTTTGTACTTCTTAATTGGGGTTAAGTATTTTCTTTTCTATCGTGCGATATCGTCAGTTCAATTAAAATGCTTATACGGCACTTCGTTATATATCTGTGAAATAAAACATATTTACTTTATGTTCATAATATAATATGGAATTTATATAATAATGTGTCTCTATCAGAGCTGGGACGAATCCTCGTAAAAAGGATTCGAACCACGAATCCGAATCACCTAATATGAAGTAAGTAAGTAAATTCTGATAGATTTAAAAGTAAATGGAATGCATAAAACAAGTACTTGTACTTAAAATGTAGACCATTGGACGCATCAAATTAGGAAATAAGTAATAACATAAGAATAATAAAAATTTGATATATAAATGTGATGATCTGTAAAAAATCTATTGGAATTAAAGAAATTGAATTGAATTGAATTGAATCACAAATACTCGAATAAAGGATTCGTAAGAGATAAATATATATAAATATCCTATGTAAAGTTAATTCAAAGAAAGACACTTGGTATTGTTTCACAATTAAAATTTAATTGTGAAACAATACCAAGTGCCTTTCCTTTAATTAACTTTACATAGTGTAATATGTTTCACCAAGTGCCAGATGAGAAATTAATTCAAGAAATTATAAATATCCTGTTTTTTCGAATTACGAATACAAATCCTTTAAGAATAAATTTGATTTTATTATTTTTTTGCAACCATTGCAACCAGTTGTTTTAACAAAAATATTCACAACCTAATTATTTATTATTACCACTGAACATCGTTGATAACAGACTAAATATCTGACTCCCTGTTACTCTGGTTAAAGATGTATTTGTGTGTTTCTGAACTCCACTTCAAATCAGTGTTTTGTACGTGTGGCGCATGAAGTAAAATTTCGAGTTTAGAAAAGCCCGAAAATTTGTCTCGGGTCGCTGCGCGACCCTCGACAAATTTTCACGGGGCTTTTCTAAACTCGAAATTTTACTTCATGCTTAGCCTGGGAGTGGAAACACTCGTTCAAAACTTCAAATTGAACTCTATTATAAAATCGGCTAATGCCTGAAATTTACGTAAATAAAAAATTCACTGAATATCAATAAAACCGGAAAAGTCGGAGGAAAGTCATGGAATTATATTCAAATTGACCAAAACACTAAAAAAGAGCCACAAGTGATAATTAAATTTGTCAAAACCAGCAGGCAAATTACAAAACACGTCAAAATTAATGAAATTAACTTAAATATTGACAAAAGCAATGAAAAAAATTTAACAAATTGGGGTTTCCCACAGAAGAAAGTTATATTAGAAAGCCAGGGAAAAAATCTTGAATCAGAGAAATGTCGGAAAAATTTAACATTTCAGATTGTGGCTATCATGTCAGTTTTACTTCAAATAATATTGAACAAACTTTTGAAAACTAGAGTATTATCTTTAAAAACATTATCAGTTATTTAATGTTTTTATCAAAGCATTCAGTTTGAAGTTTCGAACGGGGTGTTTCCACTCTCAGACTAAGCATGAAGTAAAATTTCGAGTTTAGAAAAGCCCCGTGAAAATTTTCTGGAATCCTACGTTGTATGGTTAAAATCCGACGTTGTTTACTATTTTTACTTTCCCCCGTATGTAATACAAAGGGAAAGTATTGTTTTCGTGAAAATTTTCGAATCAAAAATTTTAGCGGAAATATCCGTTTTGAGGTCCCCTGAGTCGAATAAGACCATTTTTGAAAAATGTCTGTCTGGCTGTGTGTCTGTGTGTGAGTCTGTGTGCGCTGTACCGCAAAAACCGCTAAAGATATCGAGATGAAACTTGAAACTTAAGCTTTTTGATACAATCGGAAGAACTGAAAAGCTTTTGGTGAAAATCGGAAAACCGGAAGTGGTACTTTACTCGTAGCGTTTTTCAGTATTTTCAGATTTTTTCAATAAATGTTCATCAAACAAAAAATTCTTTCAAGTAAAAGTTGTAGATAATAACAAAATGAAGATGTATTGTTCATTTACTTTTTGTCATAGCACTCTTAGTTTTTGAGATATTTCAAAAGTTGTGTGTTTTATCTAGTTATTGGTGTGTGACAGTGTATGTGTCGATACAATTGAAAAATGTTTCAAATAAAAGTTGTAGGAAATGAAAAACTAAAGATTTTTTGTATCTTCACTTTTTGTCATAGCACTCTTAGTTTTTGAGATAATTAATAAATAATGTTCTTTTATCTAGTCATTGGTTTGTCTCAGTGTATGTGTTGATACAATTGAAAAATGTTTCAAATAAAAGTTGTAGTTATCAAAAAGTTGAAGACATTTTGAAAATAATAATGCTACAAATATTTTAAAGGTGATTTAATACGCAATTTACGGGGGAAAGTACTATGATGGACACATCACCATTTTTTTATCGAGTTATAAAAACTACAGAAATTTAAAATAAATGACCTCAGGAACACCCTGCATTTATCATTTTTGATACGAACGCGCTAGAATCGCGGAAGGGGTATTAAATGACAGCTACGAGTTTACACCTCCGCAATCTCGTGCTGAAAATGCCCTCTGTTTCCAGTTACCCGGCTTAATGCTATTTTTAAATTTTCGTCTTTTTTTCAAAATAGTAAACGACGTCGGATTTTAACTAACGCGACCAAACCACTTAGGGTTTTTTTCTTAACTTTCGTTAACACTTGTACTTTTCCTCTAAAATGACCCTAGAAGCAGGAAAATGCATAAATGACCCTAGAAGCAGGAAAATGCATAAATGTGATTTAACATGTTAAATCCCTATGTTCTCCCCTTATCATAGACATTCGGTATATATAATTTTAGGTATCATGAGTGCTTTCGAGAACAAGAAAATCGCTAGTTTGATCGGCGTCGAAGGTGGCCATTCAATGGATTCTCGGATGGGCGTCTTGAGAATGCTGTACGATCTTGGAGCGAGATACATGACCTTAACTCACACTTGTAATACGCCATGGTGAGTATTTAATTCCTCTTTTAGAAGCTCTAGTTATAAAGCATATTGTAATTATTGTGACAGTACTTGGGAGAAGTGATTTACCTTGTAATCAAACAATCAATTCAAATCAATTTCAATCAATTACTGCAATTCTACTATCTAAATTGCCAATTTCAATCAATCAACCAATCAATAATTCTTTATTCACAAAATAACGCATATACAAAAAGGTATTAAACTTTATAAAGAATAGCATTAAGAAATAGATTACAACATGTAAAGTTTGAGATATTACACAGTGGGGTTCTTGCATTTTTTTATTGGCTTGATAAATTCTTTAAACTCAAAAAAACTTTAGACGTAAAAAAATATTATGCATAGAGGAAGCATGTGACTCATTTCTTGTAATCCAAAACAAAGCGCGGGTGGGGCCTGTGTATCATTATATTTTGTCTAAGGATTTAAAGTACAGGGTGGGGCAGAAAAACCTATCCGATTTCAAAACGTTATAAAATTAAAACCACTCAACTTGACAACTAAATTTTTTTATTAACAAATCGCAAATTTTATGCCATTTTTAAATTTAAGTTTTGAAAAGCACATCACTGAAATGTCGTCCTTGGGAGCGGATACACTGATTTAGGTGCTCGCGGTAGCTTTCCATGACTTTCACCGTCATTTCCACAGGAATTTCTTCAATTGCCCGAGCAATTTCCCTTCGTAAAGCAAGAAGGGTCCTTGGTCGATGCTGGAATACCTTCGATTTGAGGTAACCCCAAAGGAAGAAGTCACATGGAGTGAGATCCGATGAGCGCGGCGGCCAGCCGTTATCACCTCTCAGAGAAATGAGGCGACCGGGAAACATTTCCCTGAGAATGTCCATTGATCGTCGCTATGTGTGGGCGGTTGCACCATCCTGTTGAAACCACACATTTTCCACGCCATTTTCTTCCATTTTGGGTTGAAGAAAATTTTCCAGCATTCGACAATAGCGCTCGCTGTTGACCGTTACGGTTTGCCCATTTTCTTCAAAAAAGTAAGGCCCCCAGACGCCTAGGCGGGAAAGAGCACACCACACAGTCGCTTTTGGGCTATGGAGGGGTTTCTGATGGATTTCCCGAGGATTTTCGTCACTCCAATATCGAAAATTCTGCCTGTTTACGGCGCCACAAAGGTGAAAATGGGCTTCGTCCGTGAAGAGCACAACATCGTCTATTGGGAGTTCTCGGAGATCGCGACACAGGTTCATACGGGTTTCAAAATCCCTTTCAATTAATTCCTGTGCAACAACCATTTTGTAGGGATGCATTTTGAGGTCACGGTGCAAAATTCGCCGAATACTGCGGTTGGAAATCGCCAAAGCGAGCGAATGTTTTCGTGCCGAACGACGCGGGGAACGTTCAATCGCGGCTCTCACATTGGCCACGTTTTCAGGTCCTGTTGCTGTCCTGGGACGTCAAGGCGACTTCTTTTTCAATGCTGAACCCGTCTGTCGAAAATTTGACACCCACACTTTAATCGTAGCGTGATGTGGAACAGGATCATGACGCCCGAGTCCGAAATGAATTCGAAAAGCACGTTGTGTAGCAATTATCGAACCGCCGTTTTCGATAAACCACTCAATAACAAAAGCACGATGTTCACCAGACCAAGGCACTATTAATGTAGTTGTATGAGTTACGTGAAGATGTTAAGTCACTTAATTAAACACAGTTATATTCCTTTCTTCACTTTTATTTTTCTTGCTAGATGTACATTTCGGGTACTAAGTACCCATTATCAATAGCTAACTTACTAGTACTTAGTACCCGAAATGTACATCTAGCAAGAAAAATAAAAGTGAAGAAAGGAATATAACTGTGTTTAATTAAGAGACCAAGGCACGTTGACTAATGACAAATGGCATAAAACCGGCTTTCTAACAGTTTTTACCCCACTACTCTACCTGTTCCCTCTTCTGAGAAAAAGGGATTTGAAATCGGATAGCTTTTTCTGCCCCTCCCTGTAGAATTCATCTAGACAGCACAATATAACACGTACACGTACACGTCACTCCAGCCCAGATATGTGCATCTGTGTGCAGTAATGGTCAATGGTAGATGGCACTGAAAATCGGAATGAAATGTTCTGATTTTCCATCGCTTTTTTACTATTCCGTGGGCGCAAGTGATAAACAACCCCAATTCATTTCCATAGTAGAAATCAGAAAACGTAAGCCCTGTTCGAATTCGCGAAGACAAACGTCACCACCAAACAAATTAATTTAACAGGTGGAGAGAAAAAGAACAGATAGCATTTGGATGTCTGTTTTTTTTAGATATTAATTTGACTAATGTTGTATACCGCGTGTTGATTTGGCTGACGCAACATAGGAAATCCCATGTAAATTTTGAAATGTTCAAATTTTGGTTCCCCTATTTATTTTATAAACAAAATGTTTTTACCTTTTTTATAGAGATAAAAATTCTGAATTCATTCGTGTTAACGTTTATTACTTTATGTTTCTCTAAGTTAAAATAATTAAGAAAAAAAATGTGATTTTATAAAAATAATGAGATGCCATGGAATTGAAACAACAACTGCGGATGTCAAAATGGAAAAAGATATCGTAGTCACTTGATTAAAGTAAATGTTTTCGCAATGATTTACACTATACAAGAAAAATGTAATTATTTTTATAAAATCACTTTACTTTTTCTTAATTATTTTAGCTGTTAATTTTCTGACATTCGTTGATTTTTAAAAGAGTTCAATTTAAAGCTTTAAACGAGTGTTTTCCACTCCCAGACTAAGCATGAGGTAAAATTTCGAGTTTAGAAAAGCCCCGTGAAAATTTGTCGAGGGTCGCGCAGCGACCCGAGACAAATTTTCTGGGCTTTTCTAAACTCGAAATTTTACTTCATGCGCCACGCGTATAAAACACAGATTTTAAGTGAAGTTCGAATATACATAAATTTGACAATATTAAGGTGTGCGCAAACCAAGGCGATCTGACCGGCGGTGGCGGTCGCGATCGCCGCAGCGATCTATGTCACTCATGGAAATCAATGACAGAACGCAAATACAAGCGATAATTTTTTTGACAACAGCGGGCAGTACAGCGTTCTGATCTGCGGCAGCGGTCACATTCGACAAGTTGCGTTTGCCCGCGGCGTTTGTCATTTAGATAAATACTTTATTACTGTCAACATTGATCAAATGGAAAATATTACAGAAAGACTAATTGAAATTGTGAAAAATCATAACATTTTATATGATTTGTCACACCCCCTTTATAAAAATGTAAGAGAAAAAAACAAAGTGTGGGATGAAATAGGAACACAATTACAGATGAATGGTAAGTAATTGTTTTTTATAATAATTATTTTAAATCAACAAAATGCGTCGTCTCGTACTCTCGAGGATTGCAATCGATGTTCTGGAAATATATTAACAGTAAACATTGTATTTACTCGTTAAAGCCGTTTCTTTTAAATAAAATAAATTAGACACGTAATATAATAAATAATAATTTATTAATAACAATTATTTTGTAATATAAATGAAATTTCATTTATATTTTGTATATAAATTAAATTATACAAATATAGATAAAACGATAAATAAATAAAGCAACAAATGGAGTAATTAATAATACGAATGAAAGAAAACAAGAATCACAAGAATACACAAAGTTATGAGACGAAAACACGAGACAAAGTCACGTTAGCCAAATAAAATAAATCTTCGAAGTTTTACCAAAAATAGGGAATTGAACTTGAAAAGCAGTAGGATGAAATGTAATAAGGGAAGTACGTTCTCCCCTTCTCACATTTCATCTGCGAGTAATTTTAATACCACGACACAAGTAAGTTCTAATTGTAAGAGTAAGTTCTCTTCACTGACTAAAGTGACTTGGTCTCTTGTATTTTCATCTCGTAACTGTAAAAACCTTGAATTATTTTGTGTTGACCATTTTGTGTTATTTTCTAAATTTGTAATGTATGTATTTTCTATAAAATTGTGTCTTAGTTGTGTTCTTCTACAAAATACATACATTACACATTCAGAAAATAACACAAGATTGTCGAAGATAAAATAATTCAATATTTTGGCAGGAAGCTAAATCTTACAAAATGAAGTAATTAGCAAATCTTTCACGCACTTCGAACGCATAGTTTGCAGCCCTTCTTCCGTCAACTGGAAAATCATGTAATCCTGTCAAATTCGGTTCTGCTTGTTCAAGTAAATGTGTATACTTTTCATTGGGATGTTTCATGCGTAAATAATTATGTATAATACAAGCAGCTTTGACCACTTTTATTGCACTTTCAGGTTTTATTTCTAATGGCCTGTAAAATATTCTCCATTTTTGGGCCAAAATTCCAAAAGCATTTTCTACAACTCTCCGAGCTGTACATAACCTATTGTTGAAGTTTTCTTTCCTTTTGTCGTAACGGGATTGTCTGTATGGAAACGGTCGCATCAAATGTTTACTTAGAGCAAAGGCTTCATCGCCTATTAATACACAAGGGGTGGCTTCATGTTGGCCTTGCAACGTTTTGTCTTTGGGAATGTTCATCGCTCCATTTACAAATTTTCTTCCCATGGCAGATGCCTCAAAAATACCACCATCACTATTTTTTCCATAACCACCAACATCAATGCAGAGGAATTTATAATCCGGGCCAACGATCGCCATTAAAACAATTAAAAATTTCTTTAGATAAGAAAAATAATTCGATCCCGATTTTTTCGGGCATTTTATGGTTACATGTTTCCCATCAATACTACCAATACAATTTGGAAAATTCCATAATTCATTGAATCCATTTATGGCCTCATTCCATATTTCGGTGTTTGGTTCTGGCATATATCTAGGCTGTAATCGTTTCCAAATGGCATCAGAAACATCGGCAACAATCGCACTAACAGTGGTAAAACCCATTCGGAAACTATGTCCAATCGTTTTATATGAATCACCAGTGGCTAAAAATCTAAAATTATACAAATTTAATTTTTGTTTTATCTGTTATAGGAGAAAATGCAAAAAAGAAATTTAAAAATTTAAGAGATTCTTACGCTAAGCATTTGCGAACAGAAAAAACCCATACAGGGCAGGAAGCTAAAGCTACAAATAAATATAAAATGTGGCCGTGGGTACAGCAGATGTCCTATTTTAAGCAATTTCTACAATTTGCAAAAACTGAGTCAAACATTCATCACATCATTGAAAATGAAGAAAACAATGATGAAACTCCAATCATTGATAAAAATATATTTGATTGTACTACAACGACAGAAGAGCAGGATTCGTCAAGCAATGTGCCTTCTCGCAAACGAAAATTAACATCTAAAAAAACTTTCGAAGAAAATATATCTTCTGTGGACAAAGTTTTAAATTACTTAAAAGAAAATGAAGGAATGAACGCAAATACCGATGAATTGGATTTATTATGTTTAAGCTACGCAAAAACAATGCGTACATTTAATCCTAGGTTGCAAACAATAACAAAATTTAAAGTTGCCAAAATTATAATGGAGGCTGAATTAGAACAGCAAGCGGATTCATCAAGGATAACCCATTCACAGTCTCTTTCTTTCAATTCACAATTACAAAATGAAAGCGACAATTTTGGTGTTAGTTAAGTTTATTGTATTGTTTGTGTTTTTGATTTTTGTAATAAACGTATTTGTTGTTAAACAGAGATTGCTTATTTACCTTAGTGTTACAGCTAGCCGTTCAGTAGATGATATTGGTTCTCTAAAGTTTGTGTATTGTTTTTTAATATCATCACTAATAAGTTGAAGGATTTCATCAAAACTTTCCATTGTCATTCGAAAATAAACATAAAATCTATTTTCGTCGAGACGAAGATTAGCATACAATGTATGAAATTCACCTTCCCTTTTCCTTGCCATATTAATATCATGTATCCATATTCTTTTCTTCCTGAACAATATTAATGTTATTATTATTTCTGATCATTTAAAAATCTACAATATACCTTTTAATTTCCTCATCTTCAAGAAGTGCGACCAAAATCAACGCTTTTTTCCGACTGTTCAGCATTTTTTAATGTGTCAATAATTTTTGATATAAAACACATTGTTTATCATTGTTCGTCGCTACCGCCACCGCCACCGCCAAAAATATCGCGTAAGTGTGCGATGTTTTTATCGCCATCGCGACCGCCGCGGTCTTGCAATCGTGACCGCCACCGCGACCGCTTTGGTTTGCGCACACCTTTATAGTGTTTTATACGCGTGGCGCATGAAGTAAAATTTCGAGTTTAGAAAAGCCCAGAAAATTTGTCACGGGTCGCTGCGCGACCCGAGACAAATTTTCACGGGGCTTTTCTAAACTCGAAATTTTACTTCATGCTTTGTCTGGGAATGGAAACACTCGTTTAAAACTTCAATTCTATTATAAAATCGACGAATGCCTGAAAATTACTTAAATAAAAATTCACTGAATATCATTAAAACCGGGAAAGTCAGAGAAAAGTCATGGAATTTTATTTAAATTGACTAAAACACTATCAAAAAAGCCATATGATTTTATTAAATTTATAAAATTAATTTAAATATCAAAAAAAAACAACAAAAACAATTTAACAAAATGGGGGTTTCTCACAGAAGAAACTTATATTAAAATGCCAGGCATAAACATCTTGAATCAGGGAAATTTCGGAAATATTTAACATTTCAGATTGTGGCTACCATGTCAGTTTTACTTTAAATAATATTAAACAAAATTTTGAAAACTAAATTATTATCTTTAAAAACATTTTCAGTCATTTAATGTTCTTATCGAAGCATTCAGTTTGAAGTTTCGAACGAGCGTTTCCACTCCCAGACTAAGCATGAAGTAAAATTTCGAGTTTAGAAAAGCCCCGTGAAAATTTGTCGAGGGTCGCGCAGCGACCCGAGACAAATTTTTTGGGCTTTTCTAAACTCGAAATTTTACTTCATGCGCCACGCGTATAAGACACTGATTTAACGAGAAATTTAAAAACACACAAAAGACATTTTTCATGTTAATCCTTACAATTAATTCGAATTATTTTTGACGATTCAAATCCTTTTGTAAGTATTCGAATAATTTTATAAATGTTCGAATCCTTTTATAAATATTCGGATCCTTTTATAAATATTCGAATCCTTTTATAAGGATTCGAATCACCCACAATTGGATTCGAATACCAATCCTCTCAAAATAATGTAACGAATCCGGATCGCGAATCCAGTTGAACTAAAGTATTCGAATACCTCTTTTGAATCCTCTAAAAGGATTCGAATCCAGGATTCGAATCCTGAATGATTCGAATCCTGCCCAGCTCTGGTACATATTAAGTTGGCAAATACAAGGTTCAGAGTTCTTTGGTAATTATTTTTTATAAAATTATACTGATTAACGTTTAGAAAATTGGCGCAGTGTTTGAGAGTTCTTGTACAATTATTAGTATCGAGATCGATTACATAGTTATTTAGGTTAAAATCGCCTAACATGATTGTAACATTTTCAAGAAGAGGTTGCCCTCTTTCAATTGTATTAACAAACTCCATTAACTGGTCAACGCTAACAGGTGGGCTAAAGTATACATTAATTAGACATATGACAGTTTTAAAAATTACCACTTTAACAAATATTAAGTCAACCGAGAGGCCGGACAAATTAGTAGAATCAAATATAATTTCTGAAATTATTAAGTCAACCGAGAGGCGGGACAAATTAGTAGAATCAAATATAATTTCTGGCGATTGTAATGAGAAATGGACCGCAATCAGCACTCCACCACCTTTACTTTTATTCGATAACTGAAAATCTCGATCCTTGCGATAAACTATGTAATTATAGTCAAACAACTCACTGTTTTTAACATTGTCAGACAGCCACGTTTCCGAAAATGCAATGACAGAAAAACTACTAGCAGCACTATAACGATAGACGTTATTGCATTTACAATTTAAACCGCGCGCATTTTGATAATAAATACCTACATCATAGTGATTATTTCGGAAAGGGTTTTTGAATAGTCGCACTGTTGTCTTTCGCGGCTAGACGGGTCATGTAGCGATGATTAATCAAGAACTGCTGGAACATCATTTGAGTCGTTGTTAATCTGTGAAGGAATAGCTGCAGGATTTTCGTTTTCTTCGGTACTATTTAAATAAAGGCAGGCAGGAAAATCGTTAAGTTTATCAATATCATATAAAGTATTGCCTACTTTTAATCTTTTCCCTACAATAGAGGCGGACAAACCCATATTTGAAGTAATTTGTCTCTTTTTTCTTAACTCATGTTGGATGGCTCGTTCTTCTTGCGACATATCTTTGTTAATATATATGCCTGTATTTTTTAGCAGGTTCCCTTTTCTTAACACTTGGTTTTTTAAATCAAATTTAAAAAACTTTACAAACATTAGTCGGGGTTTATCGGACCTCACTTTTCCTATGCGATAGGCGTCCCACAAGTCAGCTTTAATGTCCAAGTTTAATTTATTTTTAAATAAGTTAGTCGTAGCAGTAGCAGGTGTTTCATTTTCCACTTCTGGGAGACCCATGATTATAATTTTGTTAGATCTTTGCTGTCTATCAAGATCTACCATTGTGGTACTAATATCAGTAATCTGCTTTTTTAGCATAGCCACTTCATTTTTTAGTTCATTGTTCTCCTTTATAAGCGGTTCAAGTAGATTATTGCATAATGTATTAAAATAAGTTGTTAGCTCGGTTGTAATGTCAGTTTTTACAGTGCTAATCTGGGAGTTACGTATCTCTCTCAATGCATTCCTTATGATAGATAATTATGCTTATTCTATTAAATGTTATCTTTGCATTATTCGCATTTACTCTTATATATAATCTAATGCATGCTATTGTAGTCAGTTCCTGATAGAGTTCCAGCCTGTAATTAGTATTCGCGCGTATTGTTGTTGTAATTCAGTACTTATGTGTAATAAAAAATATATAATTAAATAAAAACGTTTTTTTTAAAAACCAACCGCTTGGTCGAAAAACGTAAATTGGGTTTGTAATTTATCAAATAATTCGTTATTGGAAATATCGTTCATTGTGGATAAAGAGAGGAAACAAAAAAAAAACAAAGGTGAATGGAGATTCGAGGACACAGATTCTTCACAACACGGGGCCTATCGTGTTGACTAAAAAAATACACAAACAAAGAGGGCCACGAAGAGAATAGGATTAATTATTTATTATTGGTAATAGGTGTTTAATATAGACAACTCTAATTACTTTAGAATAAATTAGGTTATGATTCGGTTATTATTTAATAAATTGATAAAGGTGGTTAAATAAGCAGAAGGTTCTCATAATTGATATTTGACTTTAATACTGACGCTTTGTTTTTACTTACTTGAGTAAGATATAGAAATACATTCACCAATTTTAATAGAATTCTAGACAGCAACAATAGCACGGTCTCACGGTTAAGGTTATATTGATTAAGTAGTAATTTAGTTTTCATCAATTTTATGTTACTATTAAAAATGATTGAATAAATAAGTTGTTCTTTCACGCCCATTGTTTATTTTGTTAGGGCGTAGGTAAAGTATCGTACGTTTCTCGAGTGGTATGGCAATTACATACTCGCGGAATACTGCACTCGCCGCTGCGCGGCTCGTGCGCAACATATCCGCTCATATGTAATATGCTGTATACCACTCTCGTGACGTAATATATTATTATTTCATAGGAATTTCTTTCTGATGGACAGTGTTTTAACAACTAAAAATATATTATTTTTTTATATATTTAATTGATGAGGCGGATACATGATGAAACTCCATAATACTATTTGAAATAAAACAACGCAGTTGGGAGGGTTTCACTTTTATTGTTGAACACTGCAACATGTTTCACCACACAGTGGCTTCATCAGGCAGATGAAATAATGATAATTATTTCATCTGCCTGATGAAGCCACTGTGTGGTGAAACATGTTGCAGTGTTCAACAATAAAAGTGAAACCCTCCCAACTGCGTTGTTTTATTTCAAATAACTAAAAATATTATGTAATAGTCATTTAATTTGATTTTTAAATTTGTGCAAGAACCCCATTAATTAATAATCGTCAAATTATCGATTAATCATATTAGAAGCCATTTAAATGATAAACTTGAACGTAAATGAATGAATCACCTTAAATTGTGTTTTCCCCACTAATCCCACTATCGAAAGAATTCGCGTCATATTTCATATGCAATACCTCATATCTATAAATAGAATGTTGCTGTTTTTCCAAGTTACAATCAATTAAATGCATCATTCAATGCAAGTCACTCAAGTGGGCAATGAATCTAGCAATTTGTTTTATTTTTATTTTAATTTGTTATATTATTTCGGCGGTATATCCAATATCAATATTGACTTGGTATTACAATTATAGTGATTGTTTCGAGGAAAAAAATACCGAGTCAAAACAAAAACTATGTCAAGAAGAAGGAATTTATGTAATTAGCAAACATGTTGTTCAATAATTTGGATAATAAGGTACGTAAAATGACGTGTCATTTAGTATTACTAGTAAAAAAATTGTGTATATTTTGATTTATTATAATAAATCCGTGTATGAGACTCACTTAAAATCATCTTAGTAATATCCACTTAAAGTCTATTCAGTAAATTCTGTATTGTGGAGGCTTCTACTTCCTTATACATGTAAATTACACAATGAAACACTTTTAACTTTGTTTGTATAACACGTTTTATTTAATGTGACTGCAGTTTCGACAAATTTAGCTTGTCATTATCAAACATGGAGTAACTTAAACTAGAGGTTTTACAGGTATATATACACAATTACAAGTAGCGGTAAAAATGGGGGTGTACATTAGGTCAACCTGGTCGTTAATTAAGGGAATTCCCGGATTAGCGCGGGCTTTGTGTATCTCTAGTGCTTCTAGCAAATTCATTTTACGACCCTTTTCGGCATGATGGATTATGGTAAGTACATCTTTTTCAAAAGTGTGATTTTTGTCTAAAAGGTGTTTTGCAAAAGACGACTTATCACTCTGTTTAAGCCGAAAAGAGCGCAAATGTTCCCTCAATCTTATGTTGAAATTATGACCAGATTGGCCAATGTATATCCCTTGACAATTGTGTATATATACCTGTAAAACCTCTAGTTTAAGTTACTCCATGTTTGATAATGACAAGCTAAATTTGTCGAAACTGCAGTCACATTAAATAAAACGTGTTATACAAACAAAGTTAAAAGTGTTTCATTGTCTATTCAGTAAAATCAGCTCAAATTCTGTACAGGGTGATTCAGAACAAATGTAAAAAGAATCACATCTTGTTTGGTGTTGTAGGCGTTCACTTTGTGGTACATCTTAAATACACTTGTAAATAAAACACTTTTTACTTTGTTTAACCACTGAATTTTACATTTAATTGTGTGACTAGTTTCGACTATCTTGTAGTCATTCTCAAACTAAAATTTGAGAATGACTACTAGATAGTCGAAACTAGTCACACAATTAAATGTAAAATTCAGTGGTTAAACAAAGTAAAAAGTGTTTTATTTACAAGAATCACATCTGTTTTAGGGGATCATTTGAAGGCAATAGATTACATAAACATAGATCCGATTTTAATTATTTACAACACTGATTTAAAGTTTATGAAATAAATAATTATTATGGAGAATCCCCTATTTTACGCAAAAGAAAACTTATTTAATTTTTATTTTCAGGGCCGATAACTCCTTCGTGGACGCGTCCAGCTCAAAGCCCTTCCATAATTTGACAGCATTTGGAAAGGTAAGCTTACTTATAGCCAGCCCACTGCAAATACTTTTAACTAATAAGAAAATAATAACTGGAATAATAATAATTACTCAATGGTTCAGCTGTCAAATTTTGCGTACGTGAGTTTAACTTTGCTGAACGCGTGCCGAAAGTGAAAGTGAAATGCGACTTACGAGTTGTCAAAAAAGTCTTCGAAACTTCATTGTCAAGGCAGCGAGTTGAAAAATACATTTACCTGCAACCACATGAGAAAACAGTGTTTTCTTAACCACCTTAACACATGGAAACAGCTATTGAGCCTGCGGTAATTTGTGACAAACAACCTTACATTTCACAAGCACCTGAAGTCAGAAGCAATGCAGAAAGCAATGAAAACCAACATATTGCAGTTAATACACAAAACTCAATGCGAAATGGTAGCTTTTCTTTTAATAACTGTTCTGTAGCTTTAAATAATCATTATCATTATAATAACTAGTTTGCACAAAATAATATGAAAATAGATAAAAATAAAACTTTTTGCCAGTTGCTACTTAAATCTACATTACTATATTTGGTGTTCGCATGAAAAGCAGATAGGTGGTTGCAGGTAAAACTATGTACAATACGCGTGTGGTAGGCATATTACGTGCTCGTGGAGTTAACACACTCGCCGTTGCGCGGCTCGTGTTTAACTCTACACTCGCACGTAATATGCTGTTTACCACACTAGTAATGTAATATACTATTACTGATCTTTAAACAATATAGAAAAAAAAAATATTGCCGAAACCCGGGATTGAACCGGGGACCTTTAGATCTTCAGTCTAACGCTCTCCCAACTGAGCTATTTCGGCTGATAAAATAAATTGCTCCAGTAATGTTTCCACCAAAACAATTATACAAAACTGAGTAGCGGTAAAAACTCTTAATTTTAAGAAATTTGTGATGATTTGTATTAATATTGACGTAAACATTTAAAAATGGTGCGTAATTTGGGTATTTATTTAAATTATTAATAAATTTAATATTTATTTATTCTTATATACATTTTAAATTGTAGTATTTTGTAATAATGGAGTTTCCGCAAATAAAGATATTATATTATATAAATATTTTTAATTTTAAGAAATTTGTGATGATTTGCATTGATATTAACGTGAACATTTAAAAATGGTATGTAGTTTGAGTACTTATTCAAATTATTTATAATTATCGGAAATTTGTCTTTCAAGTATACATGTTTCGACGCATACACTGTAGAGATGAGATAATCAGTTACTTTTCAATAACCGTTATTATCGTTACCAGTACAAAGAAATAACTACATATATTTAAATTAATGTATTAATGTAGTTGTATGAGTTACGTGAAGGTGTTAAGTCACTTAATTAAACACAGTTATATTCACTGAATCAAACACTTACTATGTTTTTACCACAAAATATTTATTGTATGTATATATATTATATTACACAAATATACACATAAATTCACGACTTAAGTTTCGACGTTTGACGGTCATTATCAAGTGACTTGATAATGACCGTCAAACGTCGAAACTTAAGTCGTGAATTTATGTGTATATTTGTGTAATATAATATATATACATACAATAAATATTTTGTGGTAAAAACATAATAAGTGTTTGATTCAGTGATCATGAATTACCACGTAGTTACGGTCGCAACCATCATTATGACAGTTATATTCCTTTCTTCACTTTTATTTTTCTTGCTTTTTTTTCGGGTACTAAGTACCCATTATCAATAGCTAACTGAATAAAAACCGATAAGTGTTTACAATATATACCTACTCGGACTAGGCGGAAAAACCAAAAAAGTAATTTGCATTTTGAAACGAATGCGGTATCTTGGAAATGGGGGTGTTGGGGATTATTCGGTTTCAGACTTGGGAGGGTTTACAATGATGTTAATGAGGGTTATCTGTTGGGTAATAAATTTAATAAGGGGTTCATTATTGGGCTTAAATCGAAATTGAGTAGTTCTGTCTGTTTCTATCGCTTTCAACATGTTTAATTGATAACTGCTGGATTCTTTTAATAATTTAACTTTATTTATGTTGAATTTGTGGCCTGTTGTCAAAGTATGATGAGCGATTGCTGATTTGTCAGGGTTTTGGCTTTTGATGTGGTACATATGTTCTTTGAATCTAATGTGCACGTTTCTTTTTGTTTGTCCAATATACAATTTAGTACAATTATTGCAATTGACTGAGTAAATCCCTGAATTCAGCAACTGGTCTTGTTTTTCAAAAGTATTACCCAATAACATTTTAAGTTTGGTATTGGTGTAATGTGCAGGAATGAAATTGTATTTTTTGAATATTTTATTTAAATGTTGGTTGGTTTTTGGCTCATGAATTATTTTTATATATTTCTTATTGTTGTCTGTTTCTAAAATTGGTTCTAAAGGGGTTGTGGATTGGATGTTATGATGTCTTATGTGTCTGTTGATTAATTTTTGAATTGTTCTCTTATTATAGTTTAGATATTCTGCAATTTTAAATATGAATTTAAATTCTTTTTTCCTATTTTCTTTTGAAATTAGGAGTTTTACTGCTCTGTGGATCATGCTATTAAAAGAAGCTAATTTATGTTTAAATGGGCTGTGTGAACTTGAGTGAATATAATTGAAAGTGTGTGTGGGCTTTCTGAAAATATTGAAATCTAGTTTATTTTTGTTTCTAATTACTATTAAATCTAAAAATGGAAGTTCGTTGTTGAATTCTAATTCAAATGTGAAATTAATACTGGGGTATAAGTTGTTGAGGTTGTTGACAAATTGTTTGATATCTCTGTTTGGTTCAATAATAGCAAAAATATCATCTACGTATCTCATCCATATTCTAGGAAAATAATCTAGAGTGTTTTTGGCCTGATTTTCGAAATGGTTCATAAAAATGTTTGCTAAAAATGGCGAAAGCGGGTTACCCATAGCGGTACCAAATGTTTGTTTGTAGAATTTTCCGTTAAATTCAAATGTGTTAAAATCCATGACCATTTCGGTGAGTTTAATGTAGTTATCTATTTTGTCTTTTGGGACGCAATTTTCAATTAATAAATCTTTTAAAATGTTAATGGTTATATCAATAGGTATACTGGGGAACAGTGACTCTACATCAAATGAAATTAATTGTTCATTTTGTTGAATATTTGTGTTGGTTAATTTGTTTGTGAATTGAAAAGAATCTTCAACGGAAAAGTCGTTATTTATTTTTAATTGTTGGAATTCATGAACCAGCCATTTTGCAATTTTGTACGTGGGTGCGTTGATATTGGAGACAATAGGTCTATATTTATTTCCCGGTTTATGGATTTTGGGTAGGCAATATAATTTTGGTAATTTTGGATTACTGATTTTTAATTTATATGCGAGCTTTTTATCAATTAAACATGTTGGAGTTTTAAGGAAGTTATTGATTTTGTTCGTATACGTTTTTAGAGGATTTTTTGTTAGTTCAACATATGCGCCGGATTCTAACATTTGTTTCACGTTGTCAAAATAATCAGATTTGTTGACAATTACAATCGCATTACCTTTATCCGACTTCAGGTAGAAAACGTCTTTTTCTTTAAGGTTTTTTAAGGTTTATATTTCCGGGTTATATTTTCTGCGCTGACGGTTGTCTTTGTTCTTCATTAAACATTTCTGTATTGTTTCTTTTGTGGTAATGCGGAACGCTGTTGCTTCTTCTTCTTTTAATTTCGTCGCGGCAATTTCCAGGTCGTTGATTAAGCAAGCAAGAAAAATAAAAGTGAAGAAAGGAATATAACTGTGTTTAATTAAGTGACATATATTTAACGTTATTTAATAACTGATACTAAATGTAGTATACATTTTTAATAAATTAATTTATAACGTTTTAATAATCTCGTTAAAAACCGTGATTTTGTAACGATTGCGTATCGTTAATGATTTTGTAACATTATTCCAGAATTGTAGTAACAGTTACTGAAGTTAACAGTTACTGAATATCAGAGCTGGGATGAATCCTCAAAAACATGATTCGAATCACGAATCCGAATCACCTAATATGATTCGAATCACGAATACTCGAATAAAGGATTCGTAAGTGAAAAATATGATTCGAATCCTCATTTTTGAATCACGGATACAAATCCTTTAAAAATAAATTTGAATCTATTATTTGCAACCAGTAATATTTTATTCCATCAGTTTCTATTAACAAACATGTTCATTTACCGACTAAATATCTGATTATATAATGATTTTAATTAATATTGATATATGTGTTATTGAACTTCATTTTGAATCTGTGTTTTATACGCCTGGCGCATGAAGTAAAATTTCGAGTTTAGAAAAGCCCCGTGAAAATTTGTCTGGGGTCGCTGCGCGACCCTCGACAAATTTTCTACGCGGGGCTTTTCTAAACTCGAAATTTTACTTCATGCTTAGTCTGGGAGTGGACAACACTCGTTCTTAGAAGTTTCAAATTAAAGGATCACTCTAGATTACTAAGTTTATTACCGAGTTACAAAGGCTACAGCTTGAAGTGCCAATCATGGTCTTCGGAGACCGAAGGACTACAGGGAATCGAAGTTTATTTACAAGAAAACAACGAATATCTGAAGGTTTACAGCATGGATAGGAAAGAAAACATCCAATTTTAAAAAAATATCGAAGTTGGGTTGGTTTTCAGTGCGTTTTTAACTTCACTTTAAATCAGTGTTTTATACGCGTGGCGCATGAAGTAAAATTTCGAGTTTAGAAAAGCCCCGTGAAAATTTGTCTCGGGTCGCTGCGCGACCCTCAACAAATTTTCTACGCGGGGCTTTTATAAACTCGAAATTTTACTTCATGCTTAGTCTGGGAGTGGACTGTCAAGATTTTCTACATGTCGAGATTTTTGATATTTCTAGATTTATGTCGATTAATTCACAGTTTGTTATTGTATTAAATGCAACTTTAATATTAAATAAAAACGGTTTTTTTTAGGAATAGAATATATTAGTTGGGTTGGTTTTCAGTGCGTTTTTAACTTCACTTTAAATCAGTGTTTTATACGCGTAGCGCATGAAGTAAAATTTCGAGTTTAGAAAAGCCCCGTGAAAATTTGTCTCGGGTCGCTGCGCGACCCTCGACAAATTTTCTACGCGGGGCTTTTCTAAACTCGAAATTTTACTTCATGCTTAGTCTGGGAGTGGACCGTCAAGATTTTCTACATGTCGAGATTTTTGATATATCTAGATTTATGTCGATTTATTCACAGTTTGTTATTGTATTAAATGCAACTTTAATATTAAATAAAAACGGTTTTTTTTAGGAATAGAATATTCACCAATTAAGAGCCGAATAAATTATAAAGTTAACTCTAAAAGTTAATTTTAGGTAAAATTTTGGATCTTTTTCTATGATTTCAATGAATGGTTTATTATATTACATACGTCGATTTTTTAAAAGAGTTACATTTAAAATTCAAACGAGTGTTGTCCACTCCCAGACTAAGCATGAAGTAAAATTTCGAGTTTAGAAAAGCCCCGCGTAGAAAATTTGTCGAGGGTCGCGCAGCGACCCGAGACAAATTTTCACGGGGCTTTTCTAAACTCGAAATTTTACTTCATGCGCCACGCGTATAAAACACTGATTTCAAGTGAAGTTAAAAATATACTATTAACGTTGGATATTTTTCATGGTTAAGTAACCAAATATGCATTCACAAATATTTGAATTATTCGAAAATTTTAATATTTATATTCAAATATGAATAATTTAGTGATTTAAATATTCATATTGGAATATTTAACTATTTGAATTAATCGAATTCGAATCCCAGCCTTAATAGCGATGATTCGAATTATTTAGGAGGATTTTAATCCATGTATCAGGATTCGAATTTTATAAGGATTCGATTCCTTTTATAAGGATTCGAATCCTTTTATAAGAATTCGAATCTTTTTATAAGGATTCGAATCATCTACGTTTGGATTCGAATCCTTTTAAAAAAATGTAACGAATCCGGATCACGAATCCGTTTTCACTAAAGTATTCGAATACCTCTTTTGAATCCTCTAAAAGGATTCGAATCCGGGAATCGAATCCTGAATGATTCGAATCCTGCCCAGCTCTGGAACTTTCATATAAACCCATGTGTTAAAACGCAAACGCTTGCGCCCGCTCCCGTTCCGCCTCGCGTTCAAAACGTCCATGTAAGAGCGACCTAATAAATAAGTTATTTCAATACTTTTAAATGTCCAAATTTTGAGTTTTCGCGTATAACTCGAAAATAATTGAAGATAGACAAATCTTGATTAGGCATATGAAAAAGAGCTCTGGAAGTATATTAGTTTTTGTTTGTCATTCATATTTATGGTACTGTACTTGAAGAAACCATCGAAAATACTGCATCTTGTACAGATAAAGAAATCTTACACCATCCTGTATGTAGGAATTTCTAAACAGTGCCAGCGCCCGGCTAGCTCAGTCGGTAGAGCATGAGACTCTTAATCTCAGGGTCGTGGGTTCGAGCCCCACGTTGGGCGATTATTTTTAAATCTATTAAAAATTGATAAAATTTTATTATTGCAAAAATTAAAAAAATGATAGTAAGTAAGCAGCATGTCTATTACAATTAAGAACGCATTAATTAGATTCTAACAACATGGAAAAAACTCAACTTAAAAACTTTAATGGTTTGAATGTTTGGTAGGTTTAGTAAATATTACATCACGGTCATTCCATAAATAAGTGCACACTTTTTAGGGGTACATCAGGGATTTTAGCGAATTTCACATATATTATAAAGGCTATCAAGACATGACTTTTGCTTGTTACTAAAGGCTATTGTGTCAAAAGTTATAACAATATAAACTTTTAGTACACTACATTCTCACTGTCCCGTGTGTTTTTATTCTAGAATGCCTTAAATTCACTCATAAAAATGTTCAATCTTATAGAACTCATAGCCAAGTACATGCACATAACGCACGCAATAAAAATAACATCCAGCCATGTCACATACGACTGACTAAATGCAAAAATGGAATACATTTTTATGGTCCGATACTGTACAATATACTCCCACAAAATGTGAAGTTACTTCCAAATATAAAATTCATAAAGTTAATTAAAGAATACTTGTCCACCAGGGTGTTCTATAGCATTAATGAATGTCTTGCACACAAATTCTGTGATTTCTCACCAACGGGTCAAGAGTAAACCATTGTCTTGTATTTCATGTATTAGACTAAGCTTAATTTAATCTTATTGCTTTTTAACATTAATAGTCTTTGTTATTATCTGTTTTATATATGTAGATAAACCTAGTCTTAATTATAATTTTAATATCAATGTTTTATTTATAGGCTCATATTATTTTATTTTATAGTTCAAATACTAACTGTATTGTTTCGAGTTTACGTGAAGTGATTAATCACAAATAGAAAGACTGTTATTCCTTACTTCACTTTTTATTTTTATGTTAGATGTACATTTCGAGACACAAGGTGCTCATTATCAATAACAAACTGTTTGTTATTGATAATGAGCACCTTGTGTCTCGAAATGTACATCTAACATAAAAATAAAAAGTGAAGTAAGGAATAACAGTCTTTCTATTTGTGTTCAAATACTACTTTATGACTAGTGTAAACTTTATGTACTGGCACGCAATAAATATATTATTATATTATTATTATATTTTGAACTCAAAATATCATAAGCCGTTACCTATACAAAAAAAATTATTCTGTACTTTTTTGTGCTTAAATATTCAAAATTTGAAATTCAATTTTTTGCAAAACGAAAAAACGTTATTTAGATAGATTTTTTTAAATAAATAAAACATATGTCAAAAAATAATCAAATACTCATGTTTTAATTTTCTTACAAAAATTATATGTTATACCCTGATCCTTCCTAAGAATGTTTCCGTTTTCAAAAGTATGGGTACTTTTAAAGTTTTTGAGATATGATTTTTTTACCCGAGCGCTGCATTGACATGACGCGCTCCCGCCATTGGTGTTAATGGCCCGGATCGCGGCGTGCGCTGCGAGTCCCGCTTAATAAACCAAGAGAATTTTATTTATTCATTGTTTAACCTGAAATTAAGTAAGTTAAGTTGTAAATTAAATCTAATTATATATTCGTAATTAGTTTTATGTAACAATTTCGCTTATGATTGTATCTAACACAACTGCACTTTATAGACTCCGTGGCGCAACGGTAGCGCGTCTGACTCCAGATCAGAAGGTTGCGTGTTCAAATCACGTCGGGGTCAAGCTACTTTTTTAACCTTTTTTTTAAGTCGCATTCTATATATATATATATATATATATATATATATATATATATATATATATATATATATATATATATATATATATATATATATAATAATCTTTATTAAAGATCAGTACAAAATAATTGTTTACAATATGGAATGAAATGTATACATCTTAAAATTTGATCTTGATCTTTGAAGGGCTATCGACCAGAGGTCTTTCAGCCCGTAGTCTGCTGACATTGATGTTTTAGTTTATGTTATTGATGAGATGAGATGTACTGATAGATGGTATTTGCTGGATGCTTGAATTTAGGATTTTGATTGGGATTGCGGGAAAAGCATAGGTGATTTAGGGTGTCTACGATGTGTGGGTTGGTGGCGAATTTTGTAATTAGATGTGTGATGCGTTCTTCAATTGGTATTAACTGGGTACGTTGATATAGGAGGGCATTAGAAGGGTTATGGAGTGGATTATCTGGATGCCTAATTTTTGTTAGTATTCTAATGATCGTTCACCTACTTGTATATTTTTTAAGGATGTGGGATTGGGTTCATAGAATAGGATAGCTGCATAATCAAGCAGAGGCCGGCAAATCATTTTATAAATGTGTACTGCTGTGTTGCTTGAAATTCCTTCATCCTTATGTAAAGTTAATTAAAGGAAAGGCACTTGGTATTGTTTCACAATTAAATCTTTATTCCGACTAGTTTCGGTTTGTTAGACCATTTTCAAAGGAATGTAGTCTGAGAAATTAATTCAAGAAATCTTTCATCCTTGTAAGGATCTGAAGTGCCGAGCCCTCGCATTCTATTTTACTAGGAAATTATAGTTTTACAAAATAATTAAAAGTTGAAAAATTAAAAAAAAAAATACCTGCAGACATTTTTGATTGAAAACGTTGATAGGATCAACATTTCAATTGAGACATTTTTCTAAATATTTGCACAAGGAACAATGGTTAATTATTTTTGCGTCTGTTTTGTGTTAGGTATATAGGGACTTTTTCTTTTAAGTATACATATCCCGAAGCGTATGAGACATTCGTTGTTTTTTTAATAAGTTCATTTTGAAGCTACTAATGAGTGTTAATCCTTGGCTAAGCATGAAGTAAAATTTCGAGTTTAGAAAAGCTTGAAAATTTAGTTTAGTCGCTCCGCGAAGCGGAGCGACCAAACCAAATTTTTCTAAACTCGAAATTTTTCTTTCGACATTTAGTAATAATAATAATCTTTATTTAGCATCTTTGCTATATAATAACATAGAAAAATATATGTATATCTATATATATATATATATAAAATAAACATTTGATCATCCTTAATCTATAAATTGTGTATGTATAATAAATTTATCACATAATAATACTTAATATATAATCTTTTTACTACTTTAATAAAATCAGTCTAAAACCATACTTAAATATCTATGTAAAAATAATAAATCCATAATACAACAATACTTATACATTTATGCAAAAAACAATAACTAAAAAGGTAATAATACTTATTTAAAATTTGTACTTATACATATAGGAACAATTAATAATATATACACATAATACACTACGACTATTTCTGAAGACTCTTCAAGTAATCTAGCAACTTTGATTTAAACTTATTAATATTTTTTTCTTCTTTTATTTTTATTGATAGCTTGTTGTGTTCTTGAGCAGCTTTAAAAAAGAGTGAATTCTGTCCTGCCTTTGTGTTTTTGAATGGGAGAAAAATATTTCCTCTGCCTCTTGTGTTGTACGTATGGATGTCTGCATTAGTGATGATACTTTCATCAAAGTATTTGGGCATCTTCCCAGTGTAAACTTTGTGAATAATAATAATTAGTCTTACTAGACAAGATTTTTCGTTTTAGTTCTAAATTTGTATTTAATTTAAGTAAAAGTAAATATTTTTATTTAACATGCAAATTATAATTTTTGCAGTTGGTTGTCAAAGAAATGAACCGTCTTGGTATGATGATTGACGTTTCTCACGTTTCCCACCAAGTGATGAACGACGCCATCAAAACAAGTAGAGCACCTGTCATCTTTTCACATTCCTCAGCTTTTGCGGTACTCGGACATCACAGGAATGTCCACGATGACACATTGCAGTTAGTGGTAAGTAAATCTTTAGAGAAATAAATGATTTATCAAAATATAACGACTTTATTGGAATATTGGTGAAACATTTTTAACGAATAATAAGAAAGGATACATTAAACACAACACTGTGTTATTAACCAAGTGGTTTTTTTAATGTATCCTCAATTATTATTAATACAGGGTGTAATTGGTTTCTCTAGTAGGGCTACGATTAAAATTCGGATATTCGTGGTACCCGGATATTTAAATATTTGGATATCCGGATTAAATCAAAATTATTCGAATAGCCGAATATTTGGATTTTAACTATTCGAATAATCGGTTATTCGATAAAATAAAAATTATTTGAATAATCGGTTTTTCGTATTATCCGGATATCCGCATTATCCGAATATCCACATTATCTGGATATTCGCAATATTAGGATATTTCGAATATCCGCATTAAATAAAAATTATTTGAATAATCGGTTTTTCGTATTATCCGGATATCCGCATTATCCGAATATCCACATTATTTGGATATCCGCAATATGAGGATATTTCGAATATCCGCAGCGATTTTAGCATATAGCCAGGTATCGATACGGTAAAATATCGTAGTGAAAAGTATCGATATTCAAATTGCCTATAATATTCGATACCAGATATTTCAGATTTAATATTTACAATTATTTCATACTGTACATTATTATTTAAAGGCTTTCACCTGATATTGATAATATTGCCAAGAATAGTTTAATGACGGTTACGAAGTTATCAACATTCACCTTTTACAAAATGATAATAGTAATATTTCAATGTTTTATACGCGTGGCGCATGAAGTAAAATTTCGAGTTTAGAAAAGCCCCGTGAAAATTTGTCTCGGGTCGCTGCGCGACCCTCGACAAATTTTCTACGCGGGGCTTTTCTAAACTCGAAATTTTACTTCATGCTTAGTCTGGGAGTGGAAAACAATCGTTTTGTCGATTTATAAAATGTTCATGAGTTTTTTGATATTTATGCCCGGTATTATAAACGATTAATAAATCATTAGATAACTATTTGTGGAGTTCATTTATTCACCTAGTAAACTAATAGGCAAATAAAATTGCATATTATAAAGCAAACCTACCAAATAAATAGCAAAATTCGAGAAATAAATAATTTAATTAGTAGATTACAGACCGAAATTTATTTATTTATTTACGGAAAAAATCCTTTTTTATACATTTAAATATACAAAATACTTAAAGCTATACATATATGGATGTGACAAGTGACACATTTTCATTGTGGTCATAGCAGGAACTATCAATTTATTAAATTGAATTGACAATATTTCAAATTAAATTGTCAATCAAATTGGAAATTTATTATAATTCAGTGTAATTATGGAGAATAACTGTGGAATAGGACATAATTACACAGAACAAGAAAAAGAAAGTTTATTAAAAATTATAAAACACTTAAGCGAGTGTTTTCCACTCCCAGGCTAAGCATGAAGTAAAATTTCGAGTTTAGAAAAGCCTGAAAATTTGGTTTGGTCGCGTAGCGCGAAGCGCGGAGCGACCAAACCAAATGTTCAGGCTTTTCTAAACTCGAAATTTTACTTCATGCGCCACCGGTACAAAACACTGACATATTACGAAGTTTAAAATACACCGCTAAACTTTACATTGAATCAGTGTTTTGTACCGGTGGCGCATGAAGTAAAATTTCGAGTTTAGAAAAGCCTGAAAATTTGGTTTGGTCGCGTAGCGCGTCGCGTAGCACTTGGATTTGCTTCTAGTGATGAAATTATCATTCGCTCTTATTTTCGACAATTTAACTTCTTTATTATACACATGCCTATACTTTTTAAATGAATTAATTGTTTCAGACAAGAAACAGTAATATCTTTTAGAAGCTGTAATTTATTTCGCATATCTATTAGGTTTTTGGTGTACCAGTGTATATTATTTATTTTGGAAATATCATTCTTTAACTCTTTCAGAGGGAAAGCTTGGATAAAACAATTTTTGAAAACCGTGATAAAATTTTCTAATTGCTTGGAGGGAGTATCGCAAAAATTCCAAACAATATCATCCAGCATCTGATAAAGTATAAATTTACCAGATTCAGTAATTGGCCTAATGATTTTTGTGTAATTAGCTTTGGAATATTATTACAGTCCAAGTTTCCTATGATACCTATATGATCTGATAATGAATTGTTTAAAGGCATAGTATTATGTTGATTAACATTAATAAACACATTATCAAGAGTATTGTTTAAACGAGTAGTGAAAAATACTCATTTATTTAAGCCATATGAGTTTAGTAAATCACAGATCGTTGTGCGTTGTCATCTGATTCATTAAAATGGACATTATAATCACCTCCAATCAATATAGTGTTATTCATAAAATCAATTAAATCTAAGACAGAACATAAAAGATTTATAAAAGTACTAAAATTTCCACTTGGTGATTGATACAATAAAATAATAATAATTTTCAGGTGAGGTAGATGTACAGCACACAATTCGCAATGTAATTCAATGGATTTGTTATTAATGTCTTCCAACGTTATGAAGGGAATTCCTTTATTTAGTAGAATTAAAACACCACCATGTATGTGGGTTGTCCTTGAGAAATGGCTTACAGATAACATGTTGTTTATCACATAACTATCACTTTCGTGTGGTTTGAGCCAATGTTCACTTATACACATAATATCTAAGGAGGATGTTTCCAAGATAGAATCAAGATGGTTGTATTTCGACCTAATACCTTGAATATTAAGGAAAAGATATTTTAGTTAATTTCTGTTAATGTTGTTTAAGTTGGCTTCTTTTTAGATCCTCTCTTGAAAAAATAACGCCCGATTGATATTCCCTCTGGCCAGTTGGAAGGGTCCATTAGTTTAGAATTTTCTTTGGCCGACATATAAACTATTACAATCGGGACAACACATTTGGCACACTCCAGACTTTTTGTACCGGTTTATTCTGTTTATTTAAAGCTTTAAACGCGCGTTGTCCACTCCCAGATAAAGCATGAAGTAAAATTTCGAGTCTAGAAAAGCCTGAAAATTTGGTTTGGTCGCATAGCGTTAGGCGACCAAACCAAATTTTCAGGCTTTACTAAACTCTAAATTTTACTTCATGCGCCACGCGTATTAAACACTGACATATTGTTAACAAGTGAACATTACTTGAATTTAGTGTCTTATACGCGTGGCGCATGAAGTAAAATGATAACAAAATAAATCGCTAACAGAAAAGTAGCCTTTTAGTTCATTCTCCTAATTTTTAAGACTAGGGGATGATTGATCCCCTAAATCCCTCCCACTGCCTGAAGTAATTTGCTTTGGAATATAAGCTTACTTCAAGAAAATATCCCTGTATGCTGCTACTAATGTAAACAATATACAGGCTAGATTTGTGGCTAGAGTTTCTAGATTCCAAAAACTGAATGTTTCCTAAACACTAAAGAAAATCACGTTTTTTTAGAAAGAGCATAGAGGAATCGTCATGGTAAATTTCTATTCGGGTTTCGTTAGCAAGGAAAACGCTTCAATTAATGATGTTGCAAGTAAGTAATAATAATAATTAGATTTAAGTAATTTAAACAACGTTTCAATTTATTGAAACGTTGATCAAACAATATTTAAATTTTTGTGCTTAAGTGAGAATCACTTGCTGGAAAAAATATCAGAAATTTAAATTTTTATTAAAATAAAACAAATTAAACACTTTCAAATATATATTGTGCATTCGCTATAATTGTTTCGCCACACTGTGGCTTCTTCAGGCCTGAAGAAGCCACAGTGTGGCGAAACAATTGTAGCGAATGTTCAATGTATATTTGAAAGTGTTTAAATTGTTTTATTTATATAAAAGTGAAGACGAACTTTCAACATTTATCAGCCTTATCAATCAATTTTTTGAAATTTAAATGTTTGCTCATAAAAGGTTACAATCACAATATTTATACTACATTGCTGAAATTTTAATATAAGAAAGTCAAAGAACGCTGCTAAACTTATCATTATTTATAGTTTTCGAAAATGGTATTTCAAGTGGTGTAAAAAAAATTAACAGATGTTAAATATTAACCTTTTTTTAAAATTATTATTTAGTTAAGAACTGACCTGTGTAAAACATGTACATTGTTGTTACATCAATAAATATGAATATGAATATGAACCAATTTTGTCATATAATTTAGCCGCATTTAAAAAGTATTTCTATATTTTTTTATGTTAAAAAGTCTAATGACAAATTTCATGATTGATGTTGTGATTGAATTATAAAAATATAATTGTTAGTTTTGCCATAACACTAATTGTCATTTTCGTCGCATAATCTAGCGAAAACCTTTCTTATTCGCCTCGGATTTAAAATGGTTTTCATTTTAATTTTGAATTAACTAGATACAAACATGTGTGACTTCTTAATTTTACCTAATTATTATAAATACAGTTCGACGAAAAAAAAAGTGGTATCCCCTTAACGGGACAACTCATACAATATTCTAGTTATAATTTTCAATTTTTAGATCATATCAATTATATTGCAAAAGTGGCTGGTGTGGAATCTGTCGGAATTGGTGGGGATTATGATGGTGTTGACAGGTATATTTTTTTTTAAAAATTGTAACAGTTTGTTTTCTAATTTTAACAACTCTTGTCTTCACTAACTTGATTTGAATTTATGCATTTTTCAGTATGCCAACTGGACTGGAAGATGTTTCAAAATATCCCGATTTATTTAACTTACTGCAAAGTGAGAATGCTACTCTATGGACTGACGAAAATTTGAAAAAGCTGGCAGGTGAAAATTTCTTGAGGGTGTTTAAAGAAGTTGAAACGGTGAGTTAAGTCATACGATACTAGAAAATTAAAATGTGTAAGACACATAAAACTTAAAATTAAATTATACAGGGTTTTTTTATTGCATTTCACTATTGATCAAATGAGATTCACTATAGATTCCGACCATTTTATTACTAGCAAACATCGCGTATCTATTTAATCACCTCGTAAGTTCAAACAAGATAAATTCAAATTCAAAACTATTTGAATTCGAGAAAATAAGCTCACGCTTCTTATAGTTTGCACACTTTAAACATAATATATAAAATTACGAAAAAACTATTCGTGAAAATGCAAACAATGTCTTAATTAATAAGACAACTTAAGACGATAAATACCTCGTAAGTAATAACATCTTGATCACGTACAATTTTTATTTTTGGAGATTTGCGTGAGTGCATTAAATATTTTAAACCTCAAACATCCCTTATTTAATACGGATGTGTTTATTACTGTGCACCCGCCAGTACACGTGCAGCCCTAATTATAATCTATTCTTATCTAAATAATTGCCTACAATATATATTTGATATTCATGCTCCTGAAATCACAGCAAGAGTTACAAAGAAACCTGCCCCGTGGCTCACCACTACAGAAGAGATGATGGTATCTAGAGATAGGGCTTACTCTATATTTAAGAAAAGTAGAAAACAAACTGATTTTATCTCATATAAGTAATGGCGAAATATCGTTAACTCAACTGTGACTAAAGAAAAGAAAGCTTACTTCGAGAGTATGACTAAAAATAATTCAAATATGTGGAAATTCCTAAAAAATAATGGTATAATCAATAAAAAAAAACGTGGTATACCAGACAGCCTTAAGAATGTAGACCCAATCAACAATTATCTGACTAACTCAATCAAAAGTCAACCCAACAATGAGTTACAAAAGATCTTTTAGGTCGAGGTAACTTCGGAAGGCCCAGAGGCCATACGACCCACCGACCCCATAACATAACATAACAACCCAACAATGAGATAATACTATATTACAAAAACAACATCCATGACAATGTAAGAAGTTTATTTAACTTTAATTTAGTTTGTGTCGATGATGTAAGTAATATCATTGATAATATTGATACAAACGCAATAGGCTGGGATCGATCATTGCTTGATCGATCCTTGAGATACTCGATCTTGCCCATCACTAACAAAAACTCTTTAAGTAATCCTTAAATAATAATTTATAAATAACTCTTTCTTTAAATATTGTAGGTGAGAGATGGTATGATAACTGAAGAACCTCAAGAAACTTGGATTGCCATTGACGATCTCAACAATGTTCAAGACGATATCGAGCAATTATGGAAGTGCCGTACTTTATTGAACAACACGAGTCTGTCTCCTCAAGGGAGATCTTCCGCAAATGTCGTTACAGCGAATTACATGTCTCTATTTGCATCCATCCTCTATTTCTTTTTACTGTTCTAAAACATAAAAAATACAAGAAATGTTATAAATCTACTTTAAAAGTAATTTATGTATTAAATTGAACAATTTGTATAATTTTATAAATAAGTATTAATAGAGATTGTGTTTTTAAATTATTTAATATTATTATTTTTATAACAGAAGTCGGATTATAACTTTACCAACTGAAAATTTAGATTTGTTGTTGCGAAGTGTAATTTTTATAAGTTGTGTGGTAAATAAATACAGTGACTGATCAACAGAGTTTAGATGCCAAGGTCATTAAAGAATACGCCGTTTAAACAAAAAAATCATAAAATCCATTATGAACAATATTTATCTTTTAAGTGTTTAGCAAAGACCACTTAATGTTGATATAGAAATGATCCGAACGAAACATGTCCTTCTAAATATAAACAGATTCAAAAATAGGCATTGGAAATATCGCCGAGAGTAAATGAACGGGAGAGTAAAACACGAATATTTGTTACATTTTCACGAGGCAGTATTAGTCAGTACAAGTCGAATCAATGCGGTTATTACTACACGTGATAAAAGATAACGTTCGCGATCCAGACTTAATGTCATTCTATATTTCCTCTTTGTTGTTGATATTAAACCGAACGGACGGAAACGCCGCCACCAGTTTCTGATTAACATTCAAAGCAAACAAACAAAACGAACCGAACGAACGATGGATGGGAGGAAAATTGTTTTGTGCGTTGTAATTTTCATTTTTTGCGTTGGATTGCATGTTTCTAGTAAGTTTTAATATGTATTTATATGAACTGTACACTCGACATTTTTATCATAAATATACATATCCTGATGTGTATCCGTAAATTTGCAAACATTCTAACAAGTGTTTTCACTCCCTGATTAAGCATGAAGTTTTTATTAAGTATACATTCTCGATGCATATTCTGTAAATGTCCAGTCATTCGTTATTTTTATAATAGTGTTTAATTTGATCTCCTAACTGGTGTTTCCACTTCTAGATGATGCATGAAGTAAAATTTCGAGTTCAGAAAAGCGTTAAAATTTGGTTTGGTCGTTCCGCGAACAAGCTAAACTAAGTTTTCAGGCTTTTATAAACTCAAAATTTCAATTCGTGCGCCACGCTCAGTGGCGTATATGGGGAGAGGGGTGGGGGTTTAGGGGGTTATAACCTCCCCCCCCCCGAAATTTTAGCAAAATCACATTTAAGACCAATTATAATGAGTTACAATTAAAACACAAAAATAAATGTTATTAGACTTCATTAAATTTAAATCTTAGTTGTTTATTTGGTTTTTAAATTTTATATTATTTATATTAAATTTATTAATTGGTAAGAAATAGGGATGTTCGAGATATATGGATAAATTGAAGTATCGATATTTTTATGGAAAATAATCGATATTTCTTGTTTTGATATATTGCTAATATCGATACCGTATGGACAATATCTTTACACCATGCTAATTATTCATTAGACGCCATCTATTGTATTGCCGAAAAGAAAAAGTTAACAAAATGAAGGAATTTTTATCTCCTAAATATACCTACACATCTCAAATCAAATTAATTGAGAACATCAGATTTTTAAAGATTTGATATGTGTTATAGTTTGACTCAAAATCAGTGATTTATACGCGTGGCGCATGAAGTAAAATTTCGAGTTTAGAAAAGCCTGAAAATTTGGATTTGCCGGGGCGCGACTCGCTTCGCTCGCGCGCCCCGGCAAATCCAAATTTTCAGGCTTTTCTAAACTCGAAATTTTACTTCATGCTTAACCTGGGAGTGGAAACACTCGTTGGAAGTTTCAAATTAACCGCTTTTATAAAAACAGATTTAATACTTGTGGATGTTAGTAAAGCTCTTTGAAAATAGTTAGTTTCCTTTAAAGAATTCTAAAAATCTTTAAAATTATGGCTAAATATAAAATCTATATGAGGTTTTTTCTCAGCTTTTACTAATTGTATACTAATTAATTAATTGAAGTAAACAAATAACTTATTTTTTAGATGCCACAATGTGTAAACCTCTCTCGAAATTTAAAATAGACTGCAACACTTGTTTCTGTAGTCGAGATGGCGCCAGATATGCATGCACAAGGAAAGCCTGTCGCGGAGAACCAGTAAGTCAATTTTTAATTTTCACATACAGGGAATTCATGTAAGTGTACATATCCAGATGTATGCGATGTAAATTTTCTGCATACGTTGTTTTTTAAATAAGTTAAATTTCAAGTTTATAACGAGTGTTTCCACTCCTTGATTAAGCATGAAGTAAAATTTCGAATTTAGAAAAGCCTGCAAATTTGGCTTGGTCGTGTAGCGCGTAATGTGGTGATCACATAGCTTCTCTAGCGTTTTTATCATAAACGAGAATAAGGTCTAAATGATTTTGCGTTTGTGTAGTCATTCCTGCAAGGTTTTTTACCATTCTCCAGAACCTAGGCACGTAACGGAGCTCCAGGCAGCCGCGGTAGATGGCCCCGAGCAGCGTCACGAGTCCAGGCGGTCCCCATTGAAGCAGGGCCGGATATATCCCAACCGATTCTGGAGACGTATGGCTTGAATGATTTAATTGCCCTTGTTATGGTTTGGTCTGTAATTATCTTCATAGCTCATTTCTTATCCTCGTCGTTCGGCACGGTTGAGTTTTGCTTGACATCGTGTGTATCGACGTCTAGTGTTTCCCACCCGGGGAAGTGCGTTTGTAACATTTGCTGGGGGGTCTCCTTTTCATTTCAGGTTACTTCTCCATCTTCTTTTCTTATGGTTCCAAGGTAATGGAGGTCCTTGGAAAGTACTTTTGGAGTCTAGCAGCATTTCTGAGCAAAACTCATTACATGATTCATCGAGAAGATTTCTATACCTAAGTCTATCTGTTCTGCGAGAGTTCCTATATGTAACTGAACGGTTGCATATAGGAACACATTCTTTGATTTGTATAGTGATTTGATTTGTATAGTGAATGTCATCCACCGATGGTCTGACATGGTTGCCTCATTGTTTACACTCCAGCCCATTATGGTGTGTGTTTTGTTTTATGATGCAAGTGTGATATCGATCACCTCTTGTTTCACTGCGTTTATGAACGTTGTCTTTGTTTAGTATCTCTAGAGATGTGCCTATTAGATATTTTTCATCTCTTTGATTTATGATGGTGCTTCCCCATAAGGTATGGTGTGCATTGGCGTCGCAACCAATGATCATGTTTTTGCCTTCTGCCTCAAATTGGTTTACCATCCTCTCCAGTTCTGGTGTTGGAAGATGGTGCTGTGAGTCATAGGGTTAATAAGCCGAGGCTATATAGACATCGCTGCCCTCTGGCCTGGTTACTGTTAGATCTCCAGTTGTCATGCTTGAGACGAGGTAACCTGGGACATTTGGAGGTAGGTATATGCAGGTTCGGAGTCTATTCGAAGTGTTTCTATAGAGTATTTTTCCAAAACCTGTTATTTTTTGATTGACTATCCAGGGTTTCTGAATTAGTGCAATCGTGTTCTTTATTTTAAGTAGGTGGTTGCAGATTGTGGTTACCGACAATCTGCAGTCTTGCAAGTTTGCCTAAATTATTGTAATAGGTTGAGGGTACATCTTATTAGTTATTGGTAAAAGACAATGTGTTAGGGTTAGTAAGCATTGTTAAAGATCTGCTCTCCTGATTTTTGTGTTCCCTTAGTTGTGATCGTTCGTTGGAGGAACACTTGATTGTGGCGTTTAGATTGTGGGTGAGAGGGACGGTGTACCCGACCCCTTCATTTCACCGTCTGCTACTTGGGTTTGAGGGTGGTGGATCACCGTCTTGTTTTCTCTTTAATATCTTCGTCTGAGGGTTCTGTGGGGTCATCCTCCTGACTAGACCCTGTGGGTGTAAACAGGGCGATTGGGGGAGTGATGGTGGCCTCTTTGACCTCTGTCTCCTCTTCCCCTTCCTCCGTGTTCAGTCTGAGAGTGACTGTGGAGACCCGAGGAATAGGCGGTTTCTGCCTTCCCGCTCGGTAGCCCTCAGTTTTTTAGTGTCCGCGTCGGGTATGCCGAGGATAGCCTTCCTCCTTCTCGTGGTGGAAGGTTGGCCATTTGTCGAGGTTATAATTTAGTACCGCTGATTCCTGTATTACAGCGTCCTTGTTTTCGAACTCTATGGATGACATTACTGGCACCCATAGTGCTGCTTTTGTAATTTTAGGTAGTTGGTCTTGACCAACTACATTAATTTTAGCACCTTTCCAAGGTTTTAGGGAAGGTATTATTTTTGAGAGCCACTTCAGCGTCTCCTGGTCGATGCAGTTTATCCTCAAGATTTCTCCTAGGCGTGAGAGCCCTGCGAATCGGGGTGCCCAGTCGCCTATTGTCGTGGTTTTTACCACGTTAAAGTGTGTGATTCGGAGGCTTATCTGAATAGATTTTGCCTCCTCATTGACCTTGCCGTATAGGTTGTCCTCATTAATGATGGCAACCCTCAGGCTTTGTTCAACGGCCTTCTTGTAGCTCATGGGTCCTGAGCCACTAGGAGGTAGGTTAGTTTTGGAAGAGTGTCCTTCTCGGGGTTTTTTAGGGATCTTGGGGGACTGGGATTCGTTTTACGACCCCTTTTCCTAGTTATTTGGCGGCACCTGGCTTCAGAGCCGATTACTTTACCAGTTGCCCGGCGGATGACAGGGTTGCTGGTGTTTTGTACCCTCGAGAGCAGAGGTTTCTGATCCAGGGGGATGCGGACACCCGCCCTTCTGGGTTTGTGGTATTGTGTTCGAAAGTGGACAACCCGAGGGTTCTTCCCTTCTTCCGGATGTGTTGGGGAGGGGGGGGGGTTGCAGGGACCCACACTCCTCCGGTTTCTGATCCAGGGGGGATGCGGACACCCGCCCTTCTGGGTTTGTGCTATTGTGTTCGAAAGTGGACAACCCGAGGGTTCTTCGCTTCTTCCGGATGTATTGGGGAGGGAGGGGGGGGTTGCAGGGACCCACCCTCCTCCGGTTCAATCTTCTTGTGTTGATCTTGTCACAGTCACAAATACATTATTCTGAATTTTTTTTTTCCTGTGGGGGCCGTCTTCCTTTCGGATCCGGATGCACTGCAGCCTAGGTGACTTATTGTACTGCTATTATTATGAGTTACGAAAATTATAATGCTTCGACAAGACGTGAATCTGCAACATTTAGATTACCAGTCTCATTTGTTTTAAAACTTAATTATGAGTTTTGTACTTGGAGTTTCTTATGGTTTATTATAGACCCTTACCTTTTAATCAATTTATTTAATTTTTTATTTTTCTAGTTTGATTTTCAATTTATAAACGACGAAGGCTACAATGACAACATTCTAACAAACAACAAGAACGAAAAAGAAGTGAGGATTCCCTTCATCAACGACGAAATTCCACCGAGCAAAGAGGAATGGGATGATGATGATGATAGACAAATCGATGATGAATACTTGGTACCACTGAGGAATGAAATTGATGAGCCCAGATTCGATAAGCCCATCCAAGATGTAGACATAGACGATCAAGAAGTCGAAGACTTGAACGATTATAGATTTAAGAGAGAATTTTTTGTATAATTTATAAGTTTTGTATTAAATTAAAATATCGTTTACAAATAATTAAAAAATTTAGAAGTTAAAAAAAATCGGTATTATGTCCATTTGCACCACAGCCGATTAACGTTAATTCGTGAGTAGTACTTTTTAAAAGGACAACAATTTTATTCAAAAATTGTTTACAAAAGTGACATGTTTAGGTTATTAGGTTATACTTCATGCGCCACGGGTATAAAACACTATAATATTGTCAAATGTATGTATATTCTAACTTCACTTAAAATCTGTGTTTTATACGCGTGGCGCATGAAGTAAAATTTCGAGTTTAGAAAAGCCCAGAAAATTTGTCTCGGGTCGCTGCGCGACCCTCGACAAATTTTCACGGGGCTTTTCTAAACTCGAAATTTTACTTCATGCTTAGTCTGGGAGTGGAAAACAGTCGTTTAAAGCTTCAAATTGAACTCTTTTAAAAATCAACGAATGTCAGAAAATGTACAGCTGAAATAATTAAGAAAAAGTAATGTGATTTTATAAAAATAATGCCATACCATGGAATTGATACAACAATTGCGGATATTTCCTGTTCTTGTTAAAGTTCAATTTAAAGCTTTAAACAAGTGTTTTCCACTCCCAGACTAAGCATGAAGTAAAATTTCGAGTTTAGAAAAGCGCCGCGAAAATTTGTCGAGGGTCGCGCAGCGACCCAAGACAAATTTTCTGGGCTTTTCTAAACTCGAAATTTTACTTCATGCGCCACGCGTATTAAACACAGATTTTAAGTTAAGTTACAATGTACATAAATTTGACAATATTATAGTGTTTTATACGCGTGGCGCATGAAGTAAAATTTCGAGTTTAGAAAAGCCCAGAAAATTTGTCTCGGGTCGCTGCGCGACCCTCGACAAATTTTCGCGGGGCTTTTCTAAACTCGAAATTTTACTTCATGCTTAGTCTGGGAGTAGAAAACACTAGTTTAAAGCTTCAAATTAAATTCTTTTAAAAATAAAGAATGTCAGAAAATTTACAGCTAAAATAATTAAGAAAAAGTTATGTGATTTTATAAAAATAATGACATACCATGGAATTGATACTACAATTGGGGATATTCCCTGCTCTTTTTTAAAGTTCAATTTAAAGCTTTAAACAAGTGTTTTCCACTCCCAGACTAAGCATGAAGTAAAATTTCGAGTTTAGAAAAGCCCCGTGAAAATTTGTCGAGGGTCGCGCAGCGACCCGAGACAAATTTTCTGGGCTTTTCTAAACTCGAAATTTTACTTCATGCGCCACGCGTATAAAACACTATAATATTGTTAAATTTATGTATATTTTAACTTCACTTAAAATCTGTGTTTTACATGCGTGGCGCATGAAGTAAAATTTCGAGTTTAGAAAAGCCCAGAAAATTTGTCTCGGGTCGCTGCGCGACCCTCGACAAATTTTCACGGGGCTTTTCTAAACTCGAAATTTTACTTCATGCTTAGCCTGGGAGTGGACAACACTCGTTTAAAGCTTCAAATTTAACTCTTTTAAAAATCAACGAATGTCAGAAAATGTACAGCTAAAATAATTAAGAAAAAGTAATGTGATTTCATAAAAATAATAACATACCGTGGAATTGATACAACAATTGCGGATATTCCTTGTTTTTTTTTAAAGTTCAATTTGAAGCTTTAAACAAGTGTTTTCCACTCCCAGACTAAGCATGAAGTAAAATTTCGAGTTTAGAAAAGCCCCCTGAAAATTTGTTTCGGGTCGCGCAGCGACCCGAGACAAATTTTCTGGGCTTTTCTAAACTCGAAATTTTACTTCATGCGCCACGCGTATAAAACACTATAATATTGTTAAATTTATGTATATTTTAACTTCACTTAAAATCTGTGTTTTACATGCGTGGCGCATGAAGTAAAATTTCGAGTTTAGAAAAGCCCAGAAAATTTGTCTCGGGTCGCTGCGCGACCCTCGACAATTTAAATATTTTTCGATTTTCGATTTTTTCTTAATCAGAGATTTAATAAATGATTAGTGGCCTATTAAAGTTAATCATTTTTTGTCCAAATGGGATACTAAATTATTTTTAGCGTTTCTACTTATTCTAATAATTATGAAAGAATGAGAAATAATAGATGATTTTTTATACAATATAATTGCTTATTTAGTATTTTTCTATGTTTTGTACATTTTAAACGTAATGTTTTAGATGAAAATGTCATAAAATGAATGTAAATAATAATAATTATATATATTTAAGTTACTTATTTTATTTTATTCGAGCCCTTTAGAGCTTTTCCACTCGAAATATTTACTGCATGCTTGATCAAGGAGTGGTTAAAAAAAATCAAATTAAGCACAGTTATAAAAGATTTGGACCCCTCAAATTATTGACTATGAACTGTTATTTAAAACACTTGGTATTGTTTCACTGACTAAACTTTCCAAATAGTTTCAACAATAAATCGTTATCAAGCAATGCCTTAAATCCTGGGTCTCCAAACTATCTTCTTCGCGGGCCACAAATACAATTCTACATAATAAAGTCGGCCAAGATCCGATTAATTTTATAAAATTATGAAAAATTTAAGGAACAATTGTTACAATATTTCAAAATATGACATTTACAAAAAAATTACAAACCATCGCGGGCCGGATTCATGCAAGTCGCGGGCCGGATTTAGCCCGCGGGCCGTAGTTTGGAGACCACTGCCTTAAATCATCAAGAAATGCCTGATGCAGGGTTGCTATGTTTAATACACTTTGTTTTTTAAACAGTGTTTTAAACATGTTTAAAAACAGCCGTCGTGTTTTAAACGGTTTTGTTTTAAACATGTTTTAAATGTTAAATTAGTTTAAAGCATGTTTTAAACATTAAATTTGCTTAAAACGTTTTTTTTTTAATTATCTTAAATTAGTTAAACTATATTTTATACTACTTTATTAAACATTTTTTGTTTACGTTTTCAAATTTCAGTTAATTTGTTGAAGATATTTCAAATTACATTATTAAAAATAAAAATTTATCTTAAATTAGCTAAACTATATTTTATACTACTTTATTAAACATTTTCTGTTTACGTTTTCAAATTTCAGTTAATTTGTTGAAGATATTTCAAATTACATTATTAAAAATAAAAATTCATCACAATAAAATATCACAGTTATGTGTACATAAATGTGATTTAAAACGTGTTTCAAATATGTTTAGCCCTATTAATATTGCCGTTAATATCATTATAGTTTAATGCTAGTTAATCTCTACTAAACGGATACAAACATGATACTAACATTTCGTATTAATCGAGCAAAATCTACATGCTATTAGTTAGTTTTGAAATAATGATAAAATAAACGTGGCAATATTGCATTTTCCTGTGTTCTAACTTCATTGTAATTAAGTAGTTTAGAAGGTGTATTACACTGTTTTATTTTATGTTTGTAAAAATGGATTTCTTCAAATAAGTTGTTAGATTGAAATTTACTTCTAACCAGTGTCTCAACTGCCAGACTAAGCATGAAGTAAAATTTCGAGTTTAGAAAAGCCTGAAAATTTGGTTTGGTCGCGTAGCGCGTAGCGTGATACTTTGGGCTACGCATTGCAGAAAATCCCAACGAAATCCGTGCATAATTCAAACTTTGGTGAGCGTTTGAAAAATCCAACTCTCAAATTCTTAAATTCCCCCGGTGATAAAATTTTGTACACTGGGGTTTCTTACCAGGGGCCGAATGGGGCCTTTTGATGGGTCAATTCTGACGTTCCGAGACACGGCCGACACAACGAGACCTTATCCGATGCTCATTTTTAAACTTGAAAAATATTTGCTTAAAAATATGCCTAATTGATGCGGAATTTAATTCTAATAACATACCTCTAATTATGTTCTCTCTTCTCAGGCACACTTCACTACGTAGACACCTTCGGGCAAATATTCTACCAATCCGTTACAGTTGTCTCTCTGTATCGTAGCTTACACCTGTAGCTCACTCACGACAAACGAATTGAGCACGTAGTATACTTTACTTGTTATCTTCATACCAACAACCCTTTTCGCAAACTTCTTCAAATACATTATTTTTGTCACTCTTTAAAATCCACAACTTCTACATTCCATAATCAAATTATAATTCAACTGAAATAACAGTTCAGCTGTCAAATTTTGAGTGCGTGGATTTAACTTCCTAACCTCGTGCAGTAAGTGAAGTATTGGAAATGCGACTTTCGTGTTATCAAAACGGTGTTCAAAACCTCACTTTCGAGGCGGCGAGTTCAAAAAATAAATTACCGGTTAACTTTCCCATACCACAGATCTTAGATCTTACGATCCAGGGTTCCTGTATAAGTGTCCTTAGTCGTATCGAGGCGGCCGCAGCTCTCGAATGACGCAGGTTACATTGGATAAAATTAATTATTATTAGCCATTATACCGGTGGTGACTGATCGGTCCTAGTCAGATTCAACGAGTGTGGGCTCGTCCGAGTAAGGAAGGGAGGCGTCAGTCCTTTCTGACGTTAGAGGTGACTCCATCAGCACATCCCCTAGTCTTGGCTTTTTCCTAACCGGCGACATTTGTACCTGCTCCGGTATGGATACAGCAGCCACGTGCTCAACCTGCTGAGGGACAATCTTTCTTAGAAGAGGTGAGTTGGATGCCTCAGGTGCGCATTCAGTCGTCTTCTGAGTTACTACACCCTCATCCTCCTCTTCCTTTCTGGGATCTTTGCTGACCCTCAAGATCAAGGAAGTAAACCTATAACTTAAACTATTTCCTCTGCCGTTTAGAATATTGCGATCCTCTTCACCTATTCCAAAGACGAGTAGTTGCCCGGGCGGGTCCTCAGACGCAGCCCGGTAAAGGATCGGCCATTCTCCGATTTTAAGTTCGGGATTTTGTCCCGCCAACTTTCTTATAACCTTTTCCTTCCCTTCAGGAATCTCGAAATCCTCCCTAGGAACCCAGAGGCTGGACTTTGCGATTTTGGGGAGGCTATCTTTAGCTATAGCGAAAAGTTATGATCATGCCATCGTCTTCACAAGATAATTCACAGTGCCCTGGTCCTCATAGTGAATTATGACAACCTAGCCTGCATAGGACCAGGCCCTGAACCTCGGCGGAGGACTCTTAGTGGCGGTTGGTGAACCCAACACCACTAAGTTAAGCTCCCTAAAAAGTGCCTGCTTTATTAAGGTGGCTCTCTCCAGGGAAAGCTTTCCAAAGGGGTTAGACCTATCCGTGATCACCAGTCTCTCTGCCGCATCCTTGTAGGATACATGCTTTCGCCATCCTCCCGCTGCAGCCTCACGCCTCCCCACCCCGTTGGCCTTAATGGCGTTTCGAAGTTGGTTCAGAGCCTCCGCTTCCCTCTTCATTTTTCTGCGTTTGGCCTCAGCCCCGCACATCCGACTTCTCCTCCTGTGAGTAGTGGTGAAGCCTGCCAGGTCATTCTGCGATGATCCAAGGGGACCAGCTGCAGGTTGACCACTTGCAAGTTCACTTGCGGCGCGTCCGAGGGCCCAGCCACACCTCTAGTCGAATTGCTATGTGCCATTGCTGGCATCAGTTGTGGCGTACCAGAATGCTCGTCCACTCTCAATTTGGTCTTGTTGTTGGCTTTTATAGAGGGAAATCTCAACTTCATCTTTTCGGTTCTCAGTGTCCACTTGACAACCAGGGGTCCCCTCAGCAGACCCTCGACTACCAACCGAGGGCCCACAGCACGGTCCTCCGGTCGCCTATCACAACCCAGGGTCTGCCCTGTCGGTTCTCAGACGGGATGACGCAGCCAATTGATTGGAGTTGGGTAGCTCCAACCGCCCGTCTAGACGAAATCCAGGCCAAAGCGGTGTGTTGATTCCACATCCCCGCAAGTGACGCTTCCTCTTAGCCACCAGGACCCCTTCATCCGTCGATACGGGACGCCACACACGGCACAAACACGTGGGGTTGGTATTTAGTCTCGCTACCAGGAAAAGCGATATGGTACGCTGCCCTCGGAGACGAGAATTTGGCGCATAGCTAAACACGAGAAAAATTGTAAATTAAAGCTGTGTCAAAAAAAAAACATTACAATTTATTGAAATATTGGATTTTTATAAAAATTCCACAAATTGAACATTTTTTTACATTCTATTAATGATCTTGAATTTTTGAGGCGTTCACTTCGTGCTACATTTTAAATTTTAATATATGAATTCATGAAAGAAATAATGTATTTGATAAAGAATGTGCTACTTGAAAAGCTATATGGATTAAGGAAGCAGCAGATGAAGAAGAAAAAGCAGAACAAAAACAGAAAAAACAGACAAAGATGGAAAAGAAAGAGAAGAAGGAGTCAAGGGAGAAGAAAGTGCAGAAGGGGAAGAACGATAATAAGGGGAAGAAGGAGCTAATGGAGAAGTAGAGGTAGAAGGAGAAGAAAAAGGAAAAAAAGAAGATGGAGAAGATAGAGCTTATGGATAAGAAGAGGCAGAAGAAAGGAGAATAAGTGGCAGAAGATGAAGAAGAGGGAGAAGAATAAGCAAATGGAAAAGAATAAGGAGGAGAAGGAACAAACGGAGAAGACGAAGAAAAAAAAGAAAAAGAAGAATTTTTCTTTAATATTTATAGTGTAATAGATAAATGTTGTCTGGGTAGTTTTAGTCATCATAGTAAAAGTAATGTAATCACAAAAATCTAACTTTATCAAATCAATTAAAAATTAATGATACTAGGGCTGCGGTTATCCGGATACAAATTATTCTAATAATCGAATAACGGATATTCGTTATCCGGATTATCCAAATAACGAATATTCAGATAATCTCTAACAGTATATTCAAATATCCCGGATATCCGGATAATGCGGATATTCGGACAATGCGGATATCCTGATATTGCAGATATCCGTATTATTTTTAAATTATTATTGTCAATTTTTAAAATATTAATTACAAGATTTCCGTTAATTTTTAAGGGCGTGGCAAAGTGTAAAGGTAATCTAAGGTAGGTAGAATAGCAGATCTAACACCGAAGTCTTACAGACCCATCAGCCTCTCTTCATTCCTACTGAAAACAATGGAGAGACTGGTCGACAGATACCTACGAGACGAGATACTGGGGAAAGATCCCCTCAGTACGTCAGTACGCTTACCAGCCAGGAAAGTCCACGGACTCGGCGCTGGTCGACCTAAACAGGCTCATCACAAAGTCAGTGGAGGACAAAGAGATAGCTATGGTCACATTTCTAGATATAGAAGAGGCGTTCAACAATGTCACAACCAACTCGCTTATAGAGGCACAGGCAAGAAAAGGCGTCCCGCCAAGTCTCTACCAATGGATAAGGGCTAGCCTGGAGAAAAGGACAATTACATCCACTCTAGGAGGGCACACCATTGAAGCCAGAGCCGGCGGAGGCTGCCTGCTGGGAGGGGTTCTATCTCCACCCCTACGAATATCTAATCTAATCTATCTAAGCATGAAGTAAAATTTCGAGTTTAGAAAAGCCCCGCGTAGAAAATTTGTCGAGGGTCGCGTAGCGACCCGAGATAAATTTTCACGGGGCTTTTCTAAACTCGAAATTTTACTTCATGCGCCACGCGTATAAAACATTAAAATATTATTATTATTATTTTGTAAAAGGTGAATATTGATAATTTCGTAACCGTCATTAAACTATTATTCTTCGTATCGCTGTGGATAATAATGCGGATATTCGAAATATCCTAATATTGTGGATATCCGGATAACGCGGATATCCGGATAAAGGGGATATTTGGATAATACGAATAATATAGTTAATATCCAAATATTCAACTATTCTAATAATTTTTATTTTATCCGGAAATCCGAATATTCGAATATCCGGATATCACAAATATCCGGATTTTAATCGCAGCCCTAATTAATACCTACATTAAAATAGTAAATACATGCTTATATAAAAATTAGCAACGTTAATTAATAATAATAATGTTTATTTCCAAAAATAATGTAAATACATATTTTGCTTTGTCGAACACGAGATATATAAAGTATACTTAATGATTAAAATTATCTATATAATTATAAACTAAAACTAAATATCTGATCAAGTATATAAAAATAAGTCTATTGTATTAAAATATATGGGAATAAATAAAATAATATGTGTAAAATTAGGATACAATGTATGTGGGGACATAACAAACAGATTAAAATTAACTAACACAACTATTCTAGAAAGCAACAAATACAAATTTCCACAATCATTAAATGTCTGGCATGTACTCGTACTAATAATTACATATCATTAATTGAGAAATAAACCGACAACATCTCTCGGTCCCTACTTTAACAATTATAAATATTTTCAAGTCATTCCCAAACAAAACGAAAACACGTGCGTAACTCTGAAAATACAATGGAATTAATACCTTACGGTTAATTCTAGATAATTTCCAATTGAAATATAAAAGGTTTGGAGCTATTATCCGTTTCGTCAATCTAACAAAATCTTTGTTTGGAGGTCGTGAATTTTTAGTGCAACTAGAGTCATGCGAGTATATTACTGTGCTTGTGTTATTTTAATTTTAGTTTCCGCAATACTGTTGATAGCGGTTGATGCTAGGAGGTGTAGACAATCGAAAACTAAGAGGAGAGTTTGTTTGAATTTGAATTAACTGATTGGATAATTTTTTTGCTGCTTGTTAAAAAAGGTAAGGTTGTATTGTGGAGGTTCTACTTCGTTAACATGTTAATTTATCAATGCCGTTTTTACTTTGTATAACACTAATTAAAATTAATATCGACTTTCTGCAGAATTTATTTATATTTTGTAAATATTCTGCAAACTATTGACAAACTCAATTTTTCTTTATGTTAAATTGTCTTTATGTTTGTATAACATTGTTTATTTGTACGTGATTGTAGTTTCGGCAAATTTCGCTAGCCATTATTAAACATGCAGTTTTGAATAATCTGTACAATAAATATAGATTATTATTGTTTTAACTGTGTTTGCATAACACTATTTATTTTTACGTGAATGTAGTTTCGGCAAATTTATCAAGCTAAATTTGCCGAAACTGCAGTCATGTAAAAATAAATAGTGTTACACAAACAAAGTTAAAACGTTTTTTTATTGATAAAGGTAAAGTTGTTTTTTTTACAAGTGATTGGATTAGATTTTTAAAAGGTGGTTATACAAAAAAGAATCATTGAAGGTAAAGACGAAGACGAAGAAAAGTTGTATACTTGTACAAAACAACTAAATCTTTTCAAAATGTAAAGTTGTTTTTGTAAGTTAAAACTAATTCAAATTTGGTGAAGAAAAGCGCTTGTTATGTTTCATTATTTTATTTTCAATTTCCTGACACGTGTTTCGATCTTTACAGATCATTATCAAAGGTTATATGTGTCAGGAAACTGAAAATAAAATAATGGAACATAACAAGTGTTTTTCTTCACCAAACTTGAATATCCGGTTCCATCAAGAGTGTAGCGCAATAAGCATTAACTTTATTAAAACTAATTATTTTAATTGTTTGGACATTTTTTGGTTACATTTTACAAACTACTTCAACTGTTGGATTATTGCTTACTAGATCTTGCCCATCACCAATAAATATTCATTCAAGATCTTGTATCGCGACCCACTAAAAATCAAATTACGACAGTTAGAGAAACCCTGATCTACATAATTTATGACTAATCCAAGAATGTAAAGAGTGTTCTACAAATAAATGAAATTCAATTTTATTACCAAATCAAGTGTAAATGCTTCATTTAATAGCTTTATTGTCATAATATATAAAATTACGAAAATGTTATTCGTAAAAATGCAAACAATGTCTTAATTAATAAGACAACTTAAGACGATAAATATCCATTGAAACAACTACTTCCCGTGCAAATACACCTCCGGATATTGAATTATACAATAAAATATCTAAGATCTTATTTAATTTGATTTCAAAAAATTGATTGATAAGGCTGATAAATGTTGAAAGTTCATATTCACTTTTATATAAATAAAACAATTTAAACACTTTCAAATATATATTGTATTAACGCTACAATTGTTTCGCCACACTGTGGCTTCTTCGCCTGAAGAAGCCACAGTGTGGCGAAACAATTGTAGCGTTAATACAATATATATTTGAAAGTGTTTAAATTGTTTTATTTATATAAAAGTTAATTTGATTTCTTACAACGCTCTATTAAAGTACATGAAATGTTTAGGTCAAAATCTCTTCAAACCAACTAACAATACAATTTAAAATGAAAGGAGAAATAACAAAAAAATTGAAGTGAAAGCACTTGGATTAAAACTAATGTCTTAGGCCATCTATAGACGCGCCTTAAGACATTGTTTGCATTTTCACGAATAACATTTTCGTAATTTTATATATTATGTTTAAAGTATGCAAACTATAAGAAGCGTAAGCTTATTTTTTCGAATTCAAATAGTTTTGAATTTTAATTTATCTTTATTGTTATGTTATGAAGTGATTTAAATTGATTGTATACAATAATTATTCAGTCAAAAAGTTTTTGATTGAAGCCATTTCTTGAAGCTGAAACATGGACAAACACACGGAATGGATTAACAAGGAACTCTTCGAAAAGTCGCTTCGCAAATTTTTGAAAAACGACAAGGTGCAAATTATGGGATTCTCAACCAAGGCCGCTGTTGCAACGGGAGAAAATTACACCAGTTATTTGTTCAGATCAAATGTCACCTACAACACAGGAAAGTAAGTAAATAATAAATAAGTCAATTTGTGGTGTGGTTTATTTTAGAATTAGGAACGCACAATTTAATGTACCGTGTGTTCCGTTTCAAGACGCATCATAAGGAATTCCTATGTTAATTTTTTAATTTGAATTTATATCTCTATAACTGAACTTAAATGGTCAGATTGGAATTAAAATCGTTCTCTTAGCAATATTTCAAAAGCAATTTTTTTGTATTTCATTCCGTTTTATGCCCGGTATTATAAAACGTTTTATTCCCTAAACAAAATTTACTTTAGGAATAAATTAATTTATTTCAAAGATTTCGGTATTATAAACAGAAAATAACTTTATTTGGCTAATAAATCTCCGTAGTAAGTTATTTGTTTATTTTTCTACCAAGTAAATTTTATTCTCTAAATAATTTGATAGTTAAAAGTCAAAAGTCTATTATATTATTATAAATTGTACTACTTGTATTTATTAATTTCATTACGGTTATCATGTCTACCATATCATCCGTGTCAAATTTAAGTTCGCTCATAGTATCTTCCCTGACAGTGATTAATTCGAACCACAAGACATTCTAAGGAGTCGAAGACCTAGAGTTTTTTAAATCAGACATAACCAGGGATTTTTATACTTATGCAACGCTTCTTTAAAATTAGTTCCATTTAAAGTTTTAAACGAGTGTTTTCCACTCCCAGACTAAGCATGAAGTAAAATTTCGAGTTTAGAAAAGCCTGAAAATTTGGTTTGGTCGCGTAGCGCGAAGCGCGGAGCGACCAAACCAAATTTTCAGGCTTTTCTAAACTCGAAATTTTACTTCATGCGCCACGCGTATTAAACACTGAAAGCACTGAAATATTGTGAACAAGTGAACTTAACTTGAAATCAGTGTCTTGTACGCGTGGCGCATGAAGTAAAATTTCGAGTTTAGAAAAGCCTGAAAATTTGGTTTGGCCGCTCCGCGCTTCGCGCTACGCGACCAAACCAAATTTTCAGGCTTTTCTAAACTCGAAATTTTACTTCATGCTTAGCCTGGAAGTGGAAAACACTCGTTAAGGTCTATTATAATTTTTAATAAGCGTTCTTTTTCTTGTTCTGTGTAATTCTGTCCTATTCCACGGTTATTCTCCATAATTAAAAGGAATTATACTAAATTTCCAATTTGATTAACTATTTAATTTGAAATATTGACAAATTAATTTAAAAAATGAGTGGTTCCAGCTATGGTCACAATGAAAATGTATAATTTAGGTCTGTAATCTACTAATTAAATTATTTATTTCTAGAACTGCTATTTATTTAGTAGGTTTGCTTTATAATACGGCCCGAGCCAAATTTTCAGGCTTTTCTAAATTAGAAATTTTACTTTATGCTTAGTCTGGGAGTAGAAGACACTCGTTTGTTTCATTATTAAAACAATTGAAAATTACGTAATAAGTTTGATGTCGTTTTATTGACGGAGAACGTCAATTTTAAAACAAGTTCAATGAGGAGGATTCAATGTTGGATTTTGGTAGGCTTATTATGTTGCTAAAAGTGGAAAAAAGTTGATGCACATTTTCTTTTATCAAAAAATAATCATCACAATATCAAGTGTATCTGTAATTTTTTCCAGAATTTTTAAAAAATTATTTTTTTTTTTTAAATCTCAGTTTTAGTAAGGGGTATGGATGGAAATATCACAAAAAAATTTTTTTTTTATAAATCTGAAAAATAACACAAACTTTCTCACTGGTATTAGAAAAAATGCCAACTATTTATTTTCTCTAGAAAATCAAAATTTCATCATTTTTTCCAATTTGAAAAAACAACTCACTATCATCGAAATTCGACCGATTGTACAAGGCATATTTTTTTATCTACAAAAAACAGCTCTAACTCAAATTAAAACACATTTAATCCTAAATCGATTGCTTTTTAAATGAAATAGATCAACTAATTTTTTTACTAAATACAGAATGTCAAATGCAAAAAGTGAATAATGTAAAAAAATCACTTCTTCGTGGACACGCTGATTTAATAAGATATTTTATTAAAAAAATTAAAATATTACTAAGGAAGAGCGTTTAGAATTAAAACATCTTTAATTCAAAGTACAATCGATTTTTCAAACTTAAAAATTACGCTTAAAACAAACACTCAAAGTTGGATTTTGGTGGGCTTATTAATTTTCCACTATTGCTAAAAGTGAAAAAACTTGACGCACAATTTTTTTTACTAAGTAAATAATTATCAAAACTTATTTCTAATATCAATGAATGTATCTGTGATTTTTTTCAGAATTTTTAAAAAAATACTAAAATTGAGATTTTTCAAAGAAAATTTAAATTTTTTAAAAATTCTGAAAAAAATCACAAATACATTCATTCATTCATTAGAAACAAGTTTTGATAATTATTTACTTAGTAAAAAAATTGTGCGTCAAGTTTTTTCACTTTTAGCAATAGTGGAAAATTTATAAGGGGGAGGTATGGAAATTTCATAAAAAAAAAATTTTTTATGAATCTAAAAAAAATCACAAACACTCTCACTGGTATTAGAAAAAATGTCAACTATTTATTTTCTCTAGAAAATCAAAATTTCATCAACTTTTCTCAATTTAAAAAAACAACTGGAAAGTAGCACACCCACTAATATCCAAATTCAAGTGATTGCACAAGGCACATTTTTGAAGTTACGCAAACAACTATAACTCACTGAATCAAACACTTACTATGTTTTTACCACAAAATATTTATTGTATGTATATATATTATATTACACAAATATACACATAAATTCACGACTTAAGTTTCGACGTTTGACGGTCATTATCAAGTGATAATGACTTGATAATGACCGTCAAACGTCGAAACTTAAGTCGTGAATTTATGTGTATATTTGTGTTAAATTATAAACATTGCTAAATTAAATACAACCTCATTCACTGACCACCATGGAATCTCTTGTTCTATAAATGTAAAGAAACCAATAAAAGACACAAAAAGAGTAAATATTCGTCCGATTACAACTGTAGGTAAGATGGCGTATTATGATTTATTAAGCAAACTTGATTGGGGTTTTATAGACTCAAATGAGAACTGTAATAATAAGGCAGTACAGCTGCTTGATATATTAGTGAGCAATTATAATACGGCGTTTCCTGAAAGAAAGGCTAAAACAATTGCAAATACACTAGCTCCACAATGGTATTCAAACGATTTAAGAAAGATGAGAGAAACAATTAATCTCTTCTCTGAAATGTGCTGTAGAAATCCCACAGCTGAATTAATATCTTTATGCGGTCATCTTAAGTCAGATTACAAAAAGGCTATTACTCAAAGAAAAATCCGTGCAAATGACAATTTTATAAACGGCTGTTCTAACAATATTAGGGGTATGTGGAAACTAATACACTCACATAGGCCAACTCTTAATCAGAGAGAAATCGCAACGAATATATCTGCCGACGATTTTAACAGTTTTTTCATTAATGTTATAGATGATATTGTAAAGAACATAACAACGAATCATTCGAACACTGCAACGGTAATTCCTCTTTCAAATAGCAACAGGTATTTTAAATTTGAGGAGGTATCGTCAACTCATGTTAGAGACATTTTTTATGTCATCAAGAATAAAAACAGTAAAGATATATATGGCCTATCAACTGACGTGATAAAATCGGTTAAAGACATTATCATGCTGCCGTTGACACGTCTAATTAACCAGTGTTTGCGGGAGAGTTATTTTCCAGACTCACTCAAAATTTCAAAGTGCATTCCCGTACTTAAGAAGGGCAATCCATCCGATCTGAATAACTATCGGCCAGTGTCAATAATTCCTGTCATTGCAAAAATCTTGGAGTTAGTAATGTACAGACAAGTATCACAGTATTTTGAAGACAATGACCTATTGGCAGAACAGCAATTTGGATTTAGAAAAGGAAGATCGACAATTCATGCAATTGTAGAACTCATTGATTCAATCTTGAGTGGTCTGGATTCCAAATCATCTGTACTGGTTAATTTTATGGACTTATCAAAGGCATTTGATTGCGTATCACACCAGTTATTAATAACTAAACTATATAGTTATAACTTCATGCAAGCCAGTTGCAGAATGATATTGTCTTATCTAACTAATCGAAAGCAGATTGTATCTTATGGCCATAATACATCTGATGAAGTACATGTTACTAGGGGAGTACCGCAGGGATCTCACTTAGGGCCTCTTTTGTTTTTGATTTACGCGAATGATTTTCCATACATATTTAGTAACAGTCAGGTAAATGTCACTCAATTTGCTGATGATACCTCAATTTTTGTCACTAATCCTAATATAGACCAACTATTAGCATTTGAAGTTGATGCAAGGAGGGCATGTAAAATATGGTTTGATTCAAACAGTCTTTGCATGAATGATGAAAAAACAGTGAGCTTATTATTTACTTTGAAAAGTCATCAAGAAGAATTTGTAGCTGATTCAGCCAAGTTTCTAGGGCTACAGATTGATAATAAGTTAAAGTGGGATGCGCATGTCGCTAAATTGGCAAATAAAATAACGAAGAATATATATCTCTTGAGAAACTTAGTAAGATGTGTTTCCCAATACGTTGTCAGAACAGCTTACTTTGCGGTATGCCACTCAGTTATGTCATATGGACTTCTTGCTTGGGGTCACTCCAGTGCCGCGGGACGGATTTTTGCTTTACAGCGTAGAGCTGTTCGAATAATAGCTAATGCGGGTTACAGGGAAGACTGCAGGAATGCTTTTGTGGAGCTAGGTATATTAACTCTGCCTTGCCAATATATATTGCAATGTTTACTCTGGGTTAAAGATCACAATGAAAATTATTTGGAAAACAATCAATATCACAATTACCCGACAAGGCAAAATGATGAAATACGACCTACGAGAAGCCGGTTAACTTTATCACAAAACGGTACACGCTATCATGCACCAAAATTATTCAACAAGTTACCACAAGCAATAAAACTCCTCAAAGCTAAACTGTTTAAAATAAGCATTAAGAAAATATTACTCGAGAATGCATTCTATTCTTTGGACGAGTATTTATATCATAATTTTAATATGTAACTGATTTTATTTTAATTAGTGTATGTCAATTTAGTGTGATTACTGATTGTGTTGTATTGTAATTTTTAAAAAATCGTTTTATATATATTTGTCATATTTATTTATTTATTAGTCATATTTCATACAATAATATTTATGTGTTTTAATAATGTTACTATAGACATAATAAAGGGATTAATTAACAATAATAATATGTATGTAAATGACTTGTGTAAACTTATGTAAGGCACCAAATAAATTGATTTGATTTGATTTGATGTGTAATATAATATATATACATACAATAAATATTTTGTGGTAAAAGCATAGTAAGTGTTTGATTCAGTGATCATGAATTACCACGTAGTTACGGTCGCAACCATCATTATGAACTATAACTCAAATTAAAGCACATTTAATCCTAAATCGATTGCGTTTTAGATAAAATAAATCAACTAATTGTTTTACTAAATACAGCCTGTCAAATGCAAAAAGTAAATAATGTTACAACATCACTTCTTCGAGAAAACGCTTAAATCAGCGTTTTCTCGAAGAAGTGATTTTTTAGCATTATTTACTTTACAAATCTCAGGTGATTTTAACGCACGTTTAGTGTTAAATCACACTAAACGTGCGTTAAAATCACCTGAGATTTGTCTAATAAGAGCTCTATTTGCTTAGGGGCAGATTTAAGCATGGTGTGTAGTAATCCAAGGATAATTTCAATTTTAAAAAAATGATGTGTCTATCATAGTACAAAAAAGTGATTTGTCTATCATAGTACTTTCCCCATCACCTAAACAATTGATAATTGACATAATAATATTTCACTTATAAATTGATTAAGGACCATTTCACATTAAATTATTGTTATAACCGAGTGGCACATGATGTAAAATTTTGAGTTTAGAATAGAATAATTTAGCTCGGTCGCTTTGCTTCGCTACGCGCCCGAGCCAAATTTTCAGACTTTTCTAAACTCGAAATTTTACTTCATGCTTAGTCTGGGAGTGGAAGACACTCGTTTGTTTCATCATTGAAACAATTGAAAATTGATGTAATGTCGTTTTATTGACATAGAATGCCAATTTTAATACAAATTAAATAGTATTAAAAATTGGATTTTGGGGGGCTTATTAATTTTCCACTGTTGCTATAAGTGAAAAAAAGTTGATGTACATTTTCTTTTATCAAAAAATAATCATTACAATATCAATGACTGTATCTGTAATTTTTTTCAGAATTTATAAAAGATTAAATTTTTCTTCGAAAAATCTGAATTTTAGTAAGGGGTAGGTATAAAAATTTTAAAAAAAATATTTGTTTTTATAAATCTGAAAAAAATTATAGATGCAGTCATTGATATTGTGATGATTATTTTTAAATAAAAGAAAATAAGTGTGCATCAACTTTTTTCCAGTGGAAAATTATTAAGCCCACCAAAATCCAACTTTAAATTCTATTTAACTTGTATTAAAATTAACATTTTCTGTCAATAATACAACATTAAACTTATTACGTCAATTTTCAATTGTTTCAATGATGAAACAAACGAGTGTCTTCCACTCCCAGACTAAGCATGAAGTAAAATTTCGAGTTTAGAAAAGCCTGAAAATTTGGCTCGGGCGCGTAGCGAAGCGAAGCGACCGAGCCAAATTAGGCTTTTCTAAACTCGAAATTTTACTTCATGCGCCACGCGTATAGACCAATGATTTAATGTGAAATGGTTTTTAACCAATTTATAAGTGAAGTAAGTTTATTATGTCAATTATTAATTGTTTAGGTGATGGGAAAAGTGCTATGATAGACACATCATTTCCCCATTAGTTTACTAGGTTAATAAGTTTACTCCACAAATAGTTACCTAATGATTTATTAATCAAACTGTTCACTGTGGAGGCTTCTACTTCGTTATACATCATTATTTACACATATAAGACAATTAACTTTGTCTGTATAACTCAGTTATACAAACAAAGTTAAGTGTCTTGTTTGTGATTTATTATTAATAATAATAATAATAATAATAATAGCCTTTATTGCCCAAACGGAAAAACCCAATACAGGACAAAATTAAAATAATATAATACCATAAAAAAACTACAGTAATAATATTACAAATAGAAAAAATATAAAAATAAAAAATAAAATATAATATATTATCAAAAAATAAACGCACTTAACAATAAATTGATTGCATAAAAAAAATAATATTAATATTTAAAACAAAAATTGAAAAATTAAAATAAAACAACAATCAAAGCAACGTAGCATCAATCTAGTAATGAATGCAATAACTATACAAACAAACAAAAATAATAATAATTATGATTTCTTAACATTACAAAAAATGTCGTAGAAATGTTTATTGCCGTTTATACAAATGTGAGAGATCGGTGCTTTTAATAACATGTTCGTTCTGGCTATAGGGGTATTAAGTGTAATATCCTGACGTGTTGACAAGTGTGGAACGTTGAATTTAACCATTGCGAGAATGGTTGAATCGTTTATAATACCGGACATTAATCTAATTATTGCTAAAAATAATAAAGAAAAATGAACTTAAAAAATCATCAAAATAGTAGTTGTTTTGAAAAATCAGTATATGACATCTAAAATTACAGACAACTAGCGTCTGTAATTTTAGATGTCATATACTGATTTTTCAAAACAACTACTATTTTGATTTCATTATTTGTATTGAAACGAACTAACTTAAAAGGTACACTTAACCTGAACAGAATGAGATTCACCTTACTATTTCTCATTTATTCTGTACAAAATGCAAAACCATGACCAGTTATTCTACACTTCTTAGACCATTCAAAATTTGGAAAGGATGGGTATGCAAACAATGAATATAAAAGATTATTTGAAGACTTCTTCTTTCCTACACTTACTGTTAGATTTACTCTTATCTGTGCCAATACATTTGTTACAATTTTTTTAGATTTCAATATGTGCTTGTTTTACTTATTGTGTTCTTAGATTAATAATACATCATAATGGAAATTCAAGTTTTATATATTAATTTATCTTGCAGAGCATCTAAAACTTTGAATTTTTCTTCAATGTTGGCTTTCGTGTTATCCAAAGACTTCTTAAATTGGTCCTGCACATATTTTCCCAAATCCTCCACGACTTTCAAATAATCATTGTAGTTCGGTTTCTTCTTGAAAAACTTCTTCTGTTTACCGCTCAGTTTACTCCAATCGACTTCAATCGATGTTAGTAGGTTTTTTATTTCACGATAAGACTTCTTCATCTCGCTGACCATAGCCTGTTGTGATTCTATTTCAGGAAGGCACATTTTCGTATAATCCACGTCAACTATCGGTTTTATCTGATGTTGTTCTAGGAGGTTTTCATAGATGGACCGGCGTTTTGGTTTAGGTTTTGGAGTCATGAGTTCGTCATCAGAACTGATCATTTTATGTTTAAGTTTTTATCACAGACAAAAACACACTTGTATTGTTTTACTTCCTTTTTTTCTGTTATCGATGCAGACTTAACAACAACGACACAATTATACGCCCAGTATATTCGAAGAAACCGTACTTTTTGATGTATTATACACAACAGTACAATTTCCTCTTTTTATTCTCAACGATATGTTCATCGTTCCCACAATTATTCTCCTCAAATTTCTGAACGATTCTAATAATTGTTGGTTAACACTAAATAAGTCGGAAATACCTAGCACGCGAAGAATGTTCACTAAAAGTCGATTTTATGATCAGATTTTTTTCTTTTGTGGTATAAACACTCACGTTGAATTGAATTAATGTTTTGTGTTTTAATAAATTTCGATGACAAATACTGAATTTTCATAGCAATTATTATTTTAATGCCCGGAATTATAAACGATTAATAAATCATTAGATAACTATTTGTGGAATAAATTTAATTCCGTAGTAAAATAATGGGCAAATAAAATTGCGTATTATAAAGCAAACCAACCAAATATATAGCAATTCTAGAAATAAATAATTTATTTAGTAGATTACCGATCGCAATTATACATTTTCATTGTGGCGATAGACAGAACCACCAATTTTTAAAATTGAATTGTCAATCTTTTAAATTGAATTGTTAATCAAATTGGAAATTTAGTATAATTTCTTATAATTGTGGAGAATAACCGTGAAATGGGTAAGAATTACAAAGAACAGGAAAAAGAAAGCTTATTACAAATTATATAAGACTTAAACGAGTGTTATCCACTCCCAGGCTAAGCATGAAGTAAAATTTCGAGTTTAGAAAAGCCTGAAAATTTGGTTTGGTCGCGTAGCGACCAAACCAAATTTTCAGGCTTTTCTAAACTCGAAATTTTACTTCATGCGCCACGCGTACATAACACTGAAATATTGCAAAGCTAGAAATACACTGAAGCCATCTTGAGTAAGAAACGAAATATTTAAATAACAAAATATTTACATTTTTCTTCTCACATTCTCAAGTCAGGTCAAATAATACACAGAGGCGGATTTACGATTTTGCCGCCGCACACTGGTCGAAATACTCATTCTAGCTGAACATTTCGCCGAAAATCAACTGTTTAGAAAACAGATTTTTTCTTGGAATATGAACAGTTTAATGTCTAAAGCAGTGGTGGGGAAACTTTTTTTAAGACGGGCCATTTGTAATAACCAGACAATCGTAGTGGGCCAAAGAATTATGCTTAATCGTAGGTAGGTAGTTTTTATGCGGGTCGTCACATTACCAAGTAAGAACGCGTTCAAATATTCTCACGACGGCACTCTTAAACGGGCCGGATTAAACCTTTCCGCAGTCCGGACTTGGCCCGCGGGCCGTAGTTTCCCCATCACTGGTCTAGAGGGTGCGCAGGTAAAGTCATAAACCCCTCCGACCTTTGGTCTAGTAGTTATCAGTACCCAAAGTGCACACATCGTTTACGCCGTTCAGTTGTGGATTTTACGCGCTCCAAACGCCCAAGTTTCATTTTTTTTTACATTTGTGTTTCGTGAAAAATATAATTTAAAGATGAATATATATTCTAGTGGTATATATACAACATACTTTTAAATATTTTGCATATAACTTTAGTCAAGAGATGGATATACTAATTTAATTTAAGTAAAGAATCCTATAGTAACATTTTACAAAATTAAACTTGAAAAAGGTTAAAGTATACATTCTAAGCCCTTCTTAGTAATGAATCTTTGTATTTTATACATATTAACTGATTAGTTTAATATATAAATAATATTTAGCTGCCTATTTTTGCCCGTTTACAAACAGTTATTTTTTTTTTAGGTAGCGTAACAATTTCTCGGAGAACATTTTTGATGTTTGGCGCGCTCAAAAAACGCTAGAACAAAAAAATAAAGCTGTCTATCTCTTTGTGATTGACATTTTGAATATTGAAATTGTATCGCACATTGAAAATTTAGGTTTATTAATACTTAATTATACACATCCCGATGTATGCGTTGCAATAATTTCAAACATTTATTGTTCTATAAACAAGTTCAATTTAAAATGTCTAGCGAGTGTTTCCACTCCTTGATTAATCATTAAGAAAAAGAAATTGTATCGCACACTGAAAATTTAGGTTTATTAATACTTAATTATACACATCCCGATGTATGCGTTGCTATAATTTCAGACATTAATTTTATTTATAAACGAGTTCAATTTAAAATGTCTAGCGAATGTTTCCACTCCTTGATTAATCATTAAGAAAAATTTCGAGTAACCAAGTTTTCAGGCTTTTCCAAACTCTAAATTTTATTTCATGCACTGATTTAAAGTTAAGTTTAAAATATATTGATAAAGAAGTATATTACGAAGTTCACGATATTTCAGTGATTTATACGCCTGGCGCGTGAAGTAAAATTTCGAGTTTGGAAAAGCCTGAAAATTTGGTTTGGCCGCTCCGCTTCGCGGAGCGACCAAACCAAATTTTCAGGCTTTTCCAAACTCGAAATTTTACTTCACGCTTAATCAAGGAGTGGAAACACTTGTTAGCAGTTCAAGTTCACCTTAAAAAAAAACAACGAATTTTTTCAAATTTACAGCGTACGCATCGGAATATGTATACCTCATTCCCTGTATAAATACTAAATGATATGAATCAAGAGCTAACATAAATAATGATGAGACACTTTTTTATTAATTTGGCGAAGTTAATATTAAAATAAATCAGTTTCTAGATTTATTTCAATTTTATCTTGTCCAAATAATAAAAATTGTTTTATCATTATTTATGTTGGCTCATTAGATAACTAATTACACACTAGTAGTGATTAATTGCCCCATGTGTTATCAATAGAAAAATGTTCGCATTTTATAGTGTCCGCGTTTATAGATAAGTCATATCAACTATTAAAATTTACGTCCCATAACACGAGTCTGCAATTAATTGCATCGATTTTGACAGCATTTTAAATTGTTTGAAATCCGATTTTCTTTATCTCGTAAGATTATTTCAATAAATTGTTATTTTTTATGAACTCATTTTTCAATAAAAATATTTTTCATTGGTAGGCTGAAAGACCCCAGGGTTAGGGTTTCGAACCGGAACTAAACTGAAAACCGGAATAAAGCGTTATTTTTGTCGGATGGAAACCAAAGGAAGACCTGAACCGAAACAAAAAAAGGTTTTCTCCAAATATGCGTGTATTTTTCAGGTTTTTTTGAGAATTTGTGATAATTCTATTATAATTCGTTAGCACAAAAAATGAAGCATAACTTTTTCATTACCCGCAGATGAAGGCTTTCAATTGACGTAAAGCTTGATTGTTTTCAAGCTCAAATCAATTCTTACATTTTTAACCAAAATCACTGCTTTTTTCGCTTTGTCTATAAACTTAAATAAAAATCACTCGCTCAAATAATCGAACACAACTTTTTTTCACAAACTTAATATTTTTACTAAACAAACAGCAAAGAAGACTTTAAGAATGCAGTTTTGCAATTATGTAAAGCTCAATTGATCATACGCTGAATCCGCAAAATCAATTCTTAAACTTCAAGTTAAAATTACTATAATATATAAAATTATGAAAATGTTAATCGTGAAAATGCAAACAATGTCTTAATTAATAAGACAACTTAAGACGATATTTATCGTCTTAATTTGTCTTCACAAATAAGACAATTAACTTTGTTTGTATAACTGAGGATTTTATTGTGACTATAGTTTCGACAACTTTAACTTGTCATTATCAAACATAAACTTTAAGTTTCTGGGTTCTCCCTTTGATTTTCACATACTTCGTAACTTCCCATATATGCTAAAACCACTCTAATGTTTATACAGAGAGTTTTATGTAACACCGAACATTTTCATAATGAGAATTTTTCTTTCATGTATACATATGCGTACGTTGAACATTTTCCGATGCTCGGTTTATTAATAGAAATCAATTTGAAGCTTTAAGCGAGTATTTTCCACTCCCAGGGTAAGCATGAAGTAAAATTTCGAGTTTAGAAAAGCCTGAAAATTTGGTTTGGTCGCGTAGCGCGAAGCGCGGAGCGGCCAAACCAAATTTTCAGGCTTTTCTAAACTCGAAATTTTACTTCATGCGCCACCGGTACAAAACACTGATTCAATGTAAAGTTTAGCGGTGTGTCTTAAACTTCGTAATATGTCGGTGTTTTGTACCGGTGGCGCATGAAGTAAAATTTCGAGTTTAGAAAAGCCTGAAAATTTGGTTTGGCCGCTCCGCGCTTCGCGCTACGCGACCAAACCAAATTTTCAGGCTTTTCTAAACTCGAAATTTTACTTCATGCTTAGTCTGGGAGTGGAACACACTCATTTTAAGTTTCAAATTGGACTCTTTTAAAAACAACGATTGTCTAAAACTATACAGCATATACACTGTAATTGGGACATGTATACTTGGAAGAAAAGAAATGTACAAGTTGAGGCATCAATTGCGATTGATTGGCTACAATTTGTAATGGTTATATAGGCAATCCAATATTCAAATCACTTAAAAATTAAAGTTGTCAAATTGTATTGGATGAAAATGTTCGGTGTTACATAAAACTCTCTGTATATTTTCCCACTATATGAGTATTTCGTGCTAGAAGTGCAAACTAGTTTTTTTTTTGTCACGGGCGCCAAAGGACCTAGTTCCGGCCCTGTCAATAACACTTAAATGATCTTGTTAACAATGCTAGCTCATATTATTTTATTTTTTTTTATTATTTGCAAAACACTTAGTTGCATTTTACTATAATTACAATCTGATCACAAATGGATCAATGAGTAATATTTAGCTAACTTAATTTAGTAAACCTTTAGCTCATATTATTGACAATAATATAATTTTAAATGGTTGGAAATCTAAATTAAAAATCAATAAATAACTTTGTTCTAGATTTAGGTAGAAAATAAATTAATAATAGAACTAAAAACATTTCAAAAACTAAAAATCACTCGGAACTGAACCAAACACCCTTATTTTTTTCGGAATGAAAATCTGAACCGAACCAATTCAATTGTGTAATTGTACAATTGAAAATCGAAACGAGAAAAATAACCGTTCGAAGCTTTGATAATTTTCTTATTTCATAGTGGCAAAAAGGATTCGATCTCGCTCATCGTAAAAATCCAACCGGTCGGTTCACAAATCGACATCCTCGGACAAGAAATGCAGCTTTTCGTCAAAGAAATGGAAATGTTCAGCAAAACATTACCCCTGATGCACGCGGCTTTAGGACCAAAAGAAAAAAACTGTTTAGCAACCTTAAGCCTTTCGACTTTCAACGAACCCGTGATGATGCTGGTTTTGGAAGATTTGCAACCGTACGGATTCAAAATGGCAGCTAGACAAAGCGGATTAGATTACGAGCACTGCGCGATGGTCATGAAGAAAATCGCTAAGTTCCACGCGGCTTCAGCAGTTATTGTTGATAAGGTATTTAACAATTAAAAATAAATAAAAATTAATATACAAATTGAAATGTTACTTCATTCTGAACCAAGGATTAGAAACATTCGTTTCAAATTAACTCTTCAATTCTTTCACTCCAAAATATTATTTAAAATGCTATCAGAGTCATAGTCCAAAAGCTGAGGCTATTAAAATCAAGGAAGAATAAGACGATGAAAGAACACTAATCAATTATAATTTACCTCATAATAATAGAAGCGATAACAGAAAATCGATAATTAGTCGAGTGGCTTGACATCACAACAATGTTTTGCATTATGTAAAGTTATTTAAATAAAAAAACACTTGGTATTGTTTCACAAATTAAATTTGGTAATCGCAAAACTGTCGAACAGGTTAAGAGCATGCTAAAAATAAAAATAAACAACGAAACATTACCCTTTGTCAATGAAGCTCGGAACTTAGGTTTAATAATTGATAGTGACTTGCGATTTAAGAGACATATTTATTTATTTATTTATTTGTACGGAAATCTCCATTTTACATTAAATATATATATAATAAGTGTGTGTAAATTAAACATATAACAAATAATACAATGCATATGATAGTTATAAAATTCAAGTTACAATTAGCTAATAAATACAATTAAATTATTAGTAAATGTATCTCACGAGCATATTTCATTTCATTTTCATTTCATTTATTTAAACGGGAAACCCCTATTACATAAAATACACACATAACAAATACTTAACATACAATAAAATATTACAAACTTAATTAGAATAACTAGATTATACACTAAAATTATACATTATACACTAAAAAATTGAATTAACAATTATATAAATTTATACAAGTTATGTTTAAAGTGGTTATGTGACAACTCAAACAAATTAAACTATGGCTGTGAATTAAATGTATTTGCCGATCTCATCATCCTACTTATAGGGTTGTTATAGGTGTAGTTTGATCCGAAACTATATATGAATTTAAAAATGTTATACTCTAATAGAAAATGCTTAACTGTTCAAACCATAAAAATTCTCTGTGATACTTTAGTATTGAGCCATTTAAATTTTTCGGATGTGGTTTACGATGCGTGCCTAGACTCAATTACAAAAAATAGAATCCAAAAAGTGCAAAACTCTTGCGTACGTCTTATCTTTGGTATTCGTAAATTTGACCATATTTATGACAAATTTGATTCACTACAGTGGTTAAAAATGTCTGATCGTCGGTACTTTCACTCCTGTGTTTTTTACCACAAAATTATTAACACGCGAACCCCTCCCTATCTTTACAATAAAATAGTATGGCGAACAGACGTACATAACTTGAATGTGAGGTTTCGTGGATTAATTTCGCCACCTTGGCACAAAACAGCTTTATTTGAAAGATGTTTTACATTCAATATATACAAGATTTATAATAACTTACCCTCACACCTAAAACTACTTAATTTGCGCCATTTCAAAAATTCATTGCGTAGTCGTTTACTAGAGCAGTGAATATAAGCATAATCTCTCATTTACTGCCCTTTTGATACTATTTCCTAATATGTAGAATAATCTTATGAGTTTTCAAGTTAATCAAATGTTATTTATAGATACACTTTTAGTTTTATTTCATTTTTATAATCTCTTACACACGTACTAAATGTATTTTTCATACTTCACTAGTAGGTTAAGTGGAAGAACAGTAGTAGTTGTATTCCAGCTACCTGAACTTCGCCTACTCTAAAATATTAATTTTGTAATGTATTTTTACTGTAAATAAAGCCGTTTAAAGAAAAACTTTATTCCAACTAGTTTCGGTTTGTTAGACCATTTTCACTCTCCTTTGAAAATGGTCTAACAAACCGAAACTAGTCGGAATAATGTTTTAATTTATGAAACAATACCAAATGTTTTTTATTTAAATAACTTTACATATTCTAATATGTTTCACCAAGTGCCAGATGAGAAATTTATTCAACAAATTATGTTTTGCATTGTTGTAACGTCAAAATCGATAATAGAAAAACGATAATTAGGCGAGTAGTTTTTAAAATTATAAAAACATGATGGTAATGATATTGTGACACTGTCGTTAAGTTATTTAATAAAAAGTGTCGCGTTTTGGGTCTTCCGAAGATATTGATAAGCTGATATTACATACACGTTCAAAAATACGATGTATAGTAGAACGTATGTCACCAAGACGTTTAACGTATTTTGTCAAGAAAGAAATTATGTTCTTGATGGAAATATTTGCTTGTACAGCTTGCTGGTATACTCAAAGATTCCTTATTTTTATTTCATTTGGTAAATTATCTACCCAAATATACTGCGAGCTTAGATGAATTATCAAAAAAAATGTTTTCGTACTTGTTACGATTTAGTAAATTATCTCGACATAACATTTGTTGTCAACTGATTATTGACATCGAGCTAACGCTCTCGGTTAATAATCAGACAACACATGCTATTGGCTCGTTAATTACTCCATAACAAGGTACTCAAAATCTATGTTTTGATAATTAACCTCGATCTTGGTATATTACTACCGATAATTAATTTTAAGTTCATTTATAGTAACTTTCTTCCATTGTAAATCTGTGTTTTTTTTAAATTTGAATAGGATCCATCATTAGTGAAGAATTACAATAGAGGTATTTATACGGAAGATCCGTTAATGGCACCGTGGATGTTGAAAGGATTTGAATCGTTGATAGAATCGTGCATGCAATGGGAAGGTACATTTTTTAGTATTTTTATTTGTAATTGTATATTTTTATCGAACGAACGTCAAAATATAGGTAGCAACAATGTTTATTCATTTATTTAACGGAAAATCCATTTTACAAATTAATATTTAACTAAATATAATTACTACAACAACAAAAATTTAATACAAATAATACAATAAAAAAATATAAATATAATATAATATAAATTTGACTTATTAAACTAAGAAAAATTACAAATATTTATTCGCTTAAGTCTTGCCATGAATTGTGAGGGTGAGAAAGAGTTGAAAATGTCAAAGTTTGGATGTACAGATAATGTATTGGCTGTTCGCATAAACCTTGAAAGTGGGCTATTATATCCGTAATTTGTCTTATGAAGTTGAAGACGAAATATAGGTAAATGTCTAGTTGGGCGATTGGTTAAATTAATACTGAAATTAATTTGTGATAGAAGATATGGACAATTAACAGCATTACAAATTAATTTATGAAAAAACAACAAATCGGCATACACCCGGCGACAACATAGTTTATCAATACATTGGTCCGATGATAATATCTCTAAATTTGTGCTAGAATCGAAACCTAACTTGTACGCAAGCACCTTTAAAAAATTGTTTTGTACGTTTTCCAAAGCACTGATATAAACGCGTTGTGATGGTGCCCATACACAAGATCCATACTCTAGATGAGAACGTACAAAAGCGAAATAAACCCGTTTAAATGCTGCTGGCGACAAGTCCTTAGCCATTCTTTTTATATAACCCAACATTTTCAAAGCTCGATTACAAATTGCGTTAATGTGACTGGCAAAACATAATTTCCTATCAAAGGTAATACCCAAATCTTTGGTAACATTTAGTTGTTCTAAGTGGTGACCATGAATCGCATAATCAAACCGTACAACAGTTGTTTTTCTGGTGAAAATCATTGTTTTGCATTTTTGAACATTAAAAAACAAATGATTTTGTAGACACCAATTAAAGACAGATGATAAATCATCTTGCAGCAATGAACAATCGTCAACCGATACAATTTCCTTATACAATTTCAGGTCATCGACAAAGAGCAAAAATGAGGAATGTTTTATAACCCGTGAAATGTCATTAACAAATAGTAAACACAGCAATGGACCACAATGCGAGCCTTGGGGAACTACTGAGGGCACTTGAATGGTGTTGGATATAAAATTCTTAATTTTTACGCACTGCACACGATTGATTAAAAAGCTATATACCCACTTGACAACATCGGCATGGAACCCTAACGCTAATAATTTCGCCACTAAAATTTCGTGATTAACGCGATCAAAAGCCTTGGCAAAATCGGTGAACACGGTATCTACTGAATGGCTAGATTCGAATGCATTAATGATAAATGAAGTATAAGTTAGAAGATTTGTTGATGTCGATCTGCCACTACGGAATCCATGCTGTTCCTCTATAAGTATGTTTTTACACATCCAATTGAGTTTGACAGAAACAAGTTTATCAAACAACTTTGGTATGACGGATTGTATTGATATACTGCGGTAGTTAGCAATATCATCCCTTTTCCCAGACTTAAAGATTGGTGTTATATAGCTTTTCTTCCAGAATTCGGGAAATGTGTTTTGTGTGACAGATGCATCAAATAAAATGAATAATGGCGATGTGATAGAAAAAAATACAATTCTTTAAAAAAGTTGAAGGAATTCCGTCAGGGCTTATGCCATTGCTATTTTTTAAATTATTAATACTTTCGAATATTTCACTTTTAAATAATCTGATTGGCATATAAGCTGCCTCAGAAGTACATGGAAAGGTCGGTATAAGTGTAGGTTTATCCGTACTATATACGGTGTAGAAATAATCCGCAAATAAATTAACACATTCTGAACCATTGCTACTTCTATTGGCGTTAAAGTACATTATATTTGGATATTCGGGAACAGAATTAGTTACTTTTACAAAACTCCAGAATTTTTTAGGATTATTAGCAATGTCATTGTTAACTGAATTGACGTATTGTTCATATAGTTGATTTCTTAGATATACACATTTAATTCGTAGATTTTTGAAATTCTGGTAATTTGAAGAATTATTACATTCCTTAAACACTTTATGCGCAACAAGTTTTTGTTTAATTAAATTAATCAATTCAGAAGAAAACCAGACTGGGTACGTGGATGACTTTATACGTTTCATTGGTATGAATTGTTCAAAGACTTTATACAATATGGTGTAAATTATATCGACCATATTATCAATATGACCCTTTAATATAATATGCCACTCAATAGAATTTAAATAGATATTAATATCAGATTAATTAGCACGTGAAAAGTCATAAATGTATTCATTAAATTGAAGTGATTTAACGGGTATTTGTGAAGGCATTGTAATAAGATGAATGAACAATTTATTAAACATTAAAAGTGCGATTCTTTTCGCAATCTACAACTAGTTAGTCTTACAAAGACCATATCAAACACTCATTGAAACAACTAATTCCCGGGCTAATGCCCCGACGGACATTGAATTACATTTGCAGTAGGTTACTGTATGTAACAGCAAACACTTGTTGTATAATTCAATGTCTGTCGGGGCATTAGCCCGGGAAGTAGTTGTTTCAATGAGTGTTTGATATGGTCTTTGTAAGACTAACTAGTTGTAGATTGCGAAAAGAATCGCACTTTTAATGTTTAAAGTATTCTGCAACCAAGAATTGGCAATTTCATTTATAATTTATTAAACTGTTCACTGTGGAGGCTTCTACATCGTTATACATCATTATTTACACAAAGAAGACAATTAACTTTGTTTGTATAACCATTGATTAAATAATATATAAGATAGGAAACGCAATGCATTAAAAACGTGACCCCAAAAATTGTCCAGCTTTGGCGTCGACACCAAGTAGGCGGTCAACTGAACTACACTAAAATATAAAAACGAATTAAAATTAATATCGACTTTCTGCAAAAAGTTTGTCTCCAAATATTCATTGAAACAACTACTAATATTTGGAGACAAACTTTTTGCAGAAAGTCGATATTAATTTTAATTCGTTTTTATATTTTATAAATATTCTGCAACCTATTGACAAACTCAATTTTTCTTTAGGATAAATTATCTTTATGTGAACTACACTATTTAAAATCTTACAGATGTCTATTTTATGTAGAAGTTGAAGACCGCGAGATAATTATGCCCTCCTGATACTCTCCTCGAGCGGAGCGGTTAGCAAGTAGGTGCGGACGTCCCAGGGAAGTGAGGGTTTTTTTTTGTGTGAACAAGCAGACGGCCGGCGATTCTTTTAATAGTTTTCAAAATGAATGTAAAACGTAATAATTGCGTTTATATTAATTGTCATATAAACAGACACAAAAATCCAGAAATATGATTCTTTAAATTTCCAAAAAAAGATGAAAGTAGATGAAAGTACTACTTATTCAATGGTATAACTGAGGATTTTATTGTGACTATAGTTTCGACAACTTTAATTTGTCATTATCAAACATAACATACTTTATGTTTGATAATGACAAGTTAAAGTTGTCGAAACTATAGTCACAATAAAATCCTCAGTTATACAAACAGAGTTAATTGTCTTATTTGTGTGAACAATTTATTTCCGAGAAAGTTACATAAGATACGGGCTTAAAACAATGTTGCTGTTTATTTAATAAGACCAACGGCATGTACTACTGATTTATACAAGATTAACATACAGAGAGTTTTATGTAACACCGAACATATTCATCCAATACAATTTAACACCTTTGATTTTTAAGTTGTGTGTAAACTGGATTGCCTATATGACCATTACAAACTGTAGACAATCAATCGCAATTAATGCCTCAACTTGTACATACAAGGAGCTTTTCTTTCAAGTATACATGTCCCAATTACAGCGTATATGCTGTAAATCTTTAGATAATCGTTGTTTTCTTTATAAGAGTTCAATTTGAAACTTGAAATGAGTGTGTTCCACTCCCAGACTAAGCATGAAGTAAAATTTCGAGTTTAGAAAAGCCTGAAAATTTGGTTTGGTCGCGTAGCGCGAAGCGCGGAGCGGCCAAACCAAATTTTCAGGCTTTTCTAAACTCGAAATTTTACTTCATGCGCCACCGGTACAAAACACTGACATCTTACGAAGTTTAAAACGCACCGCTAAACTTTACATTGCATCAGTATTTTGTACCGGTGGCGCATGAAGTAAAATTTCGAGTTTAGAAAAGCCTGAAAATTTGGTTTGGCCGCTCCGCGCTTCGCGCTACGCGACCAAACCAAATTTTCAGGCTTTTCTAAACTCGAAATTTTACTTCATGCTTAGCCTGGGAGTGGAAAACACTCGCTTAAAGCTTCAAATTAAATTCTTTAAATAAACCGAGCATCGAAAAATATGAAACGTATGCATATGGATACTTAAAAGAAAAATTCTCGTTATGAAAATGTTCGGTGTTCTTAAGAGAAGTTACAGACAGATTTCAAGATGCCTTTTAGAGGTCAAAATTTTAGAAATATTTTTTTTCTTGAAAACTATAAGAGATAAGTAAGTGTACATATGTTCGAATAAAATATGTTGCAATTCAAACGGGGAATCCATAAAATTACTAATATATAGGGTGTTTTATTTAAAATAACAAATGTGGGGCTACTTCCGGTGGAACCGGAAGTGATATTAAATTAAAAATATTTCACATGAGGAGAACTAATTCAACCATATGACAAGGATTTTTTTCAAATTTTTATTGCAACGGTAACCCCATAATCTTTTAACGAACGGTTTAGCGTAGACACCCTTTAAACGAAATATTTATTATATATTTTTGTAAAATATACACAAATATAAATTGAGTAAAAATTAGAAACTTAATAAACAATAAACAAATTTAATATTTTTCGGCAAACTGAAAAAAAGAATATCTGTAGTTTATGTAAATTACATAACACTAAAGCCACATCAATTAAAATTCAAGAAAATGAGCTTTGGTGCAGAACATTTTTTTGTCTAATTACCACGACCATGATGTAAATGCTAACAAACCGAATACAATAATTACATAAATACAATAATTGACCGTTTCAATTGGTAATAGACGTGATGTATTTATAAATCTAATTCCTTTTTAATTTACAGCATTACCGAGCGTTCGCACTTATATATTTTAGATTCTAGGAAAAAAAATTAATAGTAAATTGTTAGTACCATCCACAAAAACACAATTTTAATCTGAATGAATATTACTTCTCGAACTATTTTCTCAATTACAGGGATTTTTTTTGGTTTAAAGCTTCTAACAAGTATTTCTACTTCTTAGCTAAGCGTAAAGTAACATTTCGAGTTTAACCAATCCAAATTTTCAGGCTTTTCTAAACTCGAAATTTGGCTGCATGCGCCATGCGTATCAAACACTGATTTAAAGTGAAGTTCAAACTGCTTAAGTTTGATCTCACGTTATAAATATTATACTTGTAAATAAGCTAAGCCTAATTGGGCTCTCAACAAACCTATGTAATGTACTTTACAATTACCTTACCAACAGACTGTTATTTGTAGAATACAAAGGGTTTAAGTCTCATCAATTTATTGCTTCTTCGGGTGTCCCCCAAGGCTCCAACCTCGGACCGGTACTGTTTAATTGCTTTATAAATGATATTGCTGATGTAGTTGATCATAACATGTTAATGTTTGCAGACGATTTAAAAATGTATCATCCTATAAATACTTTAGACGATTGTGTGTATCTTCAGCATAATCTCGACCTGATAGAAACGTGGTGCAAGAACAACAGCATCACTTTAAACGTTTTAAAATGTAAGACATTGTCTTATACTAGGAATAAGTCACAAATAACGTTCGATTATATGATTAATGGCTCTCTATTATCCCATGTTGAGACTTTCAAAGACTTGGGAGTGTTATTTGACAAGAAACTATCTTTTAATAGTCATGTCATGAAAGTAGTATGTATCGACCGCAAATCGCTCGTTGGGCTTCATAATACGAAATACTAAACCTTTTAAGAATATCGATGTCATTAAAATACTATACTATTCGTTTGTAAGATCTAAACTTGAATATGCCTGTTGCGTTTGGGATCCATACTATGGAAAATATTTTTTGATGGTCGAGGCCATCTAGAAGAAATTTGTCAAATATTTTCACTTTAAGAAGTTTGGTTCATATCCTGGGACTGATTATGATTATAATTATATTGAACTATTGCGTGAATTCAACTTGCACTCCTTAGAAAATCGCCGAAAATCGCATGCAGTATAAAATACTCAACAATCGTATGGATTGCTCTGACTTACTTGCACGAATTAATATTAATGTGCCTGTTAATATAAGGAACAAACGTCTTTTCCAGTTATCCCAAATACAAATATTATGATAATCATTATGATGGTTGCGACCGTAACTACGTGGTAATTCATGATCACTGAATCAAACACTTACTATGTTTTTACCACAAAATATTTATTGTATGTATATATTGATATTGACTTGATAATGACCGTCAAACGTCGAAACTTAAGTCGTGAATTTATGTGTATATTCGTGTAATATAATATATATACATACAATAAATATTTTGTGGTAAAAACATAGTAAGTGTTTGATTCACAAATATTATGCTCAAGTGACCAGTATATTCAATGTGTTCATTATATAATAATGTATTATCACTTCATCCGGATATTGACATATTTAATTGCATATCTTCTAAGGCGTTCTTCGACTTGATTGTTGAGTATTTAGAATAATTTGCGCTCATATTGCATTGTTTAGTGTTAATCTTTATTTTCTAATGTTTCATATCTTGTAATCAATCTGTAACTGGATTCGTCCGTTGATTGAAACAAATAAATAAAAAAATAAATAAAATGTTTATTTAGAGTAACTATTTAAATGTCATGCAGTTTGTATTTACGTATTCAGTAAATACAAACTGCATGAAATTTTTATAATTCCAAAAGATGTTGTAGGGGATATCTTTAAATAATTACTCATTTAACCCATGGTAAAATTATAAACTATCAAATAAAACACGTGTTTAACTGATCAGTGAAAACAATAGCAAGTGTTTTAATTAACATGAGGTATTATAGGAAATTGTAAATTTAGATTACATTTCAATTTGTAGAGATAAGTTGGGACTAAATTGTTGTATCTCTACCCACTTAGAACCTGTAGCTCAGAATAGACAAAATACATAAAAAAATCGGTTAAATTTAAGAAAACAATTGTTGCAGGAATGGAAAAGTACGCACACAAATTACAAAAATTAGGAAAGGATGTTTTGAAACGGGGAACTGAGGCTGGGAATAGAAGATTGGGTGGATTTAATGTGATAAATCATGGCGATATGTGGTTAAACAACATGCTCTTCCGATATGACGAAGATAACAAATTGGCAGATATGAAGTTTGTAAGTTATTTTTCTTGAGAAAAAATCACACATTCTAATAAATCACAAAAATTTTTAATCATTTAGAATATCCTATACCAGGTGTTGACTTAGCGAACGCAACATAGGAAATCGCATGTTAATTTTAAAGTGTTCAAATATTAGCATCCGTATTTATTTAAGAGACAAAATGTATTTTACTTTTTAGTAGAGGGTAAAATTCTAAATTTATTAATGTTCACACTTAACACTTTACGTTTCTCTAAGTTAAAATGATTAAGAAAAAGTAATGTGATTTTATAAAAATAATGACATTGATACAACAATTGCGGATATTCCCTGTTTTTTTAAGTTCAATTTAAAGCATTAAATAAGTGTTTTCCACTCCTAGACTAAGCATGAAGTAAAATTTCGAGTTTAGAAAAGCCCCGTGAAAATTTGTCGAGGGTCGCGCAGCGACCCGAGACAAATTTTCTGGGCTTTTCTAAACTCGAAATTTTACTTCATGCGCCACGCGTATAAAACACAGATTTTAAGTGAAGTTCGAATATTCATAAATATGAAAATATTATAGTGTTTTATACGCGTGGCGCATGAAGTAAAATTTCGAGTTTACAAAAGCCCAGAAAATTTGTCGGGGGTCGCGCAGCGACCCGAGACAAATTTTCACGAGGCTTTTCTAAACTCGAAATGTTACTTCATGCTTAGTCTGGGAGTGGAAAACACTTATTTAAAGCTTTAAATTGAACTTAAAAAAAAACAAATTTTCACGAGGCAAGTTTTAATTCATGCTTAGTCTGGGAGTGGAAAACACTTGTTTAAAGCTTCAAATTGAACTCTTAAAAAAAAACAGGGAATATCCGCAATTGTTGTATCAATTCCATAGTATGTCATTATTTTTATAAAATCACATTACTTTTTTTTTAATTATTTTAACTCAAGGAAACTTAAATTGTTAGGTGTGAACATTCATAAATTTAGAATTTTAGCCCCTACAAAAAAGTGACATACATTTTGTCTCTAAAATAAATAGGGAAGCCAATATTTAAACACTTCAAAATTAACATGCGATTTTCTATGTTGCGTCCGCAAAGTCAACACCCGGTATACTGCTCTACTTATATGATTCATAGTTAACTTAGATCTTATCTCGTTTTTGCATTTTTAAAAATCTAACGCATGGAGCAGTTTGCTCCAACTCCTCCGATTGAAGCTTTGATGTTTAGAGAATTATATTATTTTTACAGGTAGATTTTCAAATAGTAAAATATTCCAGTCCGGCATTAGATCTTCATTATTTCTTCACAACAAGTACGTCTGATGAGGTGCGCGAAAAACATTTAGATGACCTTCTGGATGTGTATTATGGTCAATTACTATTATCCTTCGCTGAAATGAATTATACTCTCGATACAGTTCCAACAAGAGCAGACTTTAGAAGAGATTATTGTTCCAGAGGGTTTTATGGTACGTACCTGAATTTTTTTTATTTAAAAGGAATATTGTAAAATCGATACGGTTGTGACTTCTTATTTAGTAAGTTAACATAGAACACTCTGTTTTTTTTTAATATAACAAAAATTAGGGACTATTTACTCCGAACAGTTACAGTCCTACTTAAATAGTAGTGTATTTGAAACATCAATTTTTGAGATATTGGTAAATGATTTTCAATGTGACAAATAAATTATAATTTGTCAAATAAATTGTCACGATGAAGATAGTTTCAAAAGGAAGAACGCTACAACTTGCAACTAAACAACACGTATTTAGAACTTTTTTAAAATCTGAACATATAAATGGGAAGATATTGAAAAAGACAGGTAGGTATTGTAAAGTCGGTGGCAGATTTTTTTTCTGTAAGCACGCAAGAACCTGTTATTTAATTATTGACTATTATACAACGAACGTGAATTTACCTGTTCCTCAGAGAGATTTTATTAAATTGTTAGTAGATACAAATAATTTTAAACGGTGATAGGTACATTTGTAATCTTATCTTTGTTCAGTGAATTATCCATTTTATGAGTTAATAATAATAATAATATTTATTCGTGTCTTATAACAATACAGTTTTACACACGTCGACAGACACTTGTTGAGTTAATTGAATTATCATATTACTGTCAGATTTCCCTTCATATAACCTACAAATGCAAAGTTGATTTACAACACAGAATGTGATTAATCTTGTATTAACCTAAAATACACAACCTGCATCACATCAATAAATTCTTAAAATGTCAAATTTAATTGGTCATATTAAAAAAAACAAAGATTATAGGTATGTATCTACATTCTTAATGGTTTATCATACATTTTACTATTGAAGGAATGTTTTGCGAAATAAAAGTGAATTCTCTGAATTATTTTGTATACTATCATTCATATTATAAAAATATTCGCCAGAGTAGAGACTTGAACCCTGGACCCTTGGGTTATAAGTGCAAAGCCCTACCGACTGAGCGAACCTTGCTCTATACATGAATCTTTAGCTTGAACAAGTTTCTCATCTTTCACGTGGTGAAACATATTTAACTATGATTTAATAAAGAAAACACTTGGTTAAATTTCACTAATATTTTGGTTTTTTATTCCAACTAGTTTCGACTTTGAGTCATTCTCAAGGAATTACTCAAAGTCCTTGAGAATGACTCAAAGTCGAAACTAGTTGGAATAAAAAACCAAAATATTAGTGAAATTTAACCAAATGTTTTCTTTATTAAATCATGAATCTTTAGTTATTGAAAAAATCAACGGCGCCCATTTAATAATTTTACATACATTAACATAATTACATTAAAATATAAGATATAACACACATAATATAACGAAAACAAACACATTCTAATGTAAAAAATATATAATATTATTACATGATGGTGCTTAACACCTTAACTGCCATGTGCACCTCTAAGTATTCTTACCACAATTGTATTTGAATAGTTAGTAGAATAGGTGGAAGTCTAAGTGTACAGAAATACTAAATGTGGAATACTTTTCACAATTACAACCATCTTGCCTTAAAACGAGTATATTAGTTTTGTAATTTGCGAACAGTATCTCGACACTTTTATATTTCTTGAAATATTCTACAACTAAGTATTGGTAATTTTATTGATATTTTATTTGTTTAATTTTTAGGTATAATGGCGGCAGCTACGGTTTTGCCATTGGTAAAAGCAAGCCACAGGGATGATGCCACTTTTGAACATCTAATGAGTGACGAAGGAGTCGGCAGTTTTAGAGATCACTGCTTCACGAACGAAGCTTTTAAAAAATCCGTAGGAATTTCACTTTCGTATTACGAGGCGATGGGCTCTTTTAATTTTTGATTAGATTTCTTTGTAGTCTTCAATAAAACTGTGTTAGGGTTGATTTAATTGAAACATTTAGGATGTAAAACTAGAAATATGCAATATAATAAAATATGATTTTAAAATGCGTTTATATTGATCTATTATTTTCTTTAAATCATCATGCATGACAATATTTAGTTGCGGGTCATTTTTCCCCTACAATTTTTCCCCTAGGTTATTTTTCCCCGCTAATAGCGGAAATTTTTTTTCCAGGAAAGGATTTGTTGACCTGTTTTTCGTCTCTTACGCATGCACGCAAAAGAATGTTACCAATGTTACCGAAACAGCTAGGCAATATACCGTAATTTACGGTAAACTACCGGTAGGAATTACCAACGTATATTACCACTAACATTACTAGTTATCGTACATTTGTATACAAATATTGACAACATTTGTCTAAAAATAATAAAGAAAATACAGTTTCAAATTTGGATTTACGAGAGCGCACAGGCACCCCAGCAATTCAAAATGTTCAGGCTATTTTTAAACTCGAAATTATACTAAACACTGGCTTTAAGTAAACTTTTTAACTAATTGGTAAAAGTGCAATGTTGATTATTAATTGACTGAATGAAGGAGCAAGACACATCGCCACTATTTATATATTTGGGTTAGAATTTTCGTTTCACGACCTAAAATAATGATATTTTTTTTACTATTTACGTAAAAGAAAAATCAACAGTGATAAATATTTACGGTTGGGTTTTATTTGCGTAAAAATTTATTATATTTATTTTGACCAGAATTTTCTATTTACATTCTAAAATAAAAATAACGTTTATGTTTCCACTAAAAATTACTTAGAAAGAAATTGATACCATTTTGTCGTTCTTTCCATTAAAAAATAGTTAGGAGGAAACTGAATGTACATTTTTTGTGAGAGAGTAGCTCCTTTTGGTGTAAAATCGTGTGTCGTGTGTCCCGTATGATTTTTAATTACCGCGAGCCCAATCGAGTGTAATAAAAGTTTCCTTACTACTAAACTCAAATTTATTTTTATTATAAACACACCAAGTTTTTAATTGATATTTTAAATAATAAGCAAATCTGTTTTATGTTACACTCGGTATATAACAGAGCTGGGCAAGATTCGAATCATTCAGGATTCGATTCCCGGATTCGAATCCTTTTAGAGGATTCAAAAGAGGTATTCGAATACTTTAGTGAAAACGGATTCGTGATCCGGATTCGTTACATTTTTTTAAAAGGATTCGTATTCGAATCCAGACGTAGATGATTCGAATCCTTATAAAAAAGGATTCGAATTCTTATAAAAGGATTCGAATCCTTATAAAAGGATTCGAATCCTTATAAAAGGATTCGAATCCTCATACACGGATTTAAATCCTCCCAAATAATTCGAATCATCGCTATTAAGGATGGGATTCAAATTCGATTAATTCAAATAGTTAAATATTCTAACATGAATATTTAAATCACTAAATTATTCATATTTGAATATAAATATTTAAATTTTCGAATAATTCAAATATTTGTGAATACATATTTGGTTACTTAACCACGAAAACATTTCCAACCTTAATAGTATATTTTTAACTTCACTTAAAATCAGTGTTTTATACGCGTGGCGCATGAAGTAAAATTTCGAGTTTAGAAAAGCCCCGTGAAAATTTGTCTCGGGTCGCTGCGCGACCCTCGACAAATTTTCTACGCGGGGCTTTTCTAAACTCGAAATTTTACTTCATGCTTAGTCTGGGAGTGGACAACACTCGTTCTTAGAAGTTTCCAATTGAAGGATCACTCTAGATTACTAAGTTTATTACCATTTTACAAAGGCTACACCTCGAAGGACCAATCGTGGTCTTCGGAGACCGAAGGACTACAGGGAATCGAATATTTTTTACAAGAAAACAACGAATATCTGAAGGTTTACAGCATGGATATTAAAGAAAACATCCAAGTTTGAAAAAATATCGAAGTTGGGTTGGTTTACAGTGCGTTTTTAACTTTACTGTAAATCAGTGTTTTATACGCGTGGCGCATGAAGTAAAATTTCGAGTTTAGAAAAGCCCCGTGAAAATTTGTCTCGGGTCGCTGCGCGACCCTCGACAAATTTTCTACGCGGGGCTTTTCTAAACTCGAAATTTTACTTCATGCTTAGTCTGGGAGTGGACAACACTCGTTTGAACTTTAAATTTAACTCTTCTATAAAATCGACGTATGTAATATAATAAATCATTCATTGAAATCATAGAAAAAATATGCAAAATTTTACCTAAAACTAACTTTTAGAGTTAACTTCATAATTTGCTCGGCTTTTAATGGGTGAATATTCTATTCCTAAGAAAAACCGTATTTATTTAATATTAAAGTTGCATTTAAAATAATAACAAAGTGTGAATAAACCGATAAAAATCTAGAAATATCGAAAAACTCGACATGTAGAAAATCTTGAAGGTCCACTCCCAGACTAAGCATGAAGTAAAATTTCGAGTTTAGAAAAGCCCCGCGTAGAAAATTTGTCGAGGGTCGCGCAGCGACCCGAGACAAATTTTCACGGGGCTTTTCTAAACTCGAAATTTTACTTCATGCGCCACGCGTATAAAACACTGATTTACAGTGAAGTTAAAAACGCTCTGTAAACCAACCCAACTTCGATATTTTTTCAAACTTGGATGTTTTCTTTCCTATCCATGCTGTAAACCTTCAGATATTCTTTGTTTTCTTGAAAAGAAACTTCGATTCCCTATAGTCCTTCGGTCTCCGAAGACCATAATTGGTCCTTCGAGCTGTAGCCTTTTTAAAATGGTAATAAACTTAGTAATCTAGAGTGATCCTTAAACTTGAAACTTCTAAGAACGAGTGTTGTCCACTCCCAGACTAAGCATGAAGTAAAATTTCGAGTTTAGAAAAGCCCCGCGTAGAAAATTTGTCGAGGGTCGCGCAGCGACCCGAGACAAATTTTCACTGAGCTTTTCTAATCTCGAAATTTTACTTCATGCGCCACACGTATAAAACACTGATTTAAAATAAAGTTCAATAACACATATATCATCATTAAATAAAATCATTATTTAATCAGATATTTGATCGGTAAATTAACATTTTTGTTAATAGAAACTGATAGAATAAAATGTTACTGGTTGCATATAATAGATTCAAATTTATTTTTAAACGATTCGTATCCGTGATTCAAAAATGAGGATTCGAATCTTTGATTCGAATCATATTTTTCACTTACGAATCCTTTATTCGAGTATTCGTGATTCGAATCATATTAGGTGATTCGGATTCGTGATTCGAATCCTGTTTTTGAGGATTCATCCCAGCTCTGGTATATAATAATGCACATTATTTTATTTTTCTATGCATCAGACTTATCATCTCTATCGCCCTTTCACCACAATCGAATCGCAAATCTGCAATGCTCGAAAATCAATCTAAATTAAATAAATAAGCGCCGAGATGAAAGGTGCGAGAACGCTGTTGCGGTGCGTTAATTTTTGTAGTTCGAGAGGATCGACGCGATAGCCGTCGAGATAAGTGTGCTTGAGTGAGAGAGAGAGAGAGAGAGAGAGAGAGAGAGAGAGAGAGAGAGAGCGGAGCGTGTTTTTACTCTCTAAAATAACAGAGATACGATTTCGGCAATTCAATCAATCTAGGATTCAATCGCTATTCGATCAAGTCATTGACATCTGGGTGTATTTTTCTGATTTTAAACAGAAAACTTCTAACTTCAGCCTTCAGAGAGAGAGAGAGAGCAGAGCGTATTTTTACTCTCTAAAATAACAGAAATACGATTTCGGCAATTCAATCGCTATTCGATCAAGTCATTGACATCTGGGTGTATTTTTCTGATTTCAAACAGAAAACTTCTAACTTCACCTATTAATGCAGGTTATGGGTTATCGGCATTTCGAACTAGATGTCGACACCCGCGAAAGGCCACAAATGCGTAACGCTCTTTTTAAATGAGATTGTTCTCTGTATATAAATTATGCACTCGGTGGTAATACATTTAGCATAGTCTATTCAAATATATCTTTTAGATTAGAAATACAGAATGTAAGTATCTCAATCCGTTTTTCCGTATACCCTGCATAAAGTTTACATTGATTTGCTATATGCGTTCAGGTACTCCCTACCCTCATAAAGAAAAATCCAAAAAATACCAAGAGTAAACTACCACTTCCAGTTTTCGCATATTTACCCAAAGCTTTTCCCATCCTAGGGGTGTAATAAAAAGCTTAAGTTTATAATGTCATCTTAACATCTCGAGGGGATTAATCTGTTAGTGAGGGATGGACGGACAGACAGGCCTTTTAAAAATGGTCTTAATGTAAAAATGTAAGTGGATATATCCATTTTGGGGTCCCCAAGTTAGGACCCCAAAATGGATATATCCACTTACATTTTGGATTTAACATTTTTCCGAAAACAATACTGTCCTTTCGTTTTACATATGAGAAAAAGTATAAAATCAAAATAAAACGATTCGTTGTTTTCATTAAAAAGAATTACTAATTTTCTATAGCATAGATCTAATGATAACCTAAAACTTACTAACAGCATAGTACCTTGCAACTAAATAAATTATAGCTACTTTACTTTACTCCTAATCAAACTTAAATGGAATGATAAGCGTTTCGACCACTGTGCGCCACACAGCTGCAATCGTCCACTTGTGTATGTGACACCGAGTCGCGTGCATCATATACTTAATTCGCCCTCAGTATATATTTATATGTTCTTGAAGCTGAAACATGGATAAACAAATGGAATGCATTAACAAGGATCTTTTCGAAAAGTCGCTTCGGAAATTTTTTAAAAATGACAATTTGGAAATTGTGGAATTCTCAACCAAGGCCGCTGTTCCAACGGGAGAAAATTACACCAGTTATTTGTTCAGATCAAATGTCACCTACAGCACAGGACAGTAAGTAAATAATAACTAATGAATTTATACTGTTGTTTGTTTAAACAGTAAGAATATTTTGTACATATTCTTTGTAAAAGGGGTTTCCCGTGAGAGAATAAATAAATAAATAAATAAAAAATAAACAATTTAATTATGCAAGTATTACGAAATTCATAAAAAAAATTAAAAAGAAAATACGGAAGAATATATATTTCATATCTGACATTATTTTTAAGTCATAAAAACGCGAAACAACATAAATTAACGTCCATCTAATTCTAAATACGCTAATGTTTATTGGTTTGAAGAGAATTTGACCTAAACGTTACATATACTTTAATAGAGCGTTGTAACAAATCAAATTAAATAAGATTTTAAATATTTCATTGTATAATTCAATATCCGGAGGTGTATTTGCACGGGAAGTAGTTGTTTCAATGGATATTTATCGTCTTAAATTGTCTTATTAATTAAGACACTGTTTGCATTTTCACGAATAGTTTTTTCGTAATTTTATATATTATGTTTAATAATTTATTATTTGCTTCTTAAATTATTTTCTTATCTTTGTAAATAAAACACTTTTTACTTTGTTTAACCACTGAATTTTACATTGAATTGTGTGACTAGTTTCGACTATCTAGTAGTCATTCTCAAACTAAAGTGTTTTATTTACAAGTGTATTTAAGATGTACCACAAAGTGAACGCCTACAACACTAAACAATTATTTTCTTATCATTTATTTTTTCTTAAAATACTCACTTTAAAAATGTTGTTTTTGCTTTCTCACTTAACCAGTGGTGAATCATTTTTAAATCAAATTTTGGATATTTGATTAAAACACACCCATTTCTCCTTGAAGATGACCAGTGGTCGAAACTAGTCGGAGAAAATATAAATCAGTGAAACGAACCAAGTGTTTTAATTAAACACTTTGAAAATATTATCCACTTCATTTAAACTGTTTTTATTCATAAAAACCAGGGTTGTTAAAAAATAACGTTTTTTTAAAATTGTTATTAAAACAAACAGTTTTTTTAACAAAACGTGTTTTTTTTCACTGAAACAGTGTTTAAAACATATTATCCACTTCATTTAAACTGTTTTTATTCATAAAAACCAGGGTTGTTAAAAAAACGTGTTTTTTTAAATGTTTTTAAAACAAACAGTTTTTTTAACAAAACGTGTTTTTTTTCACTGAAACAGTGTTTAAAACATTAACAATTGAAAACCTATATAAAACGTGTTTAAAACATAACTAGCCTTATTAATAGACAGAGCTGGGCAGGATTCGAATCATTCAGGATTCGATTCCCGGGTTCGAATCCTTTTAGAGGATTCAAAAGAGGTATTCGAATACTTTAGTGAAAACGGATTCGTGATCCGGATTCGTTACATTTTTTTTAAAAGGATTCGTATTCGAATCCAGACGTAGATGATTCGAATCCTTATAAAAAAGGATTCGAATTCTTATAAAAGGATTCGAATCCTCATGAAAGGATTCGAATCCTTATAAAAGGATTCGAATCCTCGTACACGAATTCAAATTCTCCCAAATAATTCGAATCATCGCTATTAAGGCTGGGATTCAAATTCGATTAATTCAAATAGTTTAATATTCTAACATGAATATTTAAATCACTAAATTATTCATATTTGAATATATATATTTAAATTTTTGAATAATTCAAATATTTGTGAATACATATTTGGTTACTTAACTCTTTGCTGCACGAGATTTCACACATTTTAAAGAGCCTAGTTGCACGAAAACAATAAAATAAAAAATATATATTTTTTTAAGTTTATTCCATGAAATAACAACAAAACAAAGTATTTCAGATAACATTAAAAGTGCGATTCTTTTCGCAATCTACAAAAAGTTAGTCTTACAAAGACTATATCAAACACTCATTGAAACAACTACTTCCCGGGGTAATACCCCGACGGACATTGAATTATACAACAAGTGTTTGCTGTTACATACAGCAACTTACTGCAAATGTAACAATTTGGGTCAAATTATTCAGGCCATCTATGTCCGTCGGGGTATTAGCCCGGGAAGTAGTTGTTTCAATGAGTGTTTGATATAGTCTTTGTAAGACTAACTTGTTGTAGATTGCGAAAAGAATCTCGGCACTTTTAATGTTTGAAGTATTCTGCAACCAAGAATTGGCAATTTCATTTAAACTAATTTCAGATTAAAAAAAAATAATAATATTGCCAAAGTGTCACTTACAAGGTGGTCTATACTTTGCAGCATTGTGCAACTAGCAACAATACCTACAAATATTGTTTTCAACAAACTGGTAAATAATTAACATTAATTATTGTTATGATATTTTTGAAAACAAGTTTTATTTTTTCCGATGCATAACGCGACTTCACATACCGAACAAGCCCAATCAGATCGAACAGGATTTGCCTTTGTACTGCAAAGTGCACATCTTCTGCGGGTGGATCTAAGTGGTTGGGGGGATGATGAAGTGAATCTTACTTCTGGAGGCACCTTGCGACTATTCTTCTGAATAGCTTCCCCACAAGTTTCTTCTTTTCTTTTAAGATCTACCAGTTTCTCCGCAAGTAAACCATCTATTACTCTTCGTTTAAATTCCTTTAGCCCTAAAGGAATTTAGATAGGTGGCAATTTCTTTAGTTTATATAATATATAACTATTTACAACAGAGCAATCTAAAAAATGCCAAAAGATTCTCATCCACCATTTTTTGCTTTTTCTGTCTATTTGGTAAGTTGATTTAAGTTGGTCGAATCTATTGACACAATTCATATTTTTATTATATTCTATTAGAGCATTTGGGCATGGAACTTGTTTTGACGATCCGTCTTTTTCTCGCCTTTTCACTTCGTTTATGGCTTGTGAATCATGAAAGTTCGAAAGTATGTGTACGGCTCGCTTGTCTTTCCATTTCACAATACTAATACCATCATTGCTTATATTATAGTCATATTCTCCTTGTTTCAGGTACTTATCTTCTTTTAGTTTAGGCAGGTTTTTTCGGTTTGCCACCACTGTGCCACAGGCATATATACATTTTTCTTTTAGTTCCTTCAATAAATTGTAACTAGTAAAATAGTTGTCAAAATATAAGCAATGGTGTTTCTGCTCCAAACCTTCCATTAGACGTAATACTTCCTTTTCTCCTAGTCCATATTCTACATAGTCTTTTGTTTTTCCTGTGTAAATATCGAAGTCACACAAGTAGCCCTCACTGTCAGCTAAAGCCCAAACTTTATAGCCTCGTTTGATAGTTTTTTTGGGCATGTATTGTTTGAGTGCACTTCGTCCTTTAAATTTGATCATTGATTCGTCTATAGAGATGCAGCGATGGGGTTTGTAATATTTCTTAAAATTCTTCTTTAATTCAGATATAAATGGACGTATTTTGTATAGTCTGTCGTAGTTTGCATTGTTTTTGCTTGGCATTGATGAATTATCATTCAAGTGGATATGGTTTAGAAGCCAACTGAATCTATTGACAACCATGAATTGTGAAACGTATGAATCGTGTAAATCTTCGCTTACCGACCAGTAATCACGGTAGCTAGGTAACCTTTTGATACCCATAAGTAGATTAAGCCCAATAAAGCTTTTTATTTCAGCAAGAGTTGTCTGTGAGTAGCGCTTATTCGTAAGTTGATGTTCTTGTTCAGCATAAAGATTAGTTTGAAAAGTAATATTATTCAATATTTCGTCTGTGACTAGTAGATGAAATAGCTTATATGGTGTACAATTAATGCTGTCAAGTTCCTCAACTTCGTCTGCTAAGCCACATTGTGACTGGAAATCACAAGGTGGTCTTATTAAGGAAATATTTCCAATTTCCCAAGAAACATTACCTCCTTTCTGTTGAGGTAACGAGTTTGTACGTACAAATGCAGATAGGGGTATATCATCCTCAGAATCTTCTGACTCAGGTACAGCACCGATCTCATCAATATTTTCATTTTCTTCGTCTTCCGATTCTGAACCACTCGGTATGTCGTCAGGTAGATCAGTACTATATATCAAAGTATATGCTTCATCAGAAGTTAATTCAGCTAAATTAATAAGTTTATTAGGGTCCATAATACAGTCTATCTGTAACAATAAATTTTAGAATAAATTGTACCTAGCGGCATAGTGGTTCATAATTGGGACTCATCAAAAATGAATAATTACAATTAATTGAATGTAAATTTTTATTGCAATCATAATAAATACTAACTAGTGATATAAATAAACAATTCTATACAATGATATTATAATAAATAAACATACCTTAGTTTCTGTTCAATATTGAAATTAATATACACAATAACCTCACTTTCTCACAAAAACACTGCATGTGACGTTGAATGTTTGATAACTAAAGAGCGGGATCTCTTTCAGTTGGTAATGGAACTATGAAAAAGAGGTTAGGATAGGTGGTTCATAATTCCCGTCGCTGTTCAGCTTCCTACATACATATTTGTAAGTGGTCTATTCTGTGGACCGATGTGTCACAGACTGCTTGAATTTGGTGGTTCAAATTGCAATCCCATATGCAGCAAAGAGTTAACCACGAAAACATTTCCAACCTTAATAGTATATTTTTGACTTCACTTGAAATCTGTGTTTTATACGCGTGGCGCATGAAGTAAAATTTCGAGTTTAGAAAAGCCCCGTGAAAATTTGCCGAGGGTCGCTGCGCGACCCTCGACAAATTTTTTACGCGAGGCTTTTCTAAACTCGAAATTTTACTTCATGCTTAGTCTGGGAGTGGACAACACTCGTTCTTAGAAGTTTCCAATTGACGGATCACTCTAGATTACTAAGTTTATTACCATTTTACAAAGGCTACAGCTCGAAGGACCAATCGCGGTTTTCGGAGACCGAAGGACTACAGGGAATCGAATATTTTTTACAAGAAAACAACGGATATCTGAAGGTTTACAGCATGGATATTAAAGAAAACATCCAATTTTGAAAAAAAAAAATCGAAGTTGGGTTGGTTTTCAGTGCATTTTTAACTTCACTTTAAATCAGTGTTTTATACGCGTGGCGCATGAAGTAAAATTTCGAGTTTAGAAAAGCCCCGCGAAAATTTGTCTCGGGTCGCTTCGCGACCCTCGACAAATTTTCAACGCGGGGCTTTTCTAAACTCGAAATTTTACTTCATGCTTAGTCTGGGAGTGGACAACACTCGTTTGAACTTTAAATTTAACTCTTCTATAAAATCGACGTATGTAATATAATAAATCATTCATTGAAATCATAGAAAAAAATGCAAAATTTTACCTAAAATTAAATTTTAGAGTTAACTTTATAATTTGCTCGGCTCTTAATGGGTGAATATTCTATTTCTAAGAAAAACCGTATTTATTTAATATTAAAGTTGAATTTAAAATAATAACAAAGTGTGAATAAACCGATAAAAATCTAGAAATATCGAAAATCTCGACATGTAGAAAATCTTGAAGGTCCACTCCCAGACTAAGCATGAAGTAAAATTTCGAGTTTAGAAAAGCCCCGCGTAGAAAACTTGTCGAGGGTCGCGCAGCGACCCGAGACAAGTTTTCACGGGGCTTTTCTAAACTCGAAATTTTACTTCATGCGCCACGCGTATAAAACACTGATTTACAGTGAAGTTAAAAACGCACTCTAAACCAACCCAACTTCGATATTTTTTCAAACTTGGATGTTTTCTTCCCTATCCATGCTGTAAACCAGATATTCGTTGTTTTCTTGTAAAGAAACTTCGATTCCCTGTAGTCCTTCGGTCTCCGAAGACCATGATTGGTCCTTCGAGCTGTAGCCTTTTTAAAATGGTAATAAACTTAGTAATCTAGAGTGATCCTTTAATTTGAAACTTCTAAGAACGAGTGTTGTCCACTCCCAGACTAAGCATGAAGTAAAATTTCGAGTTTAGAAAAGCCCCGCGTAGAAAATTTGTCGAGGGTCGCGCAGCGACCCGAGACAAATTTTCACGGGGCTTTTCTAAACTCGAAATTTTACTTCATGCGCCACGCATATAAAACTCTGATTTAAAATAAAGTTCAATAACACATATATCATCATTAAATAAAATCATTATTTAATCAGATATTTGATCGGTAAATTAACATTTTTGTTAATAGAAACTGATGGAATAAAATGTTACTGGTTGCAAATAATAGATTCAAATTTATTTTTAAAGGATTTGTATCCGTGATTCAAAAATGAGGATTCGAATAATTTTTTTCACTTACGAATCCTTTATTCGAGTATTCGTGATTCGAATCTTATTAGGTGATTCGGATTCGTGATTCGAATCCTGTTTTTGAGGATACATCCCAGCTCTGTTAATAGACCTTAGCATACAGCTTTAACACAGTTCTAAGGATGATATTGACATTTTTGGATTAATAAAACGTTTTAGTAGATTACTATTGTTAGTTTACAACAACATAATCAATTTTCATAACAAAATAGGGTTATTTATTTAAGAATGCAATAAATCATAAATGTATAAACCTTAACAGTATATTTTGAACTTCACTTAAAATCTGTGTTTTATACGCGTGGCGCATGAAGTAAAAATTCGAGTTTAAGAAAGCCTGAAAATTTTCAGGCTTTTTTAAACTCGAAATTTTACTTCATGCTTAGTCTGGGACTGGAGACACTCGTTAGAAGTAAATTTCAATCTAATGACATATCAGAAGAAATACATTTTCACAAACATAAAAAAAAAACAGTGTAACATACCTCCTAAATTACTTAATTACAATGAAGTTAGAATACATCAAAATGTAATGTTGTAACGTTTATTTTATGATTATTTCCGCTGCGCTACGCGACCAAGCCAAATTTTCTGGCTTTTCTGAACTCGACAAACAAACAAACACGCCTACAAAACACTTATTTAATGTGAAATTGTCTAAACTAATTGATTATTAAAAAATTAAGTGTAAAGTTATAGAAATACATTTGTCTACAAGCTAAAAAAAGAAGTACAGACATTATTTTATACTAAACTTTATTACTTTTACACTAAAAGTGTTGTCTGCACTTCTTTTTTTTTTCTTGTAGACAAATGTATTTCTATAACTTTTCACTTAATTTTTTAATCACGAGAAAACTGATGGATCAAAGAAATTCCAACTTTAAGCGCCCACCAGTAACACAATTTTTAACTTAAAAAAAACGCAAGTTACACTCTTAGCCTTTTTGACTGCGGTGGTATTTCATAATTAAATTACCATTGTAACATTTTGACAGTCGACTAGTATTTTCCCTATTATGCCATTTTTACTTTAAGTCCCTGTGAATTGTCTTTTGGCTTCCGATATAAAAAAAACTACTCCTGCCAAGTTTAGTATGAAATAATGTCTGTACTTCTTTTCTTTCTTGTAGACAAATGTATTTCTATAACTTTTCACTTAATTTTTTAATCACGAGAAAACTGATGGAACAAAGAAATTCCAACTTTAAGCGCCCACCAATAACATAATTTTTAACTTAAAAAAAATCGCAAGTTACACTCTTAGCCTTTTTGACTGCGGTGGTATTGCATAATTAAATGACCATTGTAACATTTTGACAGTCGACTAGCATTTTCCCTATTATGCCATTTTTACTTTAAGTCCCTGTGAATTGTCTTTTGGCTTCCGACATAAAAAAACGATTCCTGCCTCTTTAATTATTATCAAAATTGACATTCTATTTTAACCTCATACAACTTTCTTCGTCAATAAAACGACAATAAATATATTATGTCAGTAGTGGCTAATCTACTTTGAAATTTAAAGCCTCCTTTAAATCATGTTTTAAACGATCGTAAGGTACTTGATAGAACAAATCCCTGTATAGATATGACATATCATGGTATGCCTCATTTAAAATTGATTTATTAAAATCTTATCTTTTCCAAACAACATAACAAATAAGAAATAGTTTCATCATTATGTGTGTTAGCTATTTAGATAACTAATTACACACTATTAATTGCACTATCTGTTATCAGCAACAAAATATTCGCGGTTCATAATTTCAATATTTATCGACTATTAGACTTTGTCTTCAATACATCGCGCCTGATGAATCTAATAAATGAAATTCCCAAGGTCATTTTACAAAATTGTTACGTGCATTTATTTATTGCTTTGAAAAGGTTTAATTTTTTGTTATGTTTGAATTAAGAGCAGATAAAATATAAAAACGAATTAAAATTAATATCGACTTTCTGCAAAAAGTTTGTCTCCAAATATTCATTGAAACAACTACTTCTCGAGCTAATACCCCGACAGATATTGAATTATACAATGAATATTTGCGTTACACGACAGCACTGCTGTTCTATGCATAATTTATATGCAAAATGCAACATCAGGTCAAACTATTCTCTAACCAAACTAAATGAAACAAAAGGAAATTGAAATAAATTGAAAAAATTATAGGGAATGAATTTTAATTTTCTTAAGCCATCTACAGACGCGTTTCGAGATTTATCCCTCATCAGTATAGCTTTGCTTTAGAATTTCAATACAAAAATATTAAAATAAAATAAACAGGATACTTACAGGAATGTCGAAGTGTGTCGTCGAAACAGGTACAAAAACTGGGGCGAGTGAAAATGAAGGAATGTTATTTATAGGTAAAGGATTAAGTCATTAGTAGGTGCAAACAATTTGATACCTAAGAGAGAGTGACATACCGCCTTTAACGGTACAGTTTCACATAAAGACAATTTATCATAAAGAAAAATTGAGTTTGTCAATAGGTTGCAGAATATTTATAAAATATAAAAACGAATTAAAATTAATATCGACTTTCTGCAAAAAGTTTGTCTCCAAATATTCATTGAAACAACTACTTCTCTGTCGGGGTATTAGCTCGAGAAGTAGTTGTTTCAATGAATATTTGGAGACAAACTTTTTGCAGAAAGTCGATATTAATTTTAATTCGTTTTTATTTTTTATAAATATTCTGCAACCTATTGACAAACTCAATTTTTCTTTATGATAAATTGTCTTTATGTGTAAGAGCAGATACATTTATCACTCAGATTACTGACAACGTTATTGTAACTTTATGTTTCGTACATTCGTAGATGGTGATGTGTTCATTATAGAACTTTCCCCGTTAAAAATATGATCATTTAAATATCAACAACATGGAACAGTTGCAAAAACTGGATTTATTCTACTTTTATTATTATTATACCAAAACTATTCACGAAAAAAATAATTCTTGCATTTTTTCGCTACATCTCGGTAAATATTGATCACCATCACATCTCTTGACAATTTTTTTACGCGGGGCTTTCCTAAACTCGAAATGTTACTTCATGCTTAGTCTGGGAGTAGAAGACGCTCGTTAGTTTAAAGTACATCACAACTGTTAACATATGTATCGTAACTGTCACAAAGAAAAACATTAGCAAGGCGATCTCATTATAGTTCAATTCAAACTCGTGTCAGGTTGGCAAGCTGGGTTAAGTGTCGGCTTGCGTCGCTTCTGTCAATTGTTACCATAGTTTAAATATCGACTTAGGTCAACTATTATTTTAGTCTAAATGTTGGCTGGCACCGACTTATGTCTACTGTCATTATAGTTCAAATGTCGGCTAACGCCGACTTATGTCAAGTTGACACGATAAACTAAATGTCGGCTCGCGCCGACTTATATCAACTGTCATAGTTAAAATCTCGGCAACCGCCGACTTATGTCAACTATTATTATAGTTCAAATGTCAACTGGCACCGACTTGTATATCAACTGTTATTTACCAAATTGAGGAGTGCAGCACGCGACAGTCATGTATGATATTTGACTTTTGATAGTAATCATTTAAATCATTTATGTAGTTGCAAATAACATGAATATATATTTTATGTTGCTAGAATTATTATTATTTGCAACTACATAAATAATTATAGTTCAAACTTTGGATAACGCCGACTTATGTTAAGGTAATAACATCCAAGGATTCTATACGGTAAGATATGCGGATGACATAGCAATACTCTTAAACGGGAAATATGAAAACATCCTGTACAACAGAACGCAGGATGCACTCATAGCTGTGGAAAACTGATGCAACTCCAACTCACTATCAGTGAACCCCACAAAAACAGAAGTAGTGATTTCTCCAACAAACACAAGATAGGCTCATATACTCTGCCTATCTTGTTTAGCAAACAACTAATGCTATTGAAAGAAAAGAAATACCTAGGAGTATACCTTGAGTCCAAATTAAATTGGCCCAAAGACCTTGAATACAAAACTGATAAAGCAAGCAAAGCCTTCTGGAAATGTAGGAGAGCTATCGGTAATACCTGGGGACTATCACTGAAGATAGCACTCTGGATATACATAGGTATTATTAAACCGGCACTCGAGTATGGAGCTCTAGTTTGGTGGCCCAGGACGAACCAAACAGGAGCAAAAGAAAAACTAAACCACAACCACAGTTGAACACGTACATGCTAGCATACGTGCACAACTAGTGCATTTAGAACAACACCCACTGCAGCATTGGAAACGATACTCTGCCACCTATCGCTTGATATACATATCAAAGAATTGACAAAAAATAGTGCAAAAAGACTGAAAGCTATGAACACTTAGTTATACCAAACCTCAACAGGACACGGAAGTATTCTCAAACCGGGCCCTCCCCATCTGAGCGGCAAACTAGACCAGAAGATACCCCAATACATCTTTAAAAAGAAATACGCTGTGAACCCAAATGAGCAAACACAAACGAAAGACCACTTGATGTTCACAGATGGAAGCAAAACAAAAACAGTCTATGGAGCAGGCATATACTCGGGAGATCTAAACATCCGCAAATGTCTTCCCATAGAGAACCATGCTACCGCAACACAGACCAAAATCTACGCAATCATGGAGAGTGCCAAACTAATCTCAGAAAAGCAAGTAAGAAAACAAAACATAGCTATCGTCACCGATAGCAAAGCTGCGTTAGCAGCACTAGATAAGTTCAAAATAACATCAGAACTAATATATGAATGCGCAGAGACGCTGAACATAGTAGCGACAGTTAACCCCATAACATTACCATGAACGAAAGGCCATAACAATAACGAGGGAAACAACAACGCGGACGAACTTGCGCGTGAAGCAGCATCAACAACAGCAATAAACTATGCAACAGTAGGACTATCCCCGCGGTCCTTAAGTAGGCGAGTTCACCGCTGAAAAACACAAATCCAAATGGAAAAACTTAACAACGAATCTGTTCCTTTCTATTGAATAGCCCTATACTTATTAATAATCATATATTTTCTTAGGGGTAAAAAAGATGCAATCTCGGTCCTCGTAAAAATCCAACCGGTCGGTACACAAATCGACACCCTCGGAAAAGTAATGCAGCATTTCGCCAAGGAAATGGAAATGTTCAGCAAAACTTTACCCCTGATGCAAGCGGCCTTAAGACCAAAAGAGGAAAACTGCTTCGCAACTTCATGCCTTTCAGTTTTTAACGAACCCGTAATGATGCTGGTTTTGGAAGATTTGCAACCGTACGGATTCAAAATGGCGGAGAGACGATGCGGATTAGATTACGAGCATTGCGCGATGGCCATGAAGAAAATCGCAAAGTTCCATGCGTCGTCAGTAGTTATTGTTGATAAGGTATTTAATAAAAAAAAAGTACAAATAAATATAAAAATTTAAAGATAGAATTGCTGTTCTTTTCTAAACTTTTCTTCTCCTTTACGAAGCGAGTGGAACCACTAGTTTTAAATTGAACTCTTGAATTCTTCAAACTAAATTATATAATATAAATATAATTTACAATAAAACACTTTTTACTTTGTTTGTATAGCACTATTGAATGTGACTGCAGTTTTGACAAATTTAGCTTGTCATTATCACTTTGTATTTTACTATAATTACAATCTGATCACAAATGGATCAATGAGTAATATTTAGCTAACTTAATTTACTTTATGTTTGATAATGACGAACTAAATTTGTCGAATTCACATTCATAAAAAGTGTTATACAGACAAAGTAAAAAGTATTTTATTGTGAAATTAACATGTATAAGAAAGTAGACGCCTCCACAATACAGAATAAAAATTATTCAAAATATATTACTATCAGAGTCATAGTTAAAAGAACTTTCAAGCTAAGGCAAATAAAATCGCAGAAGAAGAAGAAGCTGAACATAAATTATTGATACTTAATTTTAAGTTAATTTATAGCATTTTTATACATTTGTAACTCTGTTTTTTTTTTAAATAGGATCCATCATTAGTGAGAAATTACCATAGTGGTATGTTTATGGAAGATCCTTTACTACAAACGTGGATGTTGAGAGGGATAGAATCGTTCATAGAATCGTGTATGCAATGGGAAGGTAAATTTTGAAGTATTTTTATTTTTAATTGCAAATAAAGCTAGCTTCAGAGTTGGGCATTATAAGCATTTTTGTCTAATCACAACGACCATGATGTACATGCAATAATAATAAATGAAATTGGGTTTCACGGACATAAAAATTATAATTGCCAAGAATTGACCATTTCAATTGGTAATAGACATGTTGGATTAACAAATGTAATTCCATTTTAATATGCAGCGTTATCATGTGTTTGCACTTATACTTATACAGATGCACGAAAACCGGGCCACCGATTTAAAAAAAATTGTAATAGCATCACTATAAATAAATAAAACTGTTGGTATTTTACGACAAAAAAGACTATCAGAGTGTAAAAAAAACAACATATGGTGCTTATCAGATTATTCAATAAACAATAATGATTACAAATAAAATTTGAAGATATGCTGTCCATTTGACATTACTAAATGTACAATGTATACAGTGTGATCAACAATGATTGTAGACAAGTTAAATTTCCCGCCAAACAAAATGTTGGTACAACTGATTATATGAAAAGAAAATCCCCTAGATTGCTTTTCCATTGGCGTAGCAAACATTTATTTCCAAAATAAATTAAATATTTAATCATATCTATATACAGAGAGCTTTATGTAACACCGAACATTTTCATAACGAGAATTTTTCTTTTAAGTATACATAAGCATACGTTGAACATTTGCCGACGCTCGGTTTGTTAACAGAATTTAATTTGAAGCTTTAAACGAGTGTTTTCCACTCCCAGGCTAAGCATGAAGTAAAATTTCGAGTTTAGAAAAGCCTGAAAATTTGGTTTGGTCGCGTAGCGCGAAGCGCGGAGCGGCCAAACCAAATTTTCAGGCTTTTCTAAACTCGAAATTTTACTTTATGCGCCACCGGTACAAAACACTGATTCAATGTAAAGTTTAGCGGTGTGTTTTAAACTTCGTAATATGTCAGTGTTTTGTACCGGTGGCGCATGAAGTAAAATGTCGGGTTTAGATAAGCCCGAAAATTTGGTTTGGCCGCTCCGCGCTTCGCGCTACGCGACCAAACCGAATTTTCAGGCTTTTCTAAACTCGAAATTTCACTTCATGCTTAGCTTGGGAGTGGAAAACACTCGCTTAAAGCTTCAAATTAAATTCTTTTAATAAACCAAGCATCGAAAAATGTGCAACGTATGCGTATGGATACTTCAAAGAAAAATTCTCGTTATAAAAATGTTCGGTGTTACATAAAACTCTCTGTATAAATAAAAATAGGAAACATTACACAGTGTGATCAACAATGATTGTAGACAAGTTAAATTTCCAAGTTAAATGCATACCCTAAACGAGCTTAAAGCAGCAATTGAAGAAGAGATAAGGAACATAAATCCGGAGGAGCTTCAATGTGTATTTCAAAATAAAATACGTAGAGTTAACATTTGCCTAGAAAATGGCCATAATTTTTAACATTTCTTAGAAAATTAGGGATGCTAACTCTACGTTTATTAAAAATACACAAAACCTTAACTTACTTCAATTTACATTGTATATTTAATTAAAATTGTAAAAATTAAATACAGAGAGTTTTATGTAACACCGAACATGTTCATCCAATACAATTTGAAACCTTTATTTTTTAAGTTATGTGTAAATTGGGTTGCCTATATGACCATTAAAATTTGTAGCCAATCAATCGCAATTAATGCCTCAACTTGTACACATAGAGAGATTTTTTCAAGTATACATGTCCCAATTACACCGTAAATGTCGTAAATCTTTAGATACTCGTTGTTGAAAAAATCAATTTGAAACTTAAAATGAGTGTGTTCCACTCCCAGATTAAGCATGAAGTAAAATTTCGAGTTTAGAAAAGCCTGAAAATTTGGTTTGGTCGCGTAGCGCGAAGCGCGGAGCGGCCAAACCAAATTTTCAGGCTTTTCTAAACTCGAAATTTTACTTCATGCGCCACCGATACAAAACACTGACATATTACGAAGTTTAAAACACACCGCTAAATTTTACATTACATCAGTGTTTCGTACCGGTGGCGCATGAAGTAAAATTTCGAGTTTAGAAAAGCCTGAAAATTTGGTTTGGCCGCTCCGCCAACGAGAATGTTTCTTTTAAGTCTCCATTTGCATACGTTGCATATCTTCCGATGGTCGGTTTATTAAATGAATTCAATTTGAAGCTTTAAGCGAGTGTTTTCCACTCCCAGGCTAAGCATGAAGTAAAATTTCGAGTTCAGAAAAGCCTGAAAATTTGGTTTGGTCGCGTAGCGCGAAGCGCGGAGCGGCCAAACCAAATTTTCAGGCTTTTCTGAACTCGAAATTTTACTTCATGCGCCACCAGTACAGAACACTGATTCAATATAAAGTTTAGCGGTAAGTTTTAAACTTCGTAATATGTTAGTGTTTTGTACCGGTGGCGCATGAAGTAAAATTTCGAGTTTAGAAAAGCCTGAAAATTTGGTTTGGCCGCTCCGCGCTTCGCGCTACGCGACCAAACCAAATTTTCAGGCTTTTCTAAACTCGAAATTTTACTTCATGCTTAGCCTGGGAGTGGAAAACACTCGTTTAAAGCTTCAAATTAAATTCTTTTAACAAACCGAGCGTCGGCAAATGTTCAACGTATGCTTATGTATACTTAAAAGAAAAATTCTCGTTATGAAAATATTCGGTGTTACATAAAACTCTCTGTATATAGTTGTGATTAAATATTTAATTTATTTTGGAAAGAAATGTTTGCTACGCCAATGGAAAAGCAATCTAGAGGATTTTCTTTTCATATAATCAGTTGTACCAACATTTTTTAGGCGGGAAATTTAACTTGTCTACAAGCATTGTTGATCACACTGTAGTCTTAGGTTTCAGTGTTGTTTTTTGCCCCGGCATCGGAGTCTTTTACAACTCCGATGCCATCTGTGATATAAGTGTTAAGACATATGGACTAAATTGCTGTAACTGTACCTACCGAGAAAACGTGTAGCTGAGAATAGTCAAAATATATCAACATTTGCCATATTAAACAAAATTCAAGACAAAAATTACTTGGAATGCAAATTAATATTCAGGTTCAATTGTTGCAGGAATGGAAAAGTACGCGCACAAATTACAGAAATTAGGAAAGGATGTTGTGAAACGGGGAATCGAGGCTGGAAATAGAAGATTGGGTGGATTTAATGTGATAAACCATGGCGACATGTGGATAAACAACATGCTCTTCCAATACGACGAAGATAACAAATTGGCAGACATGAAACTTGTAAGTTAACAAATCGTTAAAGATAATAATTATTGAGAATTTTGTAGATAAAATATTTAAGAAATTTACTGTTTTAAATGGAATCAGTGTTTTTTTTTTTGTACATTTGCATCATAATTGAAAGTATACCGGGTGTCCATGAACGTATTGCCCACGCAGTTACTGAGGCAATATAAATGGCAGGCATTTAAGTTTTGGGATGTATATACAGAGTGGCAGACTTTTTTAAGTCCAGGTTAAATCTATTAACATATTAAAAAAACAACAAAAGTTTAGTAGTAAAGGGTATAATATATTCCATTTGTTTCTGGATCTCGCCTAGCTATGGAAAAGTGACAGTTTAAGTATTGTAAATGGGGCTGGTTAAGTATGGTAAATTGCCCCTATCGTTTGATTTTTAAATTAACCTTTTTAGAGGATGTCTTAGGGTGTAAAAATAAGATCCCAATGGTTCTTGCTCCATGATCTCCCCCCCCCTCGCAAAGTCAAGAAAGTGTTTTTTTTCGGAATTATTTTTTTTCTTGATTTCTATGAATAATTAAGATATCAAAAAATGCATGAGTGTAGGTGACCTAAATACCCTTCTGTGTCATTTTTTTCAAGATCATTTAAGGTCATTTAGGTAATAAAAAAAATTCCTAAAAGTTACAAATCTATTTTTCATTGCCTATTACCCCATGTAACCCGGTTGTTTATCTCAGCATAATATTTTCTTAGCAAACATCTACAAAAATATGCCTTACAATATATTAATATTTTTTCGCGCCATCTTCAAAAATCAATTTTTTACGATTTTTCAGGGTTTTTACCATTTTTCATAGAATTGCCCATATAGTAGTAGTAGTAGTAGTAGTAGTAGTAGTTTATTCATGTTAAGTGCATAATCAGCTTACATTCGTCAAGTGTGTATAATAAAATATAAAAAGTAGAACAAAACATTAAATAATAACTTCTTACAATACTGTGCATATATAATACAAAGTTGAGAAAAAATACATAAATACATAAACAAGACAACTAGTTGGTTATATAGTAAAATCTAATGATTTATTATATTATATATATCTCAAAAATATATAGCATTTTAAAGTCATTTTGAAAAACAAACATTTTGTTTTTTTTATCTATGTAGCTTAAATATTGGCCGAGATATCACATTTTTAAGATTTTCGAACGTTTCGTTTCAATCATTAAAGCGACGATAAACGTTCTGTTTTACATAAAAAAATAATTTTTGCTGTTCTATAAGGCATTTTATTAAAAATAAGGAAGTTAAATAATTAAAATTAGAAAAATATTAAAAGATAAAGGAACGTAGAATGCACTTTAACGTTTATATTTCATATGTATACTATAATCTCACCATAATAAAGGATCCTTATAATACGACATTGAGATAAAACAATCTCGATATGCACCAGAATGCGTCGGGACGTATTTTTCGTTTTTGTAGTGTATATCTATATTATTAATATAAACAATTGTTATTATAAAGTATCTTAGTATTTATTATTGACCATTATCAAAGAGTTTATATTTTTTCAAAGGTAAGTTAAAATTGTTAATATTAACAACAGAGAGTTTCATGTAACACCGAACATTTTCATCCAATACAATTTGACATCTTTAATTTTAAAATAATGTGTGAACTGGGTTGCCTATATGACCATTACATGTTGTAGCTAATCAATCGCAATTAATACCTCAACTTGTACATACAGGGAGTTCTCCTTTCAAGTATACATGTCCTAATTACAGCGCATATGCCATAAATCTTTAGATGCTCGTTTTTTTTAAAAGAGTTCAATTTTAAACTTAAAATGAGTGTGTTCCACACCCAGACTAAGCATGAAGTAAAATTTCGAGTTTAGAAAAGCCTGAAAATTTGGTTTGGTCGCGTAGCGCGAAGCGCGGAGCGGCCAAACCAAATTTTCAGGCTTTTCTAAACTCGAAATTTTACTTCATGCGCCACCGGTACAAAACACTAACATATTACGAAGTTTAAAACTTACCGCTAAACTTTATATTGAATCAGTGTTCTGTACTGGTGGCGCATGAAGTAAAATTTCGAGTTCAGAAAAGCCTGAAAATTTGGTTTGGCCGCTCCGCGCTTCGCGCTACGCGACCAAACCAAATTTTCAGGCTTTTCTGAACTCGAAATTTTACTTCATGCTTACCCTGAGAGTGGAAAACACTCGCTTAAAGCTTCAAATTGAATTCATTTAATAAACCGACCATCGGAAGATATGCAACGTATGCAAATGGAGACTTAAAAGAAAAATTCTCGTTATGAAAATGTTCGGTGTTACATAAAACTCTCTGTATGTACCCATATATATGACAAAGACTAATATATATATATATATATATATATATATATATATATATATATATATATATATATATATATATATATATATATATATATATATATATATATATATATAAGTAAGTTAATATACAAATGTTTATGAACATTTATTTATTTATTTATTCAATTAACAAACAAATCCAGTTTTAGATTACATAGATAGCAAAAAGGGACTAATTTTAATCAAAACATTAAATAATAAACATAAATAATCGCTTGTTGTTTTTCTATAATTTTATGTATAATATTAATAATATATATTAGTTTATTTAGTTGTTTATAGATTGAGTGGTTGATTGATTAGTTAATTGCGGATTGATTGATTGGTCACTTAATTAATTCATTTATTGTAGCTTCAAGGTGGGAATGAGCACGTTTCATATTGTTACGTTTTTGAAATATTTGGGAGTGAAATGTAATATGTTTGGAATTGAAATCTAATATATTTGGAAATATTTTTGTAGGTGTATGAGTTTAAATTTTGTTATGATTTTTTTTGTCAATTTATTGCATTTTAAAATGTAAATCTAATATTGAAATATTAAAAAAATTGAATTAAATTAAATAAAATTTCTTAATTATCACGATTTTTAATAAATCGAGTATTTCGTGATTTTTCAGTGATTAATATAATTTTATTTGTAAATCATTAACAATTTCAATCAATTTATTAAATTTATTATCTTTTCACGTTATTTCAGAAAATTAGATATTAATCATTCTCGTCCAAAATTATGAATATTCTCATTTGTTCATCAAAGTTTAGTAGCACATAAATAATGCACACAAATTTGTTTATGTTCTAAGTTTAACCTAGAAAATAACATCAACTCTATACAATGTCATTAGTTTTACAACAAAGTAAACTGAAAAATAAGTATCTGATTGATCGTCTAACGAGGGTTTCTACTCTCAGATTACTCGCTCGCGCACCCCAGCAAACCCAAATTTTCAAGCTTTTCTAAACTCGAAATTTTACTTCATGCGCCACGCGTATAAATCACTAACTTCATGTGAAATCTTCAACTACTTGGTAAGAGTTAAATAAATTTAGTATATCAGTTATCAGTTATTACAGGGAAAGTGCTATGCTATGATAGACACATCATCGTATTAATCGTATTATTTGCATATTTATTATTATTATTGATTTAAAAATTCCCTGACTTTTCGCTAAAAAGGCCGAATTTCCATGACTTTTCTAAGACCTTTCCCGATGAATAAAATCCCGACTTTCCCGGTTTTTCCGGTTGGTCGTCACCCTGAAACGATTATATGGAATATGTGAAAGTATACTTAAAAGAGAAAATCTCTGTATGTCAATACTTAAAAATTACAAATTTTAAATTATTTTTTTCTATTTTAAATAAAATTGTCAAAACCAACCCACATCATAAAATTTTGCAATAACTTCAGAACTGTTAAAATTAGGATAAATTAACTAAAATGTAAACATTTATTAGTGGAATTTAACCTAAATTTTCAAACTGTCTATGAAAGATAATTGTGTTTTAAGAATTATATCGATTTAACAGGTAGATTTCCAAATAGTGAAATACTCCAGTCCGGCATTAGATCTCCATTATTTCTTCACAACCAGTACGTCTGATGAAGTGCGCGAAAAGCATTTAGATAATCTTCTGGATGTGTATTATGGCCAATTAATTTTATCCCTGTCTGAAATGGATTATAATTTAGATACAGTTCCAACAAGAGCAGACTTTAGAAAAGATTATTATTCGAGAGGATTGTATGGTAAGTACAGCGTGATGTATTTTTATATGGTTGGCTTAGTCAACTTAGCCCCCCGAAGTTTGACTTTTAAAAAAAAACTATTGCGCTAGACAGGCCTTAGTTAGCGCCAGCTAGCACCACTAAAATTAGAGCTAGCGGCATTTAGACAAGAAAGTTACAGGGGTAAATACTTTGTTCACTGCTCTCTTGATGAAACGAAATTGTAATATTAGGTAAATTAAAACACTTGTTTGGTTTCATATTTGTATATTCAGTTTCCTGACACGTGTTTCGGTCAATAACGACCATTCTCAAAGGAATTACAAGAATAACTTTATTATTCTTGCAATTCCCTTGAGAATGGTCGTTATTGACCGAAACACGTGTCAGGAAACTGAATATACAAATATGAAACCAAACAAGTGTTTTAATTTACCTAATATTAAAGTTACAGGGGTTTGAACTTAGTTTGTTATTGATAATGAGCACCTTGTGTCTCGAAATGTACATCTAACATAAAAATAAAAAGTGAAGTAAGGAATAACAGTCTTTCTATTTGTGATGATAGCCCCCCGAGTTTAGATTTTTCAAGTTTTTTTACACTATTCCGATTCCTCAGAGCTAGCGCCACCAATTTAAAAGCTAGCGCTACCCCCACAACCCCAAAAAATGATAAAACATTTTTAGCCCCAGCCCCCCGAAATGAGATTTTTTTAATCAAATTGGGTGGAAAAACTAGCTTAGAACTAGCGCTAGCAGAATATGAAAAAAATAAGTCCGGTGTGCATCGGTTTTGCAAATCCGTGAGAATTTTTGAAGATTATTTCGTGATTGAAAATTATTGCAATTTTCATGATTTTTTTTTCAGAAAAACGATAATAGCTAGAATCATAAGCGATGCACACAGGTCCTAAAACCGGGTCAAGATAATGTATGAATTTTTTCGTAACTCTAGCTTCTCTGGGAAGGCTGGAATAAAAAATGACGATTTTCGTACATCAAAAATGACCCTTAAATCTGTTGGTGCAACGCATTTCAATAATAAGTCCTACTTAGGGCTTATGTAAGCAGTTAGGCCCTGCTTACATAAGCAACGTCTTAAGTCATGTTGGATAAGCCGGGCATAAGTATTCTTACTCTAATTCGATTTGAATAGTTGGAAGAACACCTGGAAGTCAAAGTGTACAGAAATACTAAATGTGCAACACTTTTCGGAATCAACAACCAACTTATAAAAGTGTACTAATTGCGAAAAGTATCTCGACACTTAATATTTCTTGAAATATTGTATAACTAAGTATTGTTGATTTCATTGATATATTTTTGTTAATTATTTTAGGTGTAATGACGGCAGCCATTAATTTGCCAGTGATGAAAGCAAGCCACAGGGATGATGCCACTTTTGAAAATTTTATGTCCGAAGATGATGAAGGAGTCGGCAGTTACAGACATCACTGCTACACGAACGAAGTTTTCAAAAAATCGGTGGGAATTACATTTTCGTATTATGAGGCAATGGGCACTTTTAACGTTTGATTAGAATTCTCTGTAGTCCTCAACGAATAGTATTTGCAATAATTTAAACATACAGTATAATAAAATAAGTTTTACAATATGCACATTTATAGATTTTTTTTAAATCATCATACAAGATTATATTTCATTTCTGTATTTTCATAACCATCATTCTTTATTAAAATCATTATACTTAGGGTCTGTTGCACCAAATCCGTTGAACTGGTTCAACTCTGAACTTTAGTTCAAAGTGACATTAGAACAATACGACCTGTCAACTTGAACTCGAGTTTAGCTTGAACTTAGGTTCAACGTTTTTGGTGCAACTGGGAATTAGTGGTTTCAAAATAAAACCATACAAAATCTTCTTTATCTCACTTCTCAAGCCAGTGGCGCAGATAGCTTTTTGCGATTAGGGGATTTTATTTACTATTTAGTTTCATAAATGTATTATTCTAAAGTATAAAAAATAGTTTTATGTATTACTCAGATGCTGGGGCGTCATCAAAGCCAAAGATCTGAAAATTCTTACATTTAAATCAGACATTTTAATTAATTCAATGAGTAATCTATATTAGAAATTTCACTTTAAATCAGTATTTTGTACGCGTGGCGCTTGAAGCAAAATTTCGAGTTTAGAAAAGCGTGAACATTTGAATTTGTCGGGTCGCGACTCGCTTCGCTCGCGCGCCCCACCAAATCCAAATTTTCACGCTTTTTTAAACTCGAAATTTTACTTCATGCTTAGTCTGGGAGTGGAAAAAACTCGTTATGTGTAAATTAATGACTTTAATTCACGATTATTTGTCAATTTTTGTCAAAAGATAGCTTATTGTAGTGTTTTTATACGTGACCTAATGTCATAATCGTTTAAAAAACAGTCCATTGTTGATTAAAGAAACTTATTGAATAAAGTTATTTTCAATTAATTGTAAATGAAAAACATTTTTCTCGGAATTTTAAGGATAATGATTAAAGTCACACTTTAGGTCTATAAAAGTCAATTTTCACGTTCGATTGTAAGAAATTGACATAATTGCATAACTTTTAAATGACTAAACAAATGATAGGTGTGAATGTAATTTCGCATTTGAAAATGGTAATTTTTGGTTTTGAACATTATTGTTGATAATAGATATGCCAAAAATGACATTAACGAAATGGTATTACATACCAGCAAAAGTGTATTTTTATGTAAAATGTCAAACGTTTCAATTGTGATGTAAAATGTCAAATGCATTGTTAAATCTCAGAAAAACCGACTATACTTTATTTGCGTTAAGATTAATGTTAGGGAAACATAGGGGCTTATTTGACCTTGATCGCTGATTGGCCGAAATTCGAGGAAAACTCACAAAGCCGATAAGTAGACAATTCGTTCTATTCCCCGCTCATTTATAGTGGACAATAAATTGTTTTTATTTTGGGTTTTACGTCATCTATTTCCGCTGCTAAGGCCAATCATGACGCCGGAGATTAGGTCTACAGCTATCCGGGAATTTTGCCGAACTCGGTGGGAGTTCCAACCCACCGGTAGGGATCTTTAACGTGCACGCAACATCCAGGCAGTACACGGGTCCTACATGCATTTAACGTCATATCCGAGAAGACGGAGTGTTTAGCATTTTTATTATAACCTATATAAATGCAGAGAACTTGTTAGGCCGGTATTTGACCCCGGTCCGTGGCGTGGCAGTACAACACTCTAACCACTACACCACCAAGCTGCCCACAACAAATTGTCACTGTGTTTGTAAATGTTTGGTTATTATGTTTAATAACGAAAAACTAACGACTGTTTCTTTTTCTAAAAATCAACAAGGAAAAATAACTCAAGATGGGTAGAAGCTAATGGCTTTCAACATTTATTGAAGTACAAGTATGTGGGAAAATTGAAAAGCGAAGCTGATGATTTTATCCATGTTTAAATTTATTGCTGAAATGAAATCAAGAGGAGAAGTTAAAACATGGCCGAAAAAGAAAGTGCGTAATACTTATTCAAAGATGATCGAATGTGAAGAAAAATCCTTACGATATTTGTGAACTCTTTTTTTAAAAGGAAGGGTTAACATAATAAGTACATATGTACGTTTACTTCATTCTTAGCTCTATATGTTTCTATATTGCGCCTGTGAGTCAAAACACGCAGTTTTCTACAAGGGTTATTCCATAAATAATGCTCATAATTTTTAATTTGTTTACATGTTTATATTTTTGATTAAAATCTCTTTACAATCCTTCAATATAATCTTCCTACTTCTCAATGACCAAGTCTCGACGTCCTGGAAGCTTTAGAACACCATCTAATACGCTATCTTTCTTCATCTGACGAATGGCACAAGTACCGGCGACAGAAAGCTCTTTTAGAGATAAATAATAACGTCCTCGCATAGGTTATTTTAACTTTGGGAATAAGTCAAAGTCTAGTTGACTTATATATAAAATGAAAAATGGTTCAATATCAAAATTGAATATTACGTATTTAATAAATGTATTTAAATGTAAAAGCTCTTGTTTGTATCGTTATCCTTTCATATTTGGTCTACATTATGTTATAATCATTTATTTATTTAGAAATTACCATCACCAATTACAATATTAAATATTTTATAATTTTTCCAATAAGCAAACACATTTAAGTTTTTTTTCTTCAAAGTGGGTTTATGACAGTCAAATCTTACTCTTCTAAGACACCCAACTTGTCATAATATGGCAATAAAACCTGCATTGTTTCAAAATAAACATTGTTAGTATAGCAATGCTCTCTGAAACTGCCAGGTCCATCATTAGTGGCAAGATCGTCAAAGGTGGCGTCTTTTCGCTCCTCGGATGCCTTGACAAGAGGAGTAACTGTTACTGCTGCTAAAAGACCTGCAATTATAATGAACGTTATAACAGTTAACATTGTAACAAATGCAAATGTAATAACAATAAAACACTATAATTGATATTTATTATGTTTTTACGCATTCTCTGCATTTATAGAAGTGTTTACTTTGATACTTTTATCAAATGTTCACTTTTAAATTACGATCAAGTGTTTCCATTCCTTAGTTAGGCATGAAGTAAAATTTTTAGTTTAGAGAAGCCTGAAAATTTGGAGTTGTCGGGGCGGCAAATCCAAATTGTCAGGCTTTTTAAACTCGAAATTTTACTTTATGCGCCACGCGTCTAAAACACTGGAATATTGTAAAGTTTAAAATAGATATATATATATATATATATATATATATATATATATATATATATATATATATATATATATATATATAAAGCTCATCACCCCACATGGGGTTTCGCTGCTTCTTTCCATGAAGCCCTTTCAATCCTCTTCATGGGGTGGATTAGTCCCCGCAATTTCTTGTTACGTGTGCGACTTCACGTGTTTGATTTTGTCCGTTATCTTCCTCCATATGTTCCTGTGCTCCGTTTTTCGCTTCCAGTCAGTTATTTCAATACTTTCAGATCGTCTTCCAGCTCATTTACCCATCGTGATTTCGGCCTGCTTCTTTCCCTCTTGTTACGTGGTTTCCATTCCATAATTGATTTTATTGTTGACTCAGGGCCTGATCTCCAGACATGTTCTAGCCATTTTAGCCGCGTCCACTTTATGTAGTTTATGATCGTTTCTTCGCCAAGTTCTATCTCAATTTCTCTGTTGTACCTCTGTCTTATTTCGTTTTCAGGAGTTCTGACATGGCCTAGTATCATCCTCATTAGTTTTCGTTCGAAAACTAACAGGGTACTTTGTTGTTTTTTGTCATTGTCATTGTTTCTGCCGAATATGTGATTATGGGTCTTAACATTGTTCTATATATCTTAATTTTTGTTTTTGTGCTAACTGATTTATTTCCTAGGATCTTTTTATTTGCGTAGAAGGCTTTATTCGCTGCATGGATTTTTTCGTTAATCTCAAGATTTTCTCCGTCGTTTGAAATGGGTTATTCCTAGGTATTTAAAATTGGACACCTCGTTGAAAATAAACTCACCGATTTTTATTTTGTTTCGTATGTTCTTGCTTCCAAGTCTCATAAATTTTGTCTTTTCGGTGTTAATTTTCAAACCTATTTCTGCCCCTTCCGTTATAATTTCAGTTATTATTTTTTCCATTAAGTGTCTTTGTTTAGTAATCAGTACAATATCGTCAGCATAAGCAGTGATCTGGTATCCTTTTGTTCTTAATGTTCCCTTTTTGTCTACTTTTCTCAATATGTATTCAAGAGCCAGTTTGACTAAGCTTGCGTATAGAGAATCGCCTTGCCTTACCCCCTTGTTTATTGTAAATTCCTGTGTTTTCCCAAATTGTGTGTGTACTGTAGCTTTGGTGTTGGTAAGCGTCATTTAGATTAATTTTATTCATTTCGCTGGAAGTTGTAGCTCTTTTTAGACTAGCAAAAGTTTGTCCCTTTTTAGTGAATCGAAAGCTTGTTTGAAATCGATAAATAGCATTTCTACCGGAAAGTTGTATTCTAGTGATATTTCTGTTATCTGCTTTATTGTGTGGATAGCGTCTACTGTTGATCTTCCGTGTCTAAATCCGTATTGATAATCCCCAAGTATGCTGTTCGCGTAGGGTTGCAATCTCTGTTGGATTAGTGCCGAGAGTATTTTATATGTGCTGTTTAGTAAAGTGATGCCTCTGTAATTTTCACATCGTGTTTTATTTCCCTTTTTATGTATGGTGACAATTGTACTTTTTTCCCAATCGGATGGCATTTTCTCGTTCTTCCAAATAAGGGTAATTAGGTTGAAAATCTCTGCATGAAGCCGTTCCCCACCATATTTAATTAGTTCGATGTTAATGTTATCTTCTCCTGCGGCTTTTCCGTTTTTGTTCTTTTTTATTACATCTTTTATTTCGCTGATCTTCGGTAACTCAATTTCTTCATTTTCTGTTTTGTCGATTATTACTTCGTGCTGAGTATCAGTTGTTAATAGTTGTTCGTAGTGTCTTACCCATATCTTACTTGTTTCTTCCGCGCTTTGTGCAATTTCTCCTTGTGCGTTTTTTATGCCCATTAATTTGGTTCTATACGACCTTTTTTGGCTGTTGATTTTTTTGTAAAATTTCTTTGAGTTGGTATTTTTACTTTCTTCTTCTATTTGTTCTAATTTATTCTGTAACCATAATTGTTTCCTTTGTTTAATGTTGCATTTTCTTCTTTTGTTGTCGTATTTTAGTTTAAAATATATCAAGTTAAAAAGTTAGTCAAGGAGGACTTTAAGCATATAGCGCTTTTTATAATAAAATAGCTAGTTAAATGGTGAATGCGCCGGGCCATTAAGGTTTGAAATATCATTACAATTGTACACGTTGAATTTGAATGCATTTTTCTTAAGTTTCTATTATTATCCGCATTTAGTAATGTTTATACTTAACCTGAATAATTTATGTTAACCAGGTTAATCCAGAATTAATACACTAATTTATCTTTAAAAAGACATACAGGGAGGTTTTTTAATATGTATACATACGAGTATAGGGAGCTTTTCTTTTTAATATTTAGATCTTCGTTGTTTTTAAAAGGGGTTGAAGTTCAAGTTACAAACGAGTGTTGTCCACTCCCAGATTAAGCATGAAGTAAAATTTCGAGTTTAGAAAAGACTGAAAATTTGGTTTGGTCGCTCCGCGAAGCGGGGCGACCAAACCAAATTTTCAGGCTTTTCTAAACTCGAAATTTTCCTTCATGCGCCACGCGTATAAAGCACTGAAATATTGCAAAGTTCATGATATATATCTTTATTATGCTGCTTTAGTAGTATATTTTAAACTTTATTTGAAATCAGTGTTATATACGCGTGGTGCTTGAAGTAAAATTTCGTGTTTAGAAAAGCCTAAAAATTTGGTTTGGCTGCCCAAACCAAATTTCTAGGCTTTTCTAAACTCGAAATTTTACTTCAAGCTTAATCTGGGTGGAAAACACTTTTTTAAAGCTTCAATTTGAACTCTTTTCAAATACGACGAATATCTAAAAATGTACAGTATATTGAGGTATATTAACTTGGAAGAAGTACTCCCTGCATGATTACAGATAAAAAAACCTCTCTGTACCATATGAGCAAAAAGTTGTATCCTCTAGCATGCTATGACTTTGGTAGTATTTAAATATGAGTGGTACCACTGACACCCTGACGCGGCCCTACAATAAGATTATATACAGAGAGTTTTATGTAACACCGAACATTTTCATAACGAGAATTTTTCTTTGAAGATCCATATGCATACGTTGCACATTTTCTACGCATGGTTTATTAAAAGAATTTAATTTGAAGCTTTAAGCGAGTGTTTTCCACTCCCAGGCTAAGCATGAAGTAAAATTTCGAGTTTAGAAAAGCCTGAAAATTTGGTTTGGTCGCGTAGCGCGAAGCGCGGAGCGGCCAAACCAAATTTTCAGGCTTTTCTAAACTCGAAATTTTACTTCATGCGCCACTGGTACAAAACACTGACATATTACGAAGTTTAAAACACACCGCTAAACTTTACATTGAATCAGTGTTTTGGTACCGGTGGGGCATGAAGTAAAATTTCGAGTTTTGAAAAGCCTGAGAATTTGGTTTGGCCGCTCCGCGCTTCGCGCTACGCGACCAAACCAAATTTTACTTCATGCTTAGTCTGGGAGTGGAAAACACTCGCTTAAATCTTCAAATTGGATTCTTTTAATAAACCGAGCATCGGAAAATGTGCAACGTATGCATATGGATACTTAAAAGAAAAATTATCGTTATGAAAATGTTCGGTGTTACAGAAAACTCTCTGTATGTATGCATTTTGTATACAAAATATTGACAGTGACGATTGCAGTGACAATTATAATTGCTTTCAATAATTTTTTACCAACATTATATTTTTTAGAAATAATTTCATAGCATTCTAGACCAGTGGTCTCCAAACTACGGCCCGCGGGCCAAATCCGGCCCGCGACTTGCATGAATCCGGCCCGCGATTGTTTGTAATTTTTTTTGTAATTGTCACATTTTGAAATATTGTAACAATTGATCCTTAAATTTGTCATAATTTTATAAAATTAATCGGATCTTGGCCGACTTTATTATGTAGAATTGTATTTGTGGCCCGCAAAGAAGATAGTTTAGAGACCAAGGTTCTAGAGGATAGACCTTTTAGATCATATGGTATAATATAGAACAAGAGTCTATTTTAAGCAAACATACCGTAAAATGCCCGTTCTTCAAAATCTTTAATAAACTCCTGTCTTGAAGGCACTTTATCCAAATTGTATTTCAACATTGTTAACGTTCACAACAAATTACTGTAATACGTGTCCAAAAGCAAAGGTAAACATTTAATAGCCTCATTATTTGGACTGGTCGCGTAAAAATAGTGCAGATCAACGGCTGGACTTGAATATTTCGCTAGTTGAAAATCAATCTGAAAATCGTTACTTGTAATAAAGTTATCTTTTAAAATTAAAAGGTATTTACAAAATTTGTATCAATTAACTTCTTGTTGTTATCATATTTAAACAACATATTGTTCGTCCATAAATCTCCATGATTGAGAACATTGAAACCTCCATATTTTTTTGAACCAGATTCAACACCTCTGTTGACTACAGTGTTACACAATTTCTTAATTTTTCTTCCATATTTTTCAAAACCTAAAAACATCATGTTTATTAAGAACTAATGAATAACGAGTAAATACAGTGAGTTTTATATAACACCGAACATTTTCATCCAATACAATTTGACACCTTTAATTTTTAAGTTAAGTGTAAATTGGGAAGCCTATATGACCATTAAAAATTGTTGCCAATCAATCGCAATTAATGCCTTTACTTGTACATACAGGGTGTTTTTCTTTCAAGTAAGTCCCAATTACAGCGTATATGCCGTAAATCTTTGGTTTTTTTAAGAGTTCAATTTAAAACTTGAAATGAGTGTGTTCCACTCCCAGACTAAGCATGAAGTAAAATTTCGAGTTTAGAAAAGCCTGAAAATTTGGTTTGGTCGCGTAGCGCGAAGCGCGGAGCGGCCAAACCAAATTTTCAGGCTTTTCTAAACTCGAAATTTTACTTCATGCGCCACCGGTACGAAACACTGACATATTACGAAGACTAGAACACATCGCTAAACTTTACATTGCATTAGTGTTTTGTACCGGTGGCGCATGAAGTAAAATTTCGAGTTTAGAAAAGCCTGAAAATTTGGTTTGGCCGCTGCGCGCTTCGCGCTACGCGACCAAACCAAATTTTCAGGCTTTTCTAAACTCGAAATTTTACTTCATGCTTAGCCTGGGAGTGGAAAACACTCGTTTAAAGCTTCAAATTAAATTCTTTTAATAAACCGAGCATCGGCAAATGTACAACGTATGCTTATGTACACTTAAAAGAAAAAATCTCGTTATGAAAATGTTCGGTGTTACATAAAACTCTCTGTATACAAATATAAACTTCTAATAATATTAGCAAATCCACAAAAGAAAAGTGAACTTACTAACTTTTAAAGATTGATAAGTTTTATTTTTTTGGAAGGGTGATGGATGGAAATGGGGTGGGGGGGGGATAAGACGAAATTAGGGAATTGACTTAGGCGGTTAGCCATTCAGTCACGACTAGTTAAGTTAGAAAAATTATTCGCCCTAGGCAAGACTCGAACTCGCATTTCTACAGTGGATGATTAGTCTAGTCTAACGACTTAACCGCTCGTGAAAATTTGGATTTTCGCTCCGGCAAAACAGAATGTTCACGCTTTTCTAAACTCAAAATTTAACTTGATGCGCCACGCGTACTAAACGCTGATTTAAAGTGAACTTTTAAATATGAATTACTTATATAATTTAAAATTTAAATTTATGAAATTTCGGTTCTCTGGCTTCGATTTCGCCCCGCTGCGGGATGCGCCTGGGCCATTTTAATTAGTCCGAATAATAAATAATAAATTAAATGATTCAAATCATTTAAGTTTAGTTTTTAGTCATTATTTATTGTAAAGTTAAAGTATTCTTTATTGTAAAGTTTTGCCTCCCCAAAAAGTGCCGACCGGAGCGGGTCGCCCCCCACTACTCTACGCCCCTGACTACTTTGATAATCAAGTTCAATAGATTTAATGTCAAGTCAAGTACAATGAGAGTCAAAATGATTTGTTCATTTTTAATAGGAAATAACACATGAATTATTTTAAATGCAGAAATAATATAAATGACATCTTAAAAAGTAATACTGGGAGTTTTACTTTACTATAGTGTGTGTTAAATGTCCGCTACCCTTCTCCACACACTCTTCTAAACGACGGACGAAATCTGCCATAACTCGTTGAAGCATATCCTGTGGAATAGCTTCAATTTCTTGTCGGATATTTCTTTTGAGCTCCTCTATATTTCTAGGCTTACTCTTGAACACTCTACTCTTTAAATATCCCCAAAGAAAAAAGTCTGGAACAGTAATATCGGGAGATCTCGGGGGCCAATTAAAATCACCGTTTCGAGAAATTAGTCTATTCGAAAATGTCTGTCGCAGGATCTCCATACTTATTCTTGCAGTATGACAGGTCGCACCATCTTGTTGAAAAAAGTGATTTCTTTCTTCTTCTTCAATTTGCGGTATAAAAAATGTCTGGAGCATATGTGCATACCGTTGAGAATTGACTGTGACTGTTTCGCCGTTTTCTTCAAAAAAATATGGACCGATGCTTTTTGACGATGATACAGCACACCAAACAGTCACTTTTGGGGAATGTAAGGGTCTTTCATAGATTTCACACGGGTTTTCGGTAGCCCAGTATCGAAAATTCTGTTTATTTACCAAGCCATGTAAAGTAAAGTGTGCTTCGTCGCTCATGAAAAGATGTGCGATATCGGGTTCCTCATTGCTTAACTCCAAAAAACGTTGACAAAACTCAACACGGCTTTGTTTATCACGATCAGTTATCTTCTGCACCACTGCTATTTTGTATGGATGAAACTTCATTTTGGGCAGCATTCTTCGGGTACTTGTTGCAGATAAATTTAACGCTGCCGCATGCCGCCGAACTGATCGATTTGGGCTACGCAGAATTGATTGTCTCACCCGTTCCTCATTTCAGGATTGCATGCAGAGCGAATCCTCCCGGCTGATTTTCTTCTCTCAACTGACCCATGATTTCGCCACTTCCTTACCCAATACGAAATAACAGGTTGAGCCGGAACATCACGAACATTAAAATGTAGACGAAATAAACGTTGAGTTTGAATAATTGAACTTAATTTAAGAAATTTTTCAACACAAAATATGCGTTGCTGTATGTTCCAACGCACCATTTTGACAACTGTCAAAATATCTCCAAAGTCTCCTCTTTCAAATTGTTATCAGTAATATAGCGATTAATAAATAGTTATATTTGTTATTGCCTATTAAAAATGAACAAATCGTTTTGGCTCTCACTGTAGTTTGTTAAGTCAGGTACGTTGTAATTCAAGTTCACTTGATAAAAACAAGAATATCAAGTATGGCTGTTTAAAAATCAACTTAAGTTGTATGAAACATAAATTAAATTGTTTGAAAATATAGTATTGTAGTTTGATAACCAAGTCAAGTTATTTACCTTTCCAAAGGAAACAAGCTTCAGCTAATGATTGAAAACCTTTTCTAATCCATTGAGCAGAAATTTCATCTCTTGTAAATAATCCGTTGGCATATTTAGATACTGATTTTTTATCCTGAAATAATTTAAAATTGTTCATCAATAAGTTCATTTAACATAATTTGTATTTTAAAATGATTTGATTTGAAATTATTATAATCGTTAAAGCATTATTTTCAAAATTGAAAGTTTGTACAAAAGAAAAAAATAAACCTGAATATAATTTTGTTTACAAAATAACAAAAACTAATATCTAGTAGCAAGTCAATCTATTATGAGTTTACGTTTTTTAGGTTAAATTTAATTTTGTAAACTATTACATTTTCAACCATAATTATGGAGCCTCCATGAAGCATCGCCATTTTCTTAATCACGGAAATACATTGATCCAAATCAAATCCTTTCCTTCTGGGTGACATTATATACCCAAGAGGTTTCAAATCTTCTAGAACCAGTATCAAATTCGGTTCTTCAGTGACGTAAAGACATTTTGGTGATAAACATCCTTCATATTCTTTGCCTGTAGAAAACATTGTTATTGATTGATTGCTATTGATTTAGGATTGACTATTACTACCTGGTTCTGGTTCAAAGGGGAGTGTGCAGTTCTGCACTGCACTTAGGCCTCATTAGGCCCATTGTGCCACCTCCCATAGATCACCCATCCTCAGTTTAGCCAGCCCACCTTGTTTAGGTATTCTAGCATAGCTGAGGTGGGTAGATCTCTTATGTAGGCCATTGTAGGCCAATATGGATTCCCTGATTGACGATAGTGCCGGGCACTCACAAAGAAAATGCCATGCAGTCTCGTCTTCCATGCTGCAACCTCTACAAGATGTGGAGTCAACTATCCCCATCCTATAGAGGTGCTCGTTTAGTCCACAGTGACCAGTAAGGATGGCAGTTAAGCGCCTGAGATTCCCTCTAGCCAGCTGCAGGTACCGGTGACTATTACTACCGTGCGATCATTTAGATTATGATATAGAGTAGGAGGCATTTTTTTTTTGTGCGGTTGCCCAGAATGCTAATTGAATAATATAAATCACATATGGGCAACCCCCGGCCCGCTGTAAGATATGATACGGCCCGCGAGACATTTTGCAAAAAAAAAAAACCTTTATTGGCATCCAAAACTAATAGACATTTCCATAAACACAATACAGAACTAAACACATGAAACCAAATTCCCATCTAATCAGTTCTTCTCCTCTCCCTCTCCCACCCTAATCTTATAACAATCTTTACGCCCGCCCTATCCTCTCGCATCCACTCCTCTATCCTTTTAACACCTCTTGTCCATTCCTCACTTATCTCCTTACACTCATCCGCTATATATCTCCACGTATCCCTTCCACTTCCGCACAACACTCACCATACTCTTCACCCATCCATACCTTTCTTCCTCTCTCCTCCGACCCACACCTAGCCCTCGCCAGTGCTACCTTCTCCCCTATTTTTAGTAAATTCCTGCTGAGGAATTTTGAGAATTTGAAAAAACCCAATTAAAAAAATATTACATTAGGTATTTATACTCACGGAAATCTTTTGATGTGTCGCCCGTGGGGCGGCAAACCTCAAAGAATTTGATCGAGCAAGTCGAGTGGCGGCGATTATCAAAGAGTGAGGCGGCAAACATAAAAGAATTTGATGTTTGCCGCCTCACTCTTTGATAATCGCCGCCACTCGACTTGCTCAATCAAATTCTTTGAGGTTTGCCGCCCCACGGGCGACACATCAAAAGATTTATTGCTTCTCAATTATTCTAAATTAGTTTATTCCAGATTATTCGTTCATTTTGCCTATTTAAGCGGGTGGATGGCCCGAATGTTAGTTCAGTTCTATTTGAGCTACCGAGGTGATAACTTGGACAAGCGATATCCTAGCGAACTGCTCGAGCCATCAACTTGCTTTGTGACTTTGTGTGCATCTTGAGTGGTTACTAACTATAGTTTGTTATTAAGTTTATTGAACGAAAAGTAAACAAAAATGATGTCTGGTGGAAAGAAACGAAAAGTAGATACAGATGGTCGCCATTTTCAAGAAAAATGGACTGAAGAATTCTTTTTTATCTTGCACAATGGTAAGCCTATTTGTTTGCTGTGTAATGAATCCATTTCAGTAATGAAAGAATTCAATATAAAGAGGCATTACTCAACTAAGCATGCTACGCTGCATTCACTGACAGGACAATTAAGAACAGACAAAATCCAGAAGCTTGCCGCAAATTTGGAAAAACAGCAACAAATGTTTCATAAACAAAGAACACAACTTGATAATGTTGTGAAAGCTAGTTTTATAGTTAGCTCAAAATTGGCAAAGGCATTAAAACCATTTGCCGAAGGAGAATTTATCAAGGAGTGTATGTTAGAAGTTTGCGGTATTATGTGTCCTGAAAAGAAAAAAGAATTTGAAAAAATTAGTTTGTCAAGACGAACTGTTGTTCGACGTATAGAAATGATGGCCAATGATATAAAAACAACATTGACTGACCGTATGGCTGCAATGCTGGTTTTGAATCATTTTCCATAGCATTAGACGAGAGCACCGGCACCGATTTGTCGGACACAGCTCAACTGGCTATATTTATTCGAGGTGTTGATAAGGGTTACAGATTATGCTAAAAATTCGGCCTCTGTGCGTATTCTGCGCCATGCTAATATGATACAATTCGATATGCTTACGGGAGAGTATTCTAGTCTAAGAGCCCATTTGCGTAGCCAATAAAATGTTGTGTTGTATTTATCATTAAAGTGATTATATTATATTTTTACATTTACTTTTTAGTTGTTGTTTATTTTAAGTACTTTAATATTTATTAAAATATTGTGATATTACTATTGTAAATTAATGTTTTTGTAAATGGTCCGCCGTATATTAATAAATAAATAAAAATCTCGAAATATTGAATATCAACAAACATTTTGTAAATCGAGAAAAATCTCGAAATATCGAAAATCTGATAAAAATCTTGATATCTTGAAAATCTGATGAGAATTTTATCAATTGACGAAAATCTCGAAATATCGAAAATCTGATACGAATCTTGATATCTTGAAAATCTGATGAGAATTTTATCAATTGACGAAAATCTCGAATTATCGAAAATCTGTATGTGTTGAAAATTTTGACGGTCCACTCCCAGGCTAAGTATAAAGTAAAATTTCGAGTTTAGAAAAGCCCCGCGTAGAAAATTATACTAAATTATTAGACTAATTAGACTAATTTTCTATAAAATGTATCTATAAAATGTATAATATAGCTCTAGCAACTCCAAACTTATGCCGTTTTATTTTTTTTAAGTTATAAATATGTACGTTTATTCAAATCAACTTATCCGATACTATTTTGAATAACTCAAATAATATTTTATAACTTCCTATGTATTTATTTTATATAGGGAGTTCTTTTAAGTATACATATGCCAATTACTGCGTTTATGCTATAAATATTCAGATATTCGTTGTTTTTTTAAGAGTTCAGTTTGAAGTAATAAACGAGTGTCGTCCACTCCCAGACTAAGCATGAAGTAAAATTTCGAGTTTAGAAAAGCCCCGCGTAGAAAATTTGTCGAGGGTCGCGACAGCGACCCGAGACAAATTTTCACGGGGCTTTTCTAAACTCGAAATTTTACTTCATGCGCCACGCGTGTAAAACACTGGACTCAATTAAGGTTCAAAATACATACACTGCTTAGAATTTTTTTTTTCAAAATTCGAGGGCCTGAAGTAAGTTACTTTGGGAAATACATATTTAAAAGAATAGAATCTTTGTTTGTTTATTTACCTATGTATAAATAAACAAACAAAGATACAGCGTTGAGTAATTATTACAAAGAGTGGTAACCAGCAGGGTTTTCAGTGTTTATTTACATACACATATTCCTACACCTTTTTAAAATAGTTCAATTTGAAGTTTTAAACAAGTGTTTTCCACTCTCGATTCTGTGCTGTAACTGTTCGGATATTCGTTGTTATTTTTAAGGAGTTCAATTTGAAGCTTTAAACGAGTGTTTTCCACTCCCAGACTAAGCATGAAGTAAAATTTCGAGTTTAGAAAAGCCCCGCGTAGAAAATTGGTCGAGGGTCGCGACAGCGACCCGAGACAAATTTTCACGGGGCTTTTCTAAACTCGAAATTTTACTTCATGCGCCACGCGTGTAAAACACTGGACTCAATTAAGGTTTAAAATACATACACTGCTTAGAATTTTTTTTTTCAAAATTCGAGGGCCTGAAGTAAGTTACTTTGCGAAATACATATTTAAAAGAATATAATCTTTGTTTGTTTATTTACCTATGTATAAATAAACAAACAAAGATACAGCGTTGAGTAATTATTACAAAGAGTGGTAACCAGCAGGGTTTTCAGTGTTTATTTACATACACATATTCCTACACTTTTTTAAAATAGTTCAATTTGAAGTTTTAAACAAGTGTTTTCCACTCTCGATTCTGTGCTGTAACTGTTCAGATATTCGTTGTTATTTTTAAGGAGTTCAATTTGAAGCTTTAAACGAGTGTTTTCCACTCCCAGACTAAGCATGAAGTAAAATTTCGAGTTTAGAAAAGCCCCGCGTAGAAAATTTGTCGAGGGTCGCGCAGCTACGCGTCCAAATCCAAACGCTCAGGCTTTTCTAAACTCGAAATTTTACTTCATGCTTAGTCTGGGAGTGGAAAACACTTGGTAAGGGTAAATCTTTAAATTTTATTAATTATCCACGTAACGTATCTAATGACCGAAGGACTACAGGGAATCGAAGTTTCTTTACAAGAAAACAATGAGTATCTGAAGGTTTACAGCATTGATACGAAAAAAAACATCCTATTTTGAAAAAATAACGAAGTTGAGTTGGTTTTCAGTGCGTTTTTAACTTTACTTTAAATCAGTGTTTTATACGCGTGGCGCATAAAGTAAAATTTCGAGTTTAGAAAAGCCCCGTGAAAATTTGTCTCGGGTCGCTGCGCGACCCTCGACAAATTTTCTACGCGGGGCTTTTCTAAACTCGAAATTTTACTTCATGCTTAGTCTGGGAGTGGAAAACACTTGGTAAGGGTAAATCTTTAAATTTTATTAATTATCCACGTAACGTATTTAATGAATTTTACCCCTGAAACAACGATATCATAATTTCCTGGTGAATTATCGTGAATTAAATCGGTTTAGATTCACTAATTTATCTATAATCACGGGCAATTTACAATTGTTAATAAGTATATAATTTTACAAATATTATTAGAGCGTATTTATTTATTAATCAATAAGTTAAAAAAAATTAAATTAATAAGCGTAGAAAAGCCCGAGCGTTTGGATTTGGACGCGTAGCGTCCGAATCCAAACTCAGGCTTTTGTAAACTCGAAATTTTACGTCATGCGCCACGCGTACGCAACGCTGATTCAGTGGAAAGTTTTAAATTTAGATGCTTGAGATTTATGGCGCCTAACTAGGGGCCACAGTGTTAGCCTAGCCCCACGTTGGGCACCAAAAAACCTCAAAAGCAAGCGTTTGAAGTATTTTTAAACACATGTTCTCCACTCCCAGATTAAGCATGCAGTAAAATTTTAAGTTTAGAAAAACCTAAGCGGTTAGGTTTAGACCCGTAGCGTCCAAACTCAATCTTTTCTAAACTTGAAATTTTACTTCATGCGTCACGCGTACGAAACACTGATTCAGTGTGAAGTTTTTAACTTTCACTTTCGCAATTTATGGCGCCCAACAGGGGCCCAGCGTTACCATGGCCCCACATTGGGCACCAAAAAATCTCAAATCTATGCAAGTATTAGACAATTTCTAGATAATTAAGAACACACTTACACCTTTTAAGATGTTGGACAATTTGTAGATGACAGAGAATTACTGGCGTGAGATAATTTGTAGATAACAAAGAACTTACTCCTTACCTTAAATTAAGGTTTAGTAATAAGATCGTAATATTTTAAAGTAATCTTGTTCAGAAAATTATAAATAACTCATGAATGAAGCGTGCCATATGCAAAATGTCGTAAATACCAAATGACATACTTTACAGGAGAAACATAAAACATAAATGAACGTACTATGGCACTTATAACGTGTTGATAATTGAGTCCCTATTTCTGCCACTTGTAGTAGCACTATCGCCTCGGCATTTATTGTACAATGACATTTAGGACCTATTCCGTATATAAAACACATTACCTAAAAATTGGCACTTACGACTTTTTGCATATGGCACGCTTAAATTATTAAATCAATTCTAAAAACTCTCTGTCTAAATGTTATAGGTAATATATTTTTAATAAATATTTCGGCGCCGCCAGCGCCCTTCCGTTAGGTGCGCCTGGGGCCGTAGCCCCCCCCCCCCTCATCTCCCCTTACTGCGGTGCTGACAGTGAGTAATGCCAATCTAATTTAAAATTCAAAGCCGACTCTAAATCATGTTTTTAACGATCGCACGGTATTAAATTGATAATCTTTATTTACTTACCTAATATTTGGTATATGCTAGGAAGGGTTTTCGCAAACATTTCCATTTCTGTTTTGAAAAAGTTCAGTTCCATCGTCCATTTTTCCACGAGATTTCCTCGAGGCTGGCATTTCACGATTACACTGATTTTATCCTCTTTGTGACTACACATAAAATGATTATAAATTCTATTGAGAATTCTAGGGGTGGAACTGATTTTCTGACGGATACATTTTAATAAAAATAATTTAAGCGCATAAAAAATAACTTACTCAAATCCTTTTGTAAACCTTATACAAACCCTGGTAATATCACTTGTGTAATTATCACCAGTAGGCACAGCTGGCTTTATATCAAAATCAACAATTTTAACTTCAGCATACTTGTAAAAATGTTCAATTGCCGACTTGAACAAGTCACTAGTTAACCACTTATTGTTATCCATTTTAAAACTATACTGTTATAAAATGTTCGAGTAATTACGTTTTTATACACATCCTTCATTCGCATCAAAAATAATAGTCGGTTATTAAATTGGAGAACGACACTTAGTATTTACCATTTTAATTTGACGTGTTAAATTATGCAAATTATAAAAAATCTGCAATACAATTGTTCGACCACGCGCAAACAAATATTACATAGTTTGCAAGTATTTATTAGTTAATTTGTCGATTGTCCTCATGTCAGAATGAGGAAATGTTACTTATTTAAAATGATAACGTTAATACAAAGTAACATAAAATCTTATAAATTAGTAATTATAAATTTCTTATTTAATGATTACAGAAAAATTACATACCGATCAATTATTCCGAAACCTCGTAAGTCCAATTTTATAGAAGACACAAAATACTAGTTTATTATATGAGCTGTATAATCCTTCTGATTTTTTTTATGGTACGTATAACTTCACTATAAGCTGTAGGAAATAAAACACGATCGTGTTCACTATAAGCAATTTTTCAGAAAAGTATTTTAAGTAGATGGTTTATACCAGTGATGGGGAAACTACGGCCCGCGGGCCAAGTCCGGCCCACGGAAAGGTTTAATCCGGCCCGTTTAAGAGTGCCGTCGTGAGAATGTTTGAACGCGTTCTTACTTCGTAATGTGACGACCCGCATAAAAACTACCTACCTATGATTAAGCATTATTCTTTGGCCCGCTACGATTGTCTGGTTATTACAAATGGCCCGTCTTAAAAAAATTTTCCCCACCACTGGTTTATACTAATATTGGTAAATTAATAATATTCGACTTACGACCAAAAATTTTTGAAAATTCGGGACTTACGAAGTTTCGGAAGTAGATGATCGCTATTTTACTTTCAGAATATACAGGATGTACAAAAAGTAATGTGATGGTTCGATATCTCGATTTGTGATATGTTTAGAAAAAAATGTTTTAAATAAAGCTTGTAGCTACTAATTAGTAATATTTGAAATATGCAGGGTGATTGATTTTCATGATAAACAGGTCTGATATTAGGTTTATTTCATTATGATTAATTGCATTGAATTTACGGAAAGAAGTTACACTCGTCCTCGATTAAGCAACACCCAGGCATCCCCTTTGATACAAGCAAGACGATCCTCTATATTATTATTTTAACGATCACCAATAATAGGTGGAGAAATGAAAGCACCTGTAGCACCGTCAGGCAAATATGGCCTCCCTGCGACAGGAAAAGAAGTGAGGCATCTCTTTAAAGAGGAGTGACATCGCTCAAACGGTAGACGTCATTACGGGACACTGCCCTTTCGGCAAGCACGCTCAAAGGTTAGGAATTCCCTACAATGACTACTGCAGAGGGTGCCTTGATGAATAAGAGGAGAAAAGCGTAGTGCACAACGCTTTTCTCCTCTTATTCATCAAGGCACCCTCTGCAGTAGTCATTGTAGGGAATTCCTAACCTTTGAGCGTGCTTGCCGAAAGGGCAGTGTCCCGTAATGACGTCTACCGTTTGAGCGATGTCTCTGTTAATTCCCCTCTCTAGCTGAAATAAGAGGTTCATACCTTGGCCGTTCGTACCTGGTTGCATTCTCTGACCTAACATCTAACGACTTTAAGAACCTCTCAAAGTTTGTCATCAGCTCCAAATGGTTCTCGTAACAGAATTTTTAAACCGTGGTATCACAATGGGCCCTCTTTGGGCCTAAGTGAGCACCTCCATGTGTGGTGCAACCACTACAACCAAACCTAACCTAACCTATAATCATTAAAATAAACCAAACGCATTCATCCACAACATTTTATAACAAAAATTAATAAATTAAATAAGCATTCGTTTTTACAATGACTCTTGAATTTTCACAACATATAATAGAATAAATTATAGAAATTAAGTGATTTTTTAAAAATAAAATCTGTTATAAAAAAATTATAAACTGCGTAGTTTTTCACTTTAATAATCACTACAGATAATATTCATACCACACTTTGCAATTCTGAATGTAGAGCAAAAGTTATAATGTTTTTGAGACTAATATAATTAATTCCGAAAATATTTAGATTATTGCTCTACACAGAATTACAAAGTGTGATACCTACATAATCTGTACTGATTATTAAAATGAAACACCATGATGTGTTAGATTATAATTGTGGAAACATCAAAAGACTAGGTGATATCTGTAAAAATCTTATCAGATTATTTAATAATTTTTAGTAAGTAAAATAATACAATTTTTAATCGTGAAAATGTTAATGCCGCTTGTCATTTGTACATGCTGACACTAAAAACAAGCATTTCATTCTGAGACACCAGACATCTTTAATGTTTCACCTGCCTAGATTACAGCGCCATCTATCAGGCTGACAAAAAATAAGTTAAGAAAATTCTTCTTATTTTTTTACGAGGAATCCGAAACTGCAATCAAAAATAGGGGTTACCATTAACAATTTAAGTTGACCCTGTTTTAGCGACAAAAGCACCACCTGTGGGAAAACCAATATTATATAATTATGGCCACCTCTGTACGATTACATTTCATTTAGGTCATTACTATGCAAAATGCTTTGTTTTCGAAATATTTGCGAAAAACACGTTAAATGCCTCACTCTGTATACGCTGTTAATTTTCTTACATTCGTTGTTTTTAAAAAGAGTATAATTTGAAGCTTCAAATGAGTGCTTTCCACTCCCAGTTTGAGCATGAAGTAAAATTTCGAGTTTAGAAAAGCCTTTGGATAGGTCATGAAGCGACCTATCCAAAGTAGGCTTTTCTAAACTCGAAATTTTACTTTATGCACCACATGTATAAAACACTGTCATTATGAAGTTCAAAATATACTCTCCGTTTGTTTTTGATCTCTAGCAAATTAATTTTATAAACGATTATTTTGATTAATTCAAACACCTGGAGATTTTTTTGGAATGTATAAAAGTACACTAAGAAAAAAATCACTGTGTGCATCTTAAATGTAATTTAAAATCGTAAGTCAAGGGGTTACAATTATATTTCCTTACATAGAATGATGTACTCAGTACTCATAAAAGTACTTAAGTACCTATTGTTACGTACTTGTACTTAGAACTCGAGTACATATTTTGCAGAGTACTTGTATTCAGTACTCAAGTACATTTTACTTGTACTCGGAACAGCTCTAGGGCTAAGCGTGCACTTCCTTGTTGAGCGAACCATCAGAACCTAACCTAACCTAATTACTTTTAACATGCACAGATTTAGAACAGATATTTTGGTAAAAACAAACAATAACCATTATGAGGGGCAACTTTTACTGGAGCAAGGGTCACAAGAGGCGTTTGATGGGCCCAGAGAGACAAGGGGCAAATAAAGGGTTGTCTCCGAGTTTACAATTTAGGAGTTATTTTACTGTACGGAAATCAAAAATAAATTTAACAAATTCTGTATACATGTACATACATTTTTGTTTTAACAATAACAATACACACATCATATCACAATATTAATACACGAATTATTGACAACAATTATTTGTATATCCAATTCCATCACACTCTATTATTGAATGATCATTATTTTGGATTATGTTGAATTTGGCCTGAAACATAAAAATAACATTTTTATCATAATATAATTTTGTAAAAATATACACAAAATAATAGTTTTCAGGATTGCAATTAACACATTTAAAGGTACACATGTAACACAATGTCTTAAGTTTTCTGATCGGCTTTGGCTAAAGTTTGCCAGACTCAGTTTTATTATGTTCCTCTGACACCATAATTTTACAAAATAGAAAACATTTTGTGTGCTACCTCGAAAAGAGGTAAAGAAATATGTGGTGTATCCAGAAAGTAATTTCCGTTTGTATTTTTTGCCACCGCAGCGCTGCTATCGAAATTTCACCAATGCGCAATACTTACCATAACTTATTGAGAAGAAGTTGACGTTAATTTGAGTTAGCTGAGAATTATGTACACTTGGTGGTGCTTGTTTGAAGTGGTAAATAAAATTAAAAATTCTGCAGCTTGTGAATTAAGGTCTGCAGTTCCTTTTTTCAATTCATTACCAGATCTAAGAGAAGGTGTCAGCCGTCTGAGCTCGGTGTAAGAATAGGCTCAGAGTATGCCCGCTTGTCGTAAAAGGCGACTAATAGGGCCTTCTGTCCGAAGTCCTACACTATGTATCCTCACCTCACATCAAACCCTTCCCGGCCGTCGTGTCGTGGCCAAGGGACTGCACAGGGTTCCTAACGATGCCGGCTGTCTTAGAACAGCCGTTATACCACGTGCCCTTGGGACGTATCTGATATGACTCAAGGGTGAAGGGGGTCCTGGCTTAACCGCCCGGGCCGAGAGGAGACAACCTCACATAAACCCCATGGTCACGGTGGAACAGCCTATGCCTACTTCCATGGCTGCCAGCAAGCACTGGTAGCTGGCCAGATGGGTAAGTCTGGTCACCAATAGGCGGACTCTGGATACCTGCCGACCTCCAGATTTCAATAGGCTTACTCAGGCAAGGGAGCACGGCCTGAGTGGACCTTTATTTCTGCCCATCTCGTGGGATCATTTATGGACCATAAGAATAAAACTAAAACCCTGGACGAGGGGGGGAGCCTCGTGACTTTACAAGTCGAGGCGATGGAGACTGGGGTCAATCCCGCTCCAGAAAAGCCAGCACAGACCTCTCCAGAAGGCGAGCGGGAGACAGTTTCCCCTGGCACAGAGGAGAGGCTGTTAGCAGGACCCAGCGATGAGGACATCGAGAGGATGACGAACCTCTCGCTAAAATACAAGAAATTCGGGGGAGCCGCAAGAAAACGACTCTCCAGAATGCTCAAGAGCGGAATACCGTACGAGACCGCCTTGAGCACTGTAATCGAGCAAGGCCGTAAACGTCGTGAGGCCGAAGGGACTGGTACCCACCCCGAAGGGGCGGAAATCCAACCCAAGGCCGACACGACAAAAAAACGGCAACGCTCTAACGTGACTACCCCTGAGCAGGGCGCAAAAAAGACCTGCAAGAAGGACACACCGACAGACGTCACTGCGAGGGTGTCGAAGCTGTCGTACAGGGCTGCAGTCGCGGGTATCAGAGTGGGTATAATCCACACTGACTACCCCGGCACTGCCCTGACGACTGAGCAACTCACGACACTTCGCAAAAGCATCATGGCGGAAGTAGACAGGCTGCCGGACAACGGACCGCCTGTCAGGTTCCAGGGATGCATAGCAAGGCCAGGCTGGCTGCTCCTGACCTGTGCGAATGAGCCAACCGTCTCATGGCTGCAGGAGGTGTTAGTACGCCTGCAGCCGTGGAGCGACGCGAGGCTCAAACTCGTACGGGGAAAGGAGCTGCCTAAACCAAACATATGCGTGGCCTATATCCCAGACGACGAAGCAGGAGAACGGCTCGCGTCAGTAGTCCTTAGAAGACTGAGGGTCATGAACCCGGGACTGCAGGCTCAGGAGTGGGTAGTTCTACGCCATGAGGATGCAGGACCGGGGCAGACCTGGACGTTTTCGATGGACGACGGGTCATTGGCCTATCTCAAGGAGATGGACCTCAAACCCTACTTCGGCTATGGACAGGTGACGTTCAGGGTCAAAGGCAGGGACAAGGAGGCCAATAAGCCCCCTGCTGCAGAGCCAGGGGAGACAGAGGAGGAGCGGACTCCAATCACCCTCTCAGTCGACCAGGTGGCCGGCGGCAGCGGAAGACCAAGCGAACCCCAAAGGACACATCCTAGGCCTACATCGGCCAAGAGTAAGGGTCCACTAAGGGGCAAGGCACACCCAAAGAGGGGCGGTAAATCGACCTTCCGGGGAGCCAAATCACCGTCGGGTAAGTGATGTACCCGACGGTGAGATGTGTGCAGGCCAACCTGCACCATGCCAAAGGAGCCTCTTTTCTCCTTGGCAAACGGTTCAGAGAAGATCGTGCAGATATCGCCTTCATACAGGAGCCATGGGTGACTAGCACAGGCCGGATAAGCGGCCTGAGCAACATACCAGGTAAGGTAATTACATATAGTTCGGGGCAAAAACCCAGAGCTTGTATATTAATCCGTAAGGACATTGAATACTTTCTGTTGACAGGATACTGCACCAGAGATGTAGTCGCTGTGCAGCTTAAACTCCCGGTGGGGAAGAGCAGGCTGGACGTAATAGCCTGCTCGGCATACTTCCCGGGGGACAGCGCAGACCCACCACCTCCAACAGCTGTGAGAAGACTGGTGGCCCACAGCAAGAGGGAGAATATCCAGCTTGTTGTGGCATGTGACGCCAACGCACACCATCTAGCGTGGGGCAGCACTGACACCAATCCGAGGGGTGAGTCTCTATTAAACTTTATTATGGGGGAAGGGCTAGCTATACTTAATACTGGCAACGAACCTACTTTTGTTACAAAAAATCGCGCAGAGGTATTAGATATTACTTTCTGCTCAAACTACTTGAGCACAAAAATTTCCGACTGGAAGGTGTCAGAAGACCCCTCCTGCTCTGACCATCGGAACATTCAATTTAACATTGAAGCAGGCACTAGACCAATAGTGGAATACCGTAATGCTAGAAGCACTAAGTGGGACGGTTATACGCGTACACTTGGAGAGCTTCTGGGATCAACGGCACCCACTATTAAAAGTCATGAGGACATTGAGACGGCGGCGGAGCATATCTGCCGATCAATCGTCTCAGCGTACCATGAACATTGTCCACTACAAAGGAAAAAGGACAGTAGAAATGTCCCCTGGTGGAACAATACATTAGAAAAAATGCGAAAAGAAGTCCGGAAACTATTCAACCGGGCTAAGGAGGCGGGCAAATGGGAACCGTACAGTACAGCTCTAACGGAGTACAATAAACAAATTCGCAGGGCCAAGAGGGAATCTTGGAGGAAGTTCTGCGAGGGTATTCATGATACTCCCCGTAGTGCAAGAATCCACAAGATTCTAGCCAGAGAGCCGGCGCAAGCACTTGGGTCGATAAAACGACCTGATGGCTCACATACGGCCTCTGGTAAAGAGACGTTAGAGATCCTGGCCCAAAATCACTTCCCAGAGTGTTCCCTTCTAAGTAACGAAACACCGGATACAATGCTTCCACGGGATCGAACTAAGAGACCGGGGAAGCAGGACTGGAAGGTGGTAAACAAAATCGTTACCTACAGATCAGTAAGTTGGGCGGTCAAATCCTTCCAACCATACAAAGCACCAGGAATAGATGGGGTCTTCCCTGTCTTACTCCAAAAAGGCTTGGAGAAAGTAATCCTCCACCTTATAAGACTGTTCAGGGCGAGCCTAGCGTGGAATTACATTCCAACTAGCTGGTCGGAAGTAAAGGTAGTCTATCTACCCAAGGTGGGAAAAACAGATCCCCTACCAAAATCCTTCCGACCTATAAGCCTGATGTCATTTATCCTAAAGACCCTGGAAAAGGTGCTGGATGGCTACATCAGGAGGGAGATACTGAGTATTAACCCTCTTAGTGTGCACCAGTATGCCTACCAAAAGGGGAAGTCAACGGACTTGGCGCTGAATAACCTAGCCGGGAAAGTTGCGCAAACCCTGGACTACAAGGGAATTGCGGTAACAGCTTTCTTGGACATAGAAGGGGCCTTCAACCGCTGCTCTGACGGGATCCCTCGCAAATCCGCGAGGGACAGAGGGGTTCCACCGGCTATTACAGGCAGGATCAGAGCAATGCTCGACACCAGAACCGTGACAACGTCACTATGTGGCGACACGGTCAAGCTGAGGACTGCCAGGGGATGCCCGCAGGGAAGGGTTCTTTCCCCCCTGCTGTGGTCTTTACTGGTAGACGATTTGCTTGCAATAATAGATACGCTTGACGTCGAAGTGCAAGCGTTTGCTGATGACATAGTCATTCTTGCAAGGGGCACGGATGAAAACCAAATCTGTGAAGCCATGCAGGAGGCACTGGATGCGACTCAGAACTAGTGTATAGGGGAACGGTTAAACGTAAACCCTAGCAAAACATCAGTTGTCCCGTTCACGAGAAGGAGGATCCTGAAATTGAGACCTCTTACTCTACGGGGAGAAACCATACCATTTGTGGAGGAGGCGAAGTATCTAGGAATCACCCTGGATAAATCGCTGAATTGGAACTCCCACTTGGACAAGACAATCCGCAAAGCAAGGTACGCCCTGTGGACGTGCCATAGAATTTGCGGGAAGTCATGGGGATTAAACCCCAAGCAAATGTACTGGCTATATGGTTCGGTCATAAAACCAATAATAACCTATGGCAGTATCGCCTGGTGGCCGATTACAACTCGAAAAACGGCCATATCAAGGCTCTCCTCACTGCAGAGAATGGCGACAGTGGTGGTAACTGGAGCCATACGCACTACCCCATCAGCGGCGCTAGAAATGCTACTGAACCTCACCCCCCTGCATATCCTAATACAGGGCGAGGCGAGATTGGCAACGTATCGATATCACCACGCGGCCCTATTGGATCCGAAGGTGATAGTCTTCACACCAAATGGGCTGTCAACTGCCATTGAGGCGGATGACACCCTAAGTATGAGGACTGACTACGCAGTCACGGACTACTGCGAGGATCAGCCGTACAAGGTCCTGTTCCCAAGCAGGGACGACTGGGAGCGACACAAAATCACCCCAGAAAAGGCTGACTCCTACTGGTACACTGACGGCTCAAAACTGTCCACTGGAACAGGAGCCTCAGTCGTCGGACCAAGGACTGAACTTTACTACAGCCTTGGCAGGTATGCTACCATACTTCAGGCTGAAATATACGCCATTGAAATGTGCGCCCACAAAATCCTTTCAAAGGGTTGGGCGGGCAGGACAATAAAAATATGTTCGGACAGCCAGGCGGCCCTTAGGGCCCTGGCATCTTCTAGATGCTCCTCGCTGGCTGTACGGAACTGCAAGGAAGCCCTCTGCCAAATGGCACAGGTAAACGGGGTCAGTCTGATGTGGGTGCCAAGCCACTCTGGCGTGAAGGGAAACGAATTAGCCGATTCCCTAGCCAGAGAGGGGGCGCGTACAGCCTACATCGGACCAGAACCCGCTCTGGGGATACCCAGATCAACAGCTAGAGACCGTAACAACGGATGGATGAGACACGAGGCACAGGATTTCTGGCAAAACCGCCCTGGGATGAGACATTTCAGAGCGGTAACGAGTGGACCATCTGCGGCCAGGACGGCCTCATGGTTGAAGCTGAGCAGATCAGATGTTCACACATTAACTGCTCTCTTCACTGGACACAGCCGTCTAAGGCGATGACCTTAAGAAACTAGGACTAAGCGACACCACTGAGTGCCGCCTATGCCTAGAGGATGATGAAACAGCAGAGCACGACATATGTGCCTGTCCAGCTGGCAACCAGATCAGGACCACGGTGTTTGGCACACCGAAGCTAAACCTGAAGGACCTGGAGAAAACTTCACCTGACAAGATCCTTGACTTCATCAAGGAGATGGACTTGGAAGGTGAGCTGTAAGGTCGGATGTTCGACCTTAATTGTGAGCCACAATAGATCCTTGCGGTCGCAGTGGAGGGTAGCATAACTACCCACTCACTTTCAATAGAATAGAATAGAATTACAATATTTTAAAATAGAAAACCTATTCTTAATCAAACTAAGTTGTATACTTACATTAGTCAATAATTCAGCAACATAAATAGCAGTCTTTGTATGCATTGTAATTTCCCCAGTCCGAACCCTCGACTTCCCTTTAGCTAAAGCCATCAACAAAATCAGCTGATCTTGACAGTGTGAATCAACACAGGCCTTCGCTTTAAGACTCTCCAACAATTCTTTAGCGGCCCTTTCCCCAGTTTCCTCCGAACGCTCGCCTCTCTTCCCTAAAGCTGAGCCTCCAATAATACAGCCAGTATCCGTTTCTGCAACCAAACTAAACCAAAATCAAAACCTCTTTGCTCAAACAAAACACAACCGCACGTACATAATCCCTGAGCAACTTCCAATTGGGGCTATGTTCGGTGATTCTTTATACCTCTCGATATTCACACCTTTATAATCCTTTAAAATATTCCCAGCGGAATTAGCCATTGTGTGTGCCAGGTTAACCGGTAGAGTTCCAGCGACGAAACTCCAACCGTAAATCGAAGTCACAGCACCGAAATCAGTTAAATCGACACTTTTCAATTCTTGAACAGGTTTTACAAGAACGGAAACTTCACCACCGCCTTTCGGAAAGTAGCCCCTTTTCATTAAATCGAAATCGAAGGTGGGGCCGAATTTTTCTAAATTAGGTCTGAACACCTCGGTCATGTAATCTATCTGCGGTGCCATTTCGGCGTTTGTGCCTCCTTGCAAGTGGAGTTCGGTTTCCTGGGTCGCAAACAGGATGCACGGTAAGGAAACTTGGAGGAGTAAACTGATGCTACCGGCTGTACGCACAACGGATTTGTATTTACCGCCTTTTATCAAGTTCGGGTGGAATTGCACAGTCGTCGAGCCTAATTCGGCTCCTTTGACATTTGCGTTGCATATTTGTTGTACGAGTTCAAGACCTGAAAGTTAACATTAAATATATGATGATAATATGTAATTTGAAATCATTTTCTATGCTAAATTTTGCTTTTACTAGAGTAGACAAGGAATTTTTTTTTTAAGTATACATATCAATATACTGTATATTTTCGGACATTCACGGTTTTTTTTTTAAAAAACAGTTCAAATTGAAACTTTAAACGATTGTTTTCCACTCCCAGTTTAAACATGAAGTAAAATTTCGAGTTTAGAAAAGCGTGCAAATTTGGATTGGTTGCGTAGCAAAGCGACCAATCTAAATTTTCAGGCCTTTCTAAACTAGAAATTTTACTTCTTTTTCCAGGCGTATAAAACACTGAAATGTTGCAAATTTTTAAATATACGTCTTTAGCATACTATTTACGCAGTATATTTTGTACGTCACTTGAAATCAGTGTCATACGCGTGGCGCATGAAGTAAAATTTCGAGTTTAGAAAAGCCCAGAAAATTTGTCTCGGGTCGCTGCGCGACCCGAGACAAATTTTCACGGGGCTTTTCTAAACTCGAAATTTTACTTCATGCTTAGTCTGGGAGTGGAAAACACTCGTTTAAAGCATCAAATTGAACTCTTTTAAAAATCAACGAATGTCAGAAAATTAACAGCTAAAATAATTAAGAAAAAGCAATGTAATTTTATAAAAATAATGTCATACCATGGAATTGATACAATTGCGGATATTCCCTGCTTTTTAAAGTTCAATTTAAAACTTTAAACAAGTGTTTTCCACTCCCAGACTAAGCATGAAGTAAAATTTCGAGTTTAGAAAAGCCCTGTGAAAATTTGTCGAGGGTCGCGCAGCGACCCGAGACAAATTTTCTGGGCTTTTCTAAACTCGAAATTTTACTTCATGCGCCACGCGTATAAAACACTATACTATTGTCAAATTTATGTATATTTTAACTTCACTTAAAATCTGTGTTTTATACGCGTGGCGCATGAAGTAAAATTTCGAGTTTAGAAAAGCCCAGAAAATTTGTCTCGGGTCGCTGCGCGACCCTCGACAAATTTTTACGGGGCTTTTCTAAACTCGAAATTTTACTTCATGCTTAGTCTGGGAGTGGAAAACCAGGGTTTAAAACTTCAATTTGATCTTTTTTAAAAAAAACACAAATATCCGAAGATTTACAGTGATTACAATATATTAAGATATGTATACTACTTCCTGTTTGCTACAATGCTAATTATTGAGATAACGAATTTTAGTTATTATTAAAGGTCTTCATTTTATTGCTATTACATTATAACACTGATTACTATACTACTTTTAAAATTAAAGCTTTTTATGCACTTATATTTATTTATTAGAGCTAAATTCCCATCGTGTAAAAGAGATACACTTTATTTAATAACATTTTTTGGGACAAAATTTTGATACATACTCTTTGCCTCAAGAATTAGTATCGTATCATATAGTCTTTAAATTACACGACATATAATTAAAACAATTCTTTCATAATTATGTTTTTAAGATGCTTACTCTAAATCAGGGGTCTCCAAACTACGGCCCGAGGGCCACATCCGGCCCGCGGACAGATTTTGTCCGGCCCGCGGAGACCTAGCATACTTGAAAACTCATATTTTTTATAGCAAATTAAATTTAGTTTAATTCACTGATTATAGAGGCTTCTACTTCGTTATATATAAATGTTTATATGTTTATCACTTTGTTTGTATAACAATTGGTTTATTTGGTGACTATAGTTTCGATACTACACGTATCATTATCAAACCGCCAGTTTTTTGTTACTAACGGTTTGATAATGATACGTGTAGTATCGAAACTATAGTCACCAAATAACCCAATTGTTATACAAACAAAGTGATAAACAGTGTTTTATTTAAATTTAGTTTACTGAAGTATTCTAATTTTAAAGGCTTATTGTTATGGTTTTGGCCCTCGGAACTTACTGGAGTAATCAGTATGGCCCTAAGGCTGGAAAATTTGGAGACCCAGGCTCTAAATCATCCAGTTTTAAGAAATTACTCACATTACAAATAAACTAAATATATTTTAAGACATATTTATGGTACTTTTTGAAAGAATCACCTCAAGCAATATCTTATTACCTTTTAAATGTTGTTCCATAAGACCAGGTTTTTGTCGGCCAGCTCTTATATTGGTTATTTTAATAGGAGTCTTTGTAAGACAACTAAAGGATAACGCATTTCTTATAATTTGTCCACCCTAAAAACAATAGTTCATGAAATTAAAAAAAAATCAAGAAAAAATTAAGTATAAATGTAGATTGTGTAAAGAATCACACTTTTAAAAATATACTAGATGATATTAATAAAAAAAGCCTATTTCATTTACCTAGCTGAGGAATGCGGGCATCTAGATAGATATTTTAATCTCTGTGAAGTTTATTGGTGCGGCTAGTTAAGTAATTTACCTAAATATAACTAATCGATGCCATAATTTACTTTCGAAAAGTTAAACAAGTCTTGGAAGTTTTTGCTTTATGTGCACAAATGTATTTTAATTTCTCGCCTAGCTAAATAGAACAAGTTCTACTCTACACGAAATTAAATTAAAATTAAAAAAAAATCAAGACAAAATTAAATATAAATGTAGATTGTGTAAAGAATCGCACTTTTAAAAATATACTAGATGATATTAATAAAGCCCATTTCATTTACCTAGCTGAGGAATGCGGGCATCTAGATAGATATTTTAATCTCTGTGGAGTTTATCTGTGTGACTAAGTAATTTACCTAAATATAACTAATCGATGCCATAATTTACTATCGATAAGTTAAAAATGTCTTGGAAGTTTTTGCTTTATATGCACAAATGTATTTTAATTTCTCGCCAAGCTAAATAGAACAAGTTCTACTCTACACGACTCATTTTAATGAGTGTAAATAAACTCATCTTCCAAATAAAGCAAAAATTAAAATGAAACGGTCATTTTAAAAAGGGATCATCTACTCGATCAAAATAAAAAACAAATTTTGCCAGATTCTGTCTTTTAGTACCTGTACTTGTGTATTCCATATAAAAACGATGCAGAACTATTCTGCTTATAAATGTAGAAAGTCTATATTAACCTAATTTTTTATGAATGGAACTTATGTCGGGTTTCATCGAGTACATTTAAGTTTTATTTGTTGATTGAAATAGACATTTTCCGTGTCATTAACACTAACAAATATAAATTGATTGATTTTTAGCAAATATTTAACCATTACTAGATTTAATTCGATGAATAACCATTTGTCAATTTAACCGATGTTAGTGAAACCCAACACTAGACAGTTTTTTTAATTCTCCTGAAAATGTTGATATTGCGGAGAAGGCCCCTTTCAAAATGATCTTAAAAGTGAATTGTGCAACGCTGATTAAATTAAATTGTTTGTTTACATAACCTAAAATTATTCAATAATCTCTTCTAAATTAATTGGTACATTAATTAAATTTAATAACAGCAATTAAACATTATTACCTACCCCTTCTAATAAAGATCCATCAATATGTATTATTTCTTTTTGCATATTTGTGCAATATTTCTGTACTTTACAAGTTTCTAAGAGAACATGTGGGTGTAATATAGGCAACTTTATATTCGCTTGTAAACCAAAGCGTATATAAAGTTGTCTATATTACACACGCATCTACATAATAATAAGTGTGTATCGTTTAATAGACTTTGTTAAAAATATTTATTGAATAAACAATACAGAATATAATATTTATTGAATGTTTTTATTGACAAAATAGTAAATATATACAATTCTATTTCAATAGTTGTATAATTTGAATACGTATTTAAATTATGAATTTCTACAACAGTAAAATATTATATGCAACTTTGTGTACGCTAAATTTGTATTTTAAATTGCATATATTACTTCACATTGCAATTTGTAATATAAATATATTTGTAATACAGGGTGTCCCATTTTAATGTCACCAGGGGATTTTTTCGAAATGAGTGCCTCTGATCGAAAAAGTTGCCGAGTAAAAAGTTTAATAGTTCGGAGGGGGACATCCGATCCTCTAAAAATGTTCATCCCCCAACCCCTTGGGGGGTGGATAATGGGGGTAACTTTGAAATTTCAAATGGGAACCCCTATTTTTTGTTGCAGATTCAGAAAGAGAATTAAAAAGTATGTAAGTTTTACTGGAAGAGTTTTTTTTTATTTTCAACAGGTGGCGCTGTAATCGCGAAAATGTGATTTTTAACCCCATTTAGGCCAAAGCGAAACTCAGCCTAATTACAGAAAATCTAATTACGCAGTTCTTAGCATAAGTGGAAAAAAAAACTCATTTTTTTTGTTTAAACAATCATTGTTTAAACAATTGATGTGAATAATCGGTATTCCGTTAAACTGACTGCGCCATTTGACCAAAATTTCTTTGTCCTACGTACTTTTTTTCGCAATCTCAGCTATTGTTTATTGTTAAAAGGCTATTTAATTATTGTTCAAATGATTCATTTAGCGAGGCACAAAAGTAAGGTTAATTTTGTGTTCATGGCGCTGTAAATGCGAAAATTTGATTGTTCAATGCGGAAGATAAATTGAATATCTGGAAAATAATGTACGGTTAAAAATTGTTTAAGATGATTCATATGAATGTTCTTCATTCATCCTTCCATAGTAGAAAAAGGTCTGAAGTATGATAATGTGCAAAAATTCCAATGTTTTAATAACAACCCACATGACAAAGTTACATTATTTTAAAACATTGTGTTTTAAAAATCAATAACAAAATTTTGTACATTCAATTTCTATGAAAATCAGTAACAATCATTAATTAAGTAACTAAATTTTTTTTTAAATATGAATTCTTCCAAATTAAATTTTCGCAAAATTCATGAAAACGTTAGTGGACATAATAATTTCATATAAAAACAATGTACTTAGGATTGATTTTTAAATAGATACAGTTGAATTTTTTATGTGTTCGGCCATAGATTAAGAATTTATTCTAATTATATTATTATTCTAATTACTCTATGGTTCGGCTTAAATTTGAAATTTTATCAAATTCACAGAAAATGTAATGTAATATAATACCTTTCGTTTTTCCTAATTTTTGAGCGCTCTTTGTGGTCAAATTAGGATTTGACAATGAAAATGTTATCATCCAAAACTTTTTCTAAAGAATTACTTTTTGTCGAAAAATGGTTAATAAAATACACAGGGTATATGGGGGAAAGTAAAAATCATATTTTCGATATTTGAATCAAAGGCTAAACAAAGTTACAAACATGTATTTATATATTTGTCTTTACAAAGTGAATATTTATATAAAAACATTTTACAAAAATCTGTATAATACATAAAAATTTACTAATCATTCATAATTTTGAAGAAATACTCCAACTCCAATCCGGTATCCTCCGCCAAATCCGTACAGTGCACAGCGTTTTTATATTTACCAACCCCAAACACACCTCTTAGAGTCCTAGGCCTGATCTGCCTCGCTATATCCGAATCGGAAGGCCCGCAGAACTTTCTAAACTCCTGGTGGACATCCATACTCTCATCTTTCCCGGAAATCTCCAAAGCCACGCACGGTCCGTCCAAGAAACTGGTCAACATCGCCCGAAAATCGGAAACGATCCCCTTGTACACCTCGAGGAACTCATCGATGTTTTCACTGGATAAATAGAACATCTGCAAGGCTGTGATGGTGAAATTTGCTCTTGATATATAATCGATGATCCTTCCTAATTTCCCCTCGTCTATCGCGTGCGGTTTTACAACGCATAAAGTGCTGTTGTTAATTTTTGCTGTTGTAGGGGGTGGCTTTTTGCCGATTCCCTGCGGGAAGAAAAAGCACGCGCTTTTTTGCGCGTCTTTAGTAGCGGCAGATCCATGCACGACGTTGTTGGTTAAATCAGTACCGAATCTAGCGCGGAAAGAGTTAGGGGCTGTTTTCTTCGCCTCGATAGGATCTTTAGGCCCCATCATCTCCCTCCAAGCTTCAATACTGTTCTCACCGACGATTTCCATCGCGACTACAGGAGCCGAACTTATGTGCTCAATGATGAAAGGCAGAAAAGCGTCACCTTTCATATCCTCGTAAAAATCCAAAGTTTCTTTCCTGTTTAAGTGTGACATGCGCATCCGATCAATAGTAAACTTATTCCTGTAAATCTCATCCACGATCACCCCCAAATTGCTCATCCCCGATGGTTTGATCATTGCGAACGTGTGCTCTTTCCACTTGCCTATGAATTTCTGCGTCGTGCAATCGGCATAGTCGGTGAGTTTGATTTGTCTGCCGTATATTGTCAGAATGTTGCCGGCGAAGATGTCTTTGAGTCTTAAACCTTCGTAGGATGCTCGTTTTAAGTAGATGCGTTTTTGGTCGATGTCGTAGAGCTCGACGGTGTTATCGCAAGGGTAGAATCTGAAGACGAACTTTTTTTTGCGTTGGGCAGTCGGGTCGAACCATTCGGAATGAAAGAGCAATTTGAAGTTGTAATCGTATTCAGGAGAAACCATTTTGGAAATAACTGAAAATAATAATTCGTAACATTAGTTTTTCTATGTTAATTACAGAGTTTATAAAGCGTTCTCTTTTAGGAATAGAATATTAACCCATTAAGAGCCGAGCAAATTATAAAGTTAACTCTAAAAGTTGATTTTTCGTAGCTCTTATTGACTGCCGGCGCGAGCCGCGATCGGATATAAAACAGCCGCGCAACGAGGAAATTAGGCTTTTTTGTAAGATCGCGGAGAAAAAAGTTGCGAGCAGGAGGTTACGGAGCCGAAGTAAATTAGGTAGGGACCAACAGGTAATGGAAAAAACATTCTATAAGTGAGTAAAGGGGCAGGTGGTGGCCGAGCGGTAACGTCGTCGGGCTGTATCGCTCGGCGAGCCACAAACGCGGGTTCGATTCCCGAGCACGGGGAGACTTTATTTAAAAATAATTTCTCGTCGTGTCCCTGGGTGTGGTGTGAATGTGTCGTGACGTCCAAATATATGTTAAATTAATTAATATAATAATCGTTAGTGGCTGAATGGCTAGTACCTATGCCAAACAAACAAACAAAAAAAAAAGTGAGTAAAGAAGCGATCCACATTTTTTACCGTTTGAGAGATTTGCATAAGAAAAACCTAAGTAAAGTTGCAACCGGCCTTTTTCCGGCATTTTTCAATTTTGAAGTAAGAAGGCGTGGGTAACGTAACAGACATCTGCACAACATTTAAAGAGTAAGTTTGAATCGGGTAAACCAACGAAGCCAAATATTGAAGAAAAGAGAAAATACCGGTATAGTAGGAGAGTGAATAAAAGAAAAGAAGAGGGTGAAGACAAATAAGGGAAACAATAAATGACATACAGCTAGATTAATTAAGTGATTAATGTGCAGTGCCGATCCAAGTTATTACAATAAGGGATTGATCCACAAGTCATTTGGTACTGTCAATGTGCAGGGCCGACTTTTGTACAGAAATTTAAGGCTTCTAACGAATTTATAATGTCATTAATGCGGAAATTATTTATTAAAAATAAGAATTCATTTTTAAGAATAATTTTCCTTTTCTCGCTAGGTTGTCAATGTGTATATTATATTGAAAATCTAGCAAGGCAAGCTTCTCTTTGGCCATAGCAATTAGTTTTGGTCCTAAAAATACATGTTTACATAATAAAATATGCGTCCCTATATTATAAATATTAAACTATACTTTGTTAAATTGATCAATTACGTTTAATACCATATGTATACGTTTACATGATAAGATTTTTTTCACATGTGTCTAACATAATTTCATGACAGGCCAATAAGACTGCGTCCACAGAGAAAATTACTATTATATAAATATTTTCCTATTCTTGTTTGCATTTCTCCCCGAGCCTAATCACTGAGTATATATAGATTATTAAACACCATCTGTTAACTAAATTCATTTCCCGTTTATCAAGTGTCCATTTCCAACAAGTGATTTGTTTGCTTTTCATTCCATTTACGTTAATTGTTTACAAATTATATTAATTTTCCGATTATATTTAGATACAACGCGTTATTGTGCTGATAAAATCGTAGTAATGATGAAATAATGTGTAAAATTAGGATATGATTTTCTATAGAAGCGAATGACATTTCCACAAAATTGCAACTTTAAAAATGTTCACGTCAGAATTTTTAATCTTGGAGTATTGAATTGACTTTCGTAGTTCGATGCTAACTTGTATCTAATTGCTATATACGATATGACTTAAGTAGCTGTCATCTATCTAATTGCAATTAGCATCTAATATGTTATATACAGAGAGTTTTATGTAACACCGAACATGCCAGAAAATATTTAATGTAAATTTTCCTATGTTCGATGTGTTCTGGGACGCATCAAAGCATTGAGTGCGATTTGGTTCTGATTTTAGTAATTCTAACGCAACTTACATTTAACGTCAAAATGAAATGTGTCATTCATGATTCGCCTACATCACTTATCGAATATTAATATTAAACAGAAAAGAAAAATGAGAAAGAGGAGAACAGATTTAGCTTAAATGCAAAAATAATAGAAAAACAGATTCCTGTTACTTCCGTTTGCTAATATTTCAAGATAAGTTTATACATTGCTTCAATTTCACCGAAGATTATCGAGAACTTTGATTCAGCGTATTGTGTAAACCATTTGATCAGGACTACCCCAAGTACGTTGCTTTGCTTTGGGTGTACCAGTAAAAAATGCCATCACAAAACTGGCATTTGACAGTTTTAAATAAAAATATTCCAAATTTGAAGAGCGTAGCGAAGCAGGTTTGCAAGTACCGCGCCTAGGTCTGCTGCCAGCACAACAACACTGGGGTGTTAGGTGTGCTGCTTCATTTGGCAAACATTTCAATTTTCATTTATTTTTTAACATAATACTCAATCAAGATAATGTAGGTGTATTTATTAATTTATTGAATGCGTAACTTACAATGAATTGCATTTTTTCTTTAGGTTAACATGCATAAGCTGTAAATTTTCAGACATTCGTTGTTTTTTAAAAGAGTTCAATTTGAAGCTTTAAACGAGTGTTTTCCACTCCCAGACTAAGCATGAAGTAAAATTTCGAGTTTAGAAAAGCCCCGTGAAAATTTGTCGAGGGTCGCGCAGCGACCCGAGACAAATTTTCTGGGCTTTTCTAAACTCGAAATTTTACTTCATGCGCCACGCGTATAAAACACAGATTTCAAGTGTTCTGCGAATATACATACATTTTACAATATTTTAGTGTTTTATACGCGTGGCGCATGAAGTAAAATTTAGAGTTTAGAAAAGCCCAGAAAATTTGTCTCGGGTCGCTGCGCGACCCACGACAAATTTTCACGGGGCTTTTCTAAACTCGAAATTTTACTTCATGCTTAGTCTGGGAGTGGAAAACACTCGTTTAAAGCTTCAATTAAACTTAAAAAACAAGGAATATCTAAAGATTTACAGAAAATTGGCTGAATTTGGAATACGTATACTTAAAAGAAAAACTCCCTGTATATTTCACGACAGTATTAATCTTGATTGTCTTGAAATGCCGATATCTTGCTTTGCATAAAAAAGTATGTTCCATATTCCCACACACTGCACTTACTAAAAACGCACAAGATTTGATAACTGGCTTATTTTATTTTGACGTTACAGGTACCCTATTTACATTAGTCCTAACTTGCATTAGAAATACTAAGTATCGTAACCAATGAAATCGCACCCAGAAGAATGTAAATTAGGTTGACTATATTACCATTGGAAATCGTAGCCAATCACATTACACTCAATGATGCGTCCTAGAACAAATCGAACATAGGAAAATTTACAGTGAACATTTTCTGGCATGTTCGGTGTTACTTAAAACTCTCTCTATAAGTAACTATAGTAGTATTTGAGGTATTCATTGTTCATTTTAGTGAGTTTAATTTGAAGCTACTAACGAGTGTTTCCAATCCCTGATTAAGCATGAAGTAAAATTTCGAGTTTAGAAAAGCTTGAAAATGTTCAGGCTTTTCTAAACAGGCTTTTCTAAACTCGAAATTTTACTTTATGCGCCACGCGTATAAAACATTTAAATATTGTGAAACACAAAATATTCTTGTTAAGCGGTATTTTAAATCTTGCCTCGGCAGTATATTTTTCAAACTAATTTAGCACTACAATTTTAACATCACAATATTTTAACGTTTTATAGGCGTAGCGCATGAAGTAAAATTTCGAGTTTAGAAAAGCCTGAAAATTTGGTTTGGTCGCGTAGCGCTACGCGCTACACGACCAAACCAAATTTTCAGGCTTTTCTAAACTCGAAATTTTACTTCATGCTTAATCCGGGAGCGGAAACCCTCGTTCGAAACTTCAAATTGAATTCTTTTGTAAAAACAGCGAATGCTTGTTTGATTTTCATTCCATCTGCGTCATTGTTTATAAATAATTATCAGATTATTTTTAGATTCCACACGTAATCGAGCTGATAAAATTGTAGTAATGATGCAATAATGTGTAAAGTTAGAATAACTTATCAATTTATGAGACTAAAATAAATTAGAATTTCTTGAAGGTTTTTTTTTAATGTATTAAACAATGGAAGCAAAACAATTCAAATATCTTATAAATGGTGTGTTTGTTGTATGCAGTAAATATCTCGATTGTTAAAGAGGTTGTAATTAATTTTGTGAATGGGGTAAATATATCAGTGTTGTAAATAAGGATCATATCAATTTAGAGCACAAAAGAGGAGATGTGCGTATGAATTAATGCTGAATTAAATAGGGCGATGGCGAATAAGCAAAAGCCTACACATTTCGAAATAATACAGAGAGCCAAAACCCTAGTAGCACAAATAGTTTCAGAAATATTAAAAAATGTAAGAGAGTTTTCACACTTTTTTCAACGTTTATTGAATGTAAAACAATTATTTGTAATTGAATACCATATATATCAATATCTTTATTATCAGTTAACATTATAAATTATCAGTATATACCTAAACATTTAATTGTAATTATGATCCTATGTTACTCATAAGGGCTATCGATCATCAGCCTAACCCACAGTAAAATATAAAATTAATAAGACTGGGCAGAAAGACTTATACTTTCTGCCCAGTCTTATTAATTTTATATTTTACTGTGGGTTAGGCTGATGGAAGGAGGATATATATTCAAGGAGGGTTGTGTGGGGTTTTTTGAATTTAGGAGGTATATTGGGATTTCTGTGGATGCACATTTTTGTTAGAATTTCGAAGTTTTGTTCATTGCATGCAAATCGTTCGGCGAGAAACCGAAGTCTGTCTTTAATGGGCACTACATTTGTGGTTTCATAGAGAAGGGTGTTGGAAGGATTGTATAATAAATTAAGTGGATGTCGGAGTTTGGTTAATATAGGGAGTGAGGATCTTTCGGATACTTGTAGGTTAATATTACGAAAAATCGCTTAAATGTAGAAAACAGTGATTGTTTGAATATACCTGTTATTACTAACAACATATCGTCGCCCTCAATTGAGGAAGCGTCAACTAAGAGAGCGAAAGAAAGCATTACAAAAACTTTTGCATCAGTTTCTTCCGGAACTAATCAACAAACCAAAATCAAACTAACTAAACCAGCTAGTTTCATTCGTGGCACAGCTTCTAGCTCTATTGTGAAAAGTGCAGAAAAGCGCATATTTTATCATGTTGGAAATTGTGCTCCGGGCACTAAAGTAGATGATATTACCACTTGGTTGAAGAGTATTAATATACTAAATGCAGCGTGCGTTTCTCTTACTAGCAATAATTTGTATTGCTCATTTAAAATCGGCATCAATATCAATGACGACAATTTAATTTTGTCGGCTGACCGATGGCCGGCTGGCATTGTAATCCGTCCATTTTCTAATCGCCAACGTAAACGGAAAGCAGGAGGTTTTTTATCGGCGGCAACGAATCCAGCAACTGTAATATAACTTCTTTAAGCAAGAATGGACCAGAACTGGATACTACTACGAAGGAGTTACGTATTTATTATCAAAACGTACGCGGCCTACGAACAAAATTATCGGATATTACCACTGTACTACCTGTTCTGGACTATGACGTATTTGTTTTTACAGAGACTTGGTTATTAAGTACCATTTCTAATAATGAATTAGGTTTCCATAATTTCAATGTTTATAGGTGTGATCGAGATCCTGAGATAACGAATAAATCTCGCGGGGGTGGTGTTTTAATCGCCGTCTCTAATGCATTTTCTTCGTATGAGTGTTTAAGTAAATGTTCTTCTTCGGAGGAGTTATATGTATCTGTTAAATGTACTGATGTAAATATTTTGCTTGGCTCTGTGTATATTCCTCCTCAGTCACATTTAAATGTTTATCAAAATCATTGTTCTGTTCTTGAGTCGCTTTCGGATTGCGGTGTAATGTGTATTCTGGGTGACTACAATCTACCTCATTTACTGTGGTTCAATAATGAATACGGGGTTCAAACTAATTCTCAATGTCCCAAGTCGGAATTATTGGCTAATACCTTTGGGTATCTTAACTTGCATCAAGTAAATTCGATAAGAAATAATAACAATGTTCTTTTAGATTTAATATTTATTGATTCTTCACTGACTATGAATGTACTTCTTGACCAATCTTCATTATCTCTAGTGCCATGTGATATTCATCATCCAGCCCTGGATTTTACATTTTGTTTACCTTCAACACCTTTAAACTGCTGGACGGATGACAGTGACATTATTTATAATTTTAAGAAGGCTGATTATTTGTCTCTAAATAACGTATTTATAAATACTCATTAGGACACAATATTCAATGACTATGATATTGATTCCGCATGTGAAATATTTTACTCAAATGTTTATGCTGCAGTTGATATGTATGTGCCTAAAATAAAACCATCCGGTCAAAAGGGTAACATGTTTCCGAAATGGTTTAATAATGAATTGAAAAACTTGATAATTGAAAAGAAGAAATTACATAAAAAATATATTATTTCTCAATTGAATTCTGACTACAATCAATTCAGTTCGGTACGTGAAAAGTGTGAATTGCTGTCGAAGTTATGTTATGAGAAGTACATTCATACGATGGAAGATGATATTAAGTGTAACCCTAAATCTTTTTGGTCCCATGTCAAAACCCAACGAGGCTGTTCTCAATTACCATCTATATTCATGAATGGACTCAATGCAGTGACTGAAAAAGGCCATATTGTTGAGTTATTTGCAAAACATTTTGAATCAGTTTATTGTTCATCGTCTACCTTTCACAATACGATAACATCATCTAATGCACTATCTTCTGTTACAAATATCCTTCATCCACCAAAGTTAAAGATTACTGAGATTTTAAACTCTCTATGCTCACTGAAAATAAATCATAGCCCAGGTCCCGATGGTTTACCTGCCTCTTTTTTGAAAGAATGTGCTTTTTCTATGTCTAGACCTTTATGGTTATTATTTAATAAATCCCTATCCAGTGGTATGTTTCCTGCATGTTGGAAGATTGCAAATATTATTACAATTTTTAAAAGCGGTGATAATAAAAGATTTCAAAACTATCGACCTATATCGATCATATCAGCAATTCCAAAGATATTTGAAAAACTGTTAACATCATTTTTAACCGACACTTTACATTCCACAATATCTTTTAATCAACACGGGTTTCGTGCTGGGGCTTCAACTGCCTCTAACCTCTTAATATATGACTCCCACATTGTGGATGCTTTGGAGAGCGGGTGTCAAGTTGATTCTGTGTATACCGACTTCTCTAAAGCATTCGACAGTGTTGATCATGGTATTTTAATGAACAAGTTAGCACACGTCGGAATTTCTGGAGTTCTACTATCCTGGATTGAATCTTATATCACCTGTCATACACAGTTTATTAAAATAGGTCAATTGACGTCACGATCTATAAGCGTCACATCAGGAGTACCTCAAGGTTCCCACCTTGGAACCCTTTTATTTAACTTATTCATTAATGATGTTGTTAGCTGTTTTTCATATGCCGAAACTCTGTTATTCGCGGATGACATGAAGATCTTTTTACGTATTAATTCATTACAAGACACAAATAATCTTCAAGTAGACCTTACTTCTTTTTGTAACTGGTGTAGGGTGAACAAACTGTGTCTAAATGTGGATAAATGCAAAATAATTTCATTTTCAAGACGAGCATCCTCAATAGATGCCGTTTACCATTTAAATGATAGGAATATAAAGCGAGTCAATTCTATAAAAGCTCTTGGAATTATAGTAAACAATAATTGGACCTTTTCAAGCCATATTTTAAAAACCGTTTCCAAAGCATATCAACTGCTAGGTTTTATCAAGCGTAACAGCAAAGATTTCAATGACGTAAAAACAATATTACTCCTCTACAATTCCTTAATACGTCCACATTTGGAGTATTGTTCATCTGTTTGGTCACCTTACACACAGTGCAACATAAATAAAATTGAGCAGGTACAAAAGAAATTCTTGAAGTATCTTGCATTTAAATTCGATGTGCAGGACACATACCAAGGATTGCTATATAGATATGGTCTTAAGAGTCTGGAGCAGAGACGCATTGACGCCGATATACTTTTAGTTTTTAAACTTTTGCATGGGCATATAGACTGTCCTGATTTACTATCAAAAATTGGCATTCGCGTTCCAGCTAGAATGCTGCGCAACGATGACACTTTTCATGTACCATTTAAAGGTACAGATTATGCTAAAAATTCGGCCTCTGTGCGTATTCTGCGCCATGCTAATATGATAAAATTCGATATGCTTGCGGGAGAATATTCTAGTCTAAGAGCCCATTTGCGTAGCCAATAAATGTTGTGTTGTATTTATCATTAAAGTGATTATATTATATTTTTACATTTTTATATTTACTTTTTGTTTGTTGTTTATTTTAAGTACTTTAATATTTATTAAATATTGTAATATTACTATTGTAAATTAATGTTTTTGTAAATGGTCCGCCGTATATTAATAAATAAATAAATAAATTAAGGGTGCGAGTACAAGGGTTGGTATACAGTATTGAACTGTAATCCAACAACGGACGGCATATCATTTTGTATATTCTAGTAGCTGTTGTTTTATTAATGCCTTCAGCTCTATATGTAAGGCAGCGAAAGTGTTTTGATCTACATTTGATTTTATTTTTAATGGCTAATGTGTGCTCCTTGAAAGATAATTTGGGATCAATGAGGATTCCTAGGTATTTGCAGGAGGGGGATGTGTAAATTGTGTAGTTGTTAATCATAACTGAGAAGGGATTGTTTGGAGGAATGCGGTGGTAGGGTAGGAGCAGTTGGCATTTGCTTGGATTTATTTTTAGTCTCCATTTCGAGAACCAAGAGGATGTGGTGGTGATAAATGTTTGAAGGGATTCTAGTGATGCAGGTAAGGTAGAGGAATGGGTTATTAGGGCGGTGTCGTCTGCGAATTGTAAACAGTAACAGGAGGGGTTTATGAAATTGGGATCAGGGTTGTATAGGTCGTGGCAGTATATATTGTAGAGTAGAGGGGAAAGTGGAGATCCTTGGGGTACCCCTTCCTGTGGATAGAAAGGGAAAGAAAGGGTTTGTCCCATTTTAATTTGTAATTTACGATCGAAGAGAAAATTTTGGATATGATTAATTAAATGGATTGGTAGGTTTAGGATACTGCACTTGTATAGAAGGCCTGAATCGAAAGCTTTCGATATATCTAAGAATAGAATTGATGATTTTCTTCCTTCTAAATGAGTTGTTTGGCAGTTGGAAGTAAGGATTGTCAGTGGGAGGGTGGTAGAGCGGTTAGGTAGGAATCCAAATTGGTGGTTGGGGATGTGTTTTAATATGTGCGATAGGATTTTTTCTTTGATTAGGGATTCGAATAATTTTCCTAGGACTGGTAATAGTGTGATGGGTCTGTAGCTAGTGACTTGGGTAGGGTTCAGGCTGGGTTTGAGGATACATGAAATGACCCCGTGCTTCCATCTGGAGGGAAAGTTTGGTTGATGTAATTAAAGTTGAGGAGTTTTAGGATATATTCATGGATATCCGTGGGAAGGGCTTTGAGGATAGTTCGACGTATTTTGTCGTGACGTAGAGCCGTGTTTTTGGATTTATTTAGCAGTTGATAGTATGTACTTTGGTCAAATTTGTCGTCAGGAGGGGGAGGCGGAGGGGGTGTAGGAAGGTTGCGGGTTTCGTACCAGTCATTTACTGTGTTGTATAAGTTTTCGTCGAATGATACGTCGTTGGTCATTTTGTAAGTGTCGTTAAGTGTCTATTGAATACCATTTTTAGGCATCCACAGTTTTTATATGAGTGTTTGAAAATTTAACAACTTGTTTTGTTTCATATTTTTTTTTTAAATATTAAACAAAACAAGTGTTTTTTTTTACCTAAACTAAATACAGAGCTCAGCAGGATTCGAATCATTCAGGATTCGAATCCTGGATTCGAATCCTTTTAGAGGATTCTAAAGAAGCATTCGAATACTTTAGTTTAACCGGATTCGTGTTCCGGATTCGTTACATTCTTTTAAGAGGATTAGTATTCGAATCTAAATGTGGGTGATTCGAATCCTTATAAAAGGATTCAAATATTTACAAAAGGATTCGAATATTTATAAAAGGATTCGAATATTTGTAAAAGGATTCGAATACTTACAAAAGGATTTGAATCGACAAAAATAATTCGAATTAATTGTGAGGATTAACATGAAAAGTGTCTTGTGTGAGTTTTTAAATTTCTCGTTAAATCACTGTTTTATACGCGTGGCGCATGAAGTAAAATTTCGAGTTTAGAAAAGCCCAGAAAATTTGTCTCGGGTCGCTGCGCGACCCTCGACAAATTTTCACGGGGCTTTTCTAAACTCGAAATTTTACTTCATGCTTAGTCTGGGAGTGGAAACGCTCGCTCGAAACTTCAAACTGAATGCTTTGATAAGAACATTAAATAACTGAAAATGTTTTTAAAGACAATAATCTAGTTTTCAAAATTTGGTTAAATATTATTTGAAGTAAAATTGACACGGTAGCCACAATCTGAATTTTTTCGACATTTCCCTGATTCGAGATTTTTTACCCTGGCCTTTCAATATAACTTTCTTCTGTGGGAAAGCCCCATTTTGTTAAATAGTTTTCATTGTTTTTATCAATATTTAAGTTAGTTTTATATATGTTTACGTGTTTTGTAATTTGCTTGCTGATTTTGAAAAAATTAATAACATCATATAGCTTTTTTGTTAGTGTTTTGGTCAATTTGAATATAATTTCATGACATTTCTCTGATTTTCTCGGTTTTAATGATATTCAACAAATTTTTAATTTACGTAATTTTCAGGCATTTGTCGACTTTATAATAGAGTTCAATTTGAAGTTTTGAACGGGTGTTTCCACTCCCAGGCTAAGCATGAAGTAAAATTTCGAGTTTAGAAAAGCCCCGTGAAAATTTGTCGAGGGTCGCGCAGCGACCCGAGACAAATTTTCGGGCTTTTCTAAACTCGAAATTTTACTTCATGCGCCACGCGTACAAAACACTGATTTGAAGTGAAGTTCAGAAACACACGAATACATCTTTAATCAGAGTAACAGGGAATCAGATATTTAGTCTGTTATCAACGATGTTCAGTGTTAATAATAAATAATTAGGTTTTGAATATTTTTGTTGAAACAACTGGTAACGATTTTTATATATTATTGGTTAAAAAAAAAATATAAAATCAAATTTATTATTAAAGGATTTGTATTTGTGATTCGAAAAAACAGGATTCGAATCATCAAGTATCTTTTTGCCCTCGTGACGTATTTTCTAAATTGCGTTAATAAACAACTTCTTAAAATTATTTAAAGCCATTCTTTCAACGAAAATCTACCAGCACGCGCAGAATTACTTTACGCCTTTCCAACACGGTTTTATCCGAGGTCGATCCACAACCACTAACTTGTTTAACTTTGTACAATTTGCCTCTGAAGTTTTAGATAGACGTGGACAAGTCGATGCTATATACCTAGATTTCAAGAAGGCTTTTGATAGTATTAGCCATAGCATTATATTGCAGAAACTGCCTAATTTCGGATTTTCCCCTTCCCTTTGTCACTTATTGGAATCCTATCTATCCAACCGCAGCCAATATGTTGAATTTAATAGTTTTAAATCACCGAGTTTTACGTCTACAAGTGGTGTACCCCAGGGGTCGAATTTGGGCCCACTCATATTTATCTGCTTCATTAATGATGTCGTAGTGGGTATTAAGTCACACATACTTATATATGCTGACGATATCAAGCTTTATCGAGAGATAAAGTCAAAAACAGATTTGTGATATTTTATCAAGTGATATCAACCAAATTCATGAGTGGTGTATCATGAATGACCTCCCTCTAAACCTCAATAAGTGCAATTTTCAAAATTGAATTTGTGTTCAGTATTCCGGCACCAGGTACCCACAGACACAAATTCAATTTTGATATTTGTTTTCTGGTTTCACACACATAGTTCTGCTAGCTCGTGGACGAAACAGTGACCTGTATATGCACTTTGTGCATTCGTGTCACTGACGATGCCACTATGAAGCATTAGATGGCGTTAGCTATCGAAATCATTAATAGTTTTCACATAAGTGCAATTTTATTAGTTTCAATAGGAAAACAAATCCCATCAGTTTTAATTATGCTATTTGCAATGACATCATATCAGGTTGTTGTACAATTAAGGATCTAGGAGTGCTGCTCGATTCCAAATTAACCTTTCATGAACACATTGAAAAGGTATGTAAATCTAGTTACAAAATGTTAGGATTTATTGCACGTAACTCAAAGGACCTCAGTAATATCGACACGTTAACTAAAATGTACGATACATTTGTACAGACCAAACTAGAGTACTGCTCTATTATCTGGTCGCCATACCTCGCTTGCTCAATTAACCAGCTAGAGAGTATTCAACGCAAATTTCTAAAAATGATTTATTTCAAAAAACACCGAGCTTATCTTGTTCAAAATTACAATCACGATAATCTGCTTCGAGAGTTCAATATGCACTCCCTTGAAACACGTCGGAAACTATCATCTCTGTTATTTCTACACAAACTACTAAATAATGAAATCGACGATGTCCACTTAATGTCAAAACTTAATTTCTATGTACCAAGATTGAATTCCCGAAGCAGATGTACATTTGCATACACCGTGTCGAGAACTAATGTTCTCCATTATTCTCCCCTAAACTGCATGGTACGACACTGTAACAATGTTCCAGACATGGATATATTTAATGTAACCTCCCTTGATATCAGAACCACATTGTTACCGTTAATATAAGTCTTTTCTTTTGTTTTTTGTTATCAAATATGCCATATAATTTATCCACTACTCTACTTTATTTCTACCATTTTGTATTAATGTTTATTTTTAGTATTAATGTTTATTTTTAGTTAGTATATTTAAAAAAAACTGTATTTATCTCTGTAAATAGAATTTATTCTGCTGAGAAATAAACGATTATTATTATTATTATTATAAAGAAACACTTCACGGCACACCTCCCACTGAGCAAAAAACAAACAAATAACGTTTTATCAACATTGTAGCAACATTAAACGTTATTTTAATGTTGATGAAACATTATTTAAATGTGTTTGTTCAGTGGATTGCGTAGTGATACAAAAATATAATTAATGGTATTGTACTATTTTCTTAACTAATGTAAAACATGTTTTTATACAATCAATAAATGTATCACTATCATCATTATTATTTTATTAGCAAACTGATGTTAAAAAAATCTCAATTATTATTATTTGGACCCAAAAAAGCGTGTGCGTATATAGCAAATAAGTTATGTATTAAACTAAACGAAACTGTAATTCCGTACAGCAGCAGTGGGAAAAATTTAGGCGTAATACTAGATAATTCATTCAGATACAAGGCCCACGTTAATAAATCTATCACCGGTGCGTACCTTAGTTTAAAAAAGTTATATCCGCATAGAAATTTCTTGTCAATTAAAACCAAAATTATGTTATGTGAGTCTCTTGTGCTGTCTAATTTTACATTCTGTTCTACCCTTTGGAATGCCGCTTTAGATTGTGTGACCAGCAAACGAATACAAAAAGTACAAAATGCTTGTTTGAGGTATATCTATGGAATACGAAAGTTTGATAGAATATCTCACAAGATTAGGGAATCGGGATGGCTATCTATGAAGGAGCGACGTACAATTCTGTCTGCTAGTCTATACCACAAAATTATTATTTCAAAACAACCTCCATACCTCTACAGCAAAATTTCCTTTAGAGAAGATGTTCATAACATAAACATCAGATCTAAAGGACGATTATCACCTCCCATCTACCGCACTGCAATGTTCCAACGTTCATTTACATATAATATTTATAGATTATATAATACCATACCCCAACCATATAAAATGCTATCTATTAATAAATTTAAAACCAAGTTAAAAGCTGCAGTGATTAAAAGTGCCGATTTTCTGTCAATGTGTTGATTGTTATTTGTTTCGACTCAATCTTGTATTTTGTATTATTTAGATATTTGTATATAATACATGTTGCCTGTTATTACTTACACTATAGAAAAATTATACCTTTTATGTTTACCCATTGAATTACCTTACGTTTTTAGAGATTAATAATTGTTTTGTTTTTTGTTTGCTCTTATTTATATTGATAGGTATGGATGGAAGAACAGGTGGGCGGAAGCTCAACTGAATCCCGCCTATTGGTTCACTAATGTTTACTTCCAAACTGTATGCTAAATGTTATTTTGTTAGTGAATAAAGATTATTATTATTATTATTAAACTAAAGAAATATTGCGGCACACTTGCCAAGTTTTGTTGTATACTTGTGTCTCAGACACAGTTTGAGAAACACAGTTCTATACTATTCAATCACTATTTCACATAAAGACAATTTATCATGAAGAAAAATTGAGTTTGTCAATTAGTTTGCAGAATATTTACAAAATATAAAAACGAATTGAAATTAATATCCACTTTCTGCAAAATGTTTGTTGTTTCAATGAATATTTGGACAAACATTTTGCAGAAAGTGGATATTAATTTTAATCCAATCACTATTTGTTTCGGCATTGTGAAACTGGCTTTTAGTTGTCAAATGAGTTAAAACCACAACAAACGAATTTCATATGAAATAATTAAAGTAGTAAATGTAATTATGATATTTACTCACTCTGTTATGATTTGTTGTAAATTTCGATAAATCTTGTTGAAAAACTTGTTCGAATTCAGCGTCTTTGTCGTTTTTTTATTGCGGAACGTGAAACGCACTTGTGTTTTGTTTCCCTGACGATACAAACAAACAACCGTCACTGCAGGTGTATGTTAAGTTGCCTATGTTAAAAAGAAATCAATAGGATAATTTTAAATGTGATTATGTACTTAAAATTTTCCAGTTTATTGATACATTTAAAATTATTTGAAATATTCAGCATTATTTTAAAATTAATGTATATTTATAACACCAAGGATGGTTTATTGTTCATAATTTAAGTCAAGAATACGCAAGACAAAATTATTTAAATTCGTAGGACTCATAAAATTAGTTCTTATTTTGGCAAGGCAAAAAACAGTCTTAATTAAAATATAAAATGTAGGTTAGTAACTTTGGTAAAAATATAGACTCCTTGTATAGCAGACAAAATTAAATTATTTAATAATAATAAACGCCAAACTTTAAATAAATAAAATACAGTTGAATTTAATAAATAAATAAAACAATTCCAATTTAATTTTATTCAATTGATTATTACAGATAATGTTTACATTTGTGCTTATTATTATCCAAATAAATATATAACTTACACATTTAAAAGAAGGACAAAACAGCAAAATATGTCTAAAAATGATTAAATAAAACAATAATTAACTGGTGTAAGATTAACAAATAAATTAAACACAAAATTACACAATTGGTCTATACGATGATAAGAAATACAAAAAAATCTATAATCAAAAATCACAGGCGCTTAAACCGAATGAATTAAATGCAGTTTATACATTCGATTTAAGCGCCTGTGATTTTTGATTATAGATTATTTGTATTTCTTATCTTCGTATAGACTAATTCTGTAATTTTGAATTTAATTTATTATTTTGTTGTTATTCCAGTTAATTATTGTTTTATTTAATCACTTCATAAATTTTCTTATTGCAAATTATAAATAAATTTAAAAAATATTTTACATTTATTTATTGACGTCAGAAATCCAAAGAAATTTTTATAATATGTAAGCTTGTCTTATAACTTAACTTAAGTTTTTTTTTTTCAGAATTTCTTAAAGCAAACTTTAAATATAATTGACAATAAATTTTTAAATAATTATATTGACAAGACGAAAAGCTAAAGACAATTCTAAAATACAGGGCTTTCATTAATTCCCGAACCCCACGTGACTAAATTTAAAATTGCCGCGTAAATTATTGTATTTGTACGTTGGAGGCTTTGAAAAAAGTAACCAAACGTTACTAAAGTCAAATTTGACATAAACGTTTATGCGCGGTGCATCGTTAAACCAACCTTTGAGATCTTACAAGATTCGCCCGGAATTTTCAGGTAAGCAAAAATTGTTTAATAATTCTGAAACATTGAGTTTTATTTCTATTTATTTTGCAGAGTCAATTTGCTAGGATAAGCAAATACTGCGAAAATGGTATTTACAACGGAGCAAGACGCGTTTATTTTGATGGCACATTTTCGTAGTGCTTCACGTAATATATAAATAAATAAATAAAATAAATAATAAATATTTTTAAATCTAGGGAATTTTTGTGTGAGCCATACCACGTACATTTGGTTGCCTATTATTTTTGGTCACGTGGGGTTCGGGAATTAATGAAAGCCCGGTATTTAAATAATGAGGCACAAACATGTTTTTTGTAGACTTTTTATTCAAAACCTATTTAAAAATTAATCTGCATTCAAAATCATTTGATATTGTCAGTGTTTTTTCAAGGCCGTAGCCAGGGGGGGTTCACCCCCCCCCCCTGCAAATTTTCAAAATTTTAAATTTTGGTGCGTAAAAGCGACCCCGAAAGAGCAAAAACAATATTTTTACCAGTTATGAGAATAATCGATACACTAATTAGTAATTAGTCGATTATTGAAAGATATCGACATAATTGTTTATTATGCGAAAATTAGTATATACTAATTTAAGCAATTATTTGATCGGATAAATTCGTGATTACTAATTTAAGCGATTATTATTAAAATTAAGCACACAAAATATGTTACAGTTAAACCGGACGTGATGAGAATTTATCCGATCAAATAATCCTAGTTACGAAAATATGTAAATATGTCAATTTCCTTAATGTCAAAATGCTGCGTCATTTAGACAAAAGGTCATAGTTTTGGTATTTTAATAAAGGCGTTATTTTTTAGTTATAGTGTTTTATCATTTATTAAAACTGCTGCTAGGCAATTAACACAGACCCGAATTATACAACTAGAATATTGTGAAAAATAGATACAAGACTTCTGCTTAATTTTATTACACAGAAGTGTAGGTACATTATTTTAATATGTAAAAATCGATTTTATGTATCTCAGACCAGTAGCGTAGACAGCTTTTTGTGATTGGGGAGATTTGAGTTGGTATTAGGTTTCATAAATTTGTTTTTCTAAAGTTTTACAAAACCAAGTACAATAAACATAAAATGATAATAAGTCCATCATAGCACCTTCTCCGTCATTTAAACAATTGATGATTGGCATACTAAACGTGTTTCACATGTTAATTAATTATAGACCATTTCACATTAAATCAAATGCGTGGCGCATGTAGTAAAATTTCGAGTTTAGAGAGTTTTCCTTCCAGTTTGACCAATTTTCAATTTTATAACGTTAAAGGAGTTGTAATAGTATTTATTATGAATTTCATACAAGTAAATGTAAAGTTAAGCTAATTTTTTTTCAAAACAAGGTATTTCACTTTTATATACTGTAAGTGAAATTATAAATATTCCAAAAATTACGATTTTTAATTATTCAGTCCAGAAAACGATAATAGTGTATCGTAAATTAAAGTTGTGAGACCGCCAAACTGAACACTTTATTTTAAAGGCTTACCAAAAACGTATGGATAGTCAAATTTATTTAAAATTCTCAAGATCCACTTAGAAATAAGCATATTTTAATATTTGACACAAAAAAAATATATAATTCTTTCAGGTCTTAAAGTTATGAGACCCAAAAGTAGATTTACATAAATAAAAATAATATCTTGACCTAATCTCCGGCGTCATGATTGGCCTTAGCAGCGGAAATAGATGACGTAAAACCCAAAATAAAAAAAATAAAAAAATATCTTGAACAAGTTTCTCATCTTTCACGTGGTGAAACATATTTAACTATGATTTAAAAAGGATACACTTGGTTAAATTTTACTAATATTTTGGTTTTTTACTCCAACTAGTTTCGACTTTGAGTCATTCTCAAGTACAGGAAATTACATTTTTACAAACATTATATACAAGAGAAAGGTTAATTTAAATGTTATGGTTAGGCAATAAGGGCTATCATGATGGGTGAGCTCCACAGATCTTCGATGTCATTAACTATTGGTTTCCCCTGTTTTATTGCTTTGTGGATTTCCAGTCCTCCGCGATAGTTGAGATGACGTCCTTTATTGCCTGTATATAAAATCTTTAGCGTTTGGTTATTAAAGAAGTGATTATTGTCAATAAAGTGTTTAGCTAACCCAGTGCAATATTTTTATTTAGGATTGAAGCTTTGTGTTCTTCTAATCGTTTTTTGAAATTTCTCCCGGTTTGGCAAATGTATATTGAGTCACAATCGTCGCACTGGATTTCATACACTCCGCACTTTTTAAATTTATCAGTTTTGGGTTTGCTATTCATTAGGAGTTTGCCTAAATTTATTGGGTTAGTCATGATTATGTTAAATTCTTGTCCTTTAATACATTTTTTAACTTTTGAAGAAAAGTCGCTAACGAAATCTAACTTACACCAACTTGTGTTTTCTTTCTTGTCCCCGATATAAAAATATTTTTGGTACTGTTTTGATTTTTTATTTGCTATCATATTATAAATTAATTGCTCACTATATCCATTATTTACTGCTATTGTTTTTATTATTTTTGTCTCTTCTTCTGCAATAAATAAATCATTCAATAATATGGGTAATTTGTGTTAAACGTGAATTTGAGGTAAACGTAAACATTATCGTAAATACACCCCTCACCTCACAGTGTTGGATCACAACAAATAGGCCAAATGCTTCCTCTAGACCAGGGGCTCTCAACCTTTTTTAGGTCGCGCCCCTCCCTCATAACTCCACGCCTCCTCCCCCCTCCCTCATAACTCCACGCCTCCTCCCCCTCCCTGACTTTAATTTTTCGCGCTCCCTCATAAATTTTGCCGCGATCCCCTAATGTGGCGTGCCACCGCGGTTGAGAAACCCTGTTCTAGACCATATGTTCTCTACGTGGGCGATAACGCCAGTGTTGTTCCGTCTACCGATTTTTCGGCAGATCTACCAAAATTCATGACAACTTACCTATCTATGCTTCTTGGATCTACCGATAATCTATTAAGTGCCGAATAAATTACAAGCCCTTTACATACTATCTTAAATCTTATATTCACATGACATCAGCGTACAGGCATCCAAATTACTATTAATTATTGAATTCCTCAATCTATTTTTAATATATTTCAGTTTTATTTATTGATAAAGATATTATACATGGTTTATCCGGGAAGTAATGAGAATGTTTTTTTTGCTCTAAGCTGAAAGGTCTGGGAGTGGAATCTTCGTGTGTAATCGGTGGTGGGGGTGTTAGCTAAATGGTTTAACCCAGTTTTCTAACCTCTGAGCTTTTACAGAGTGTGAATCGAGGACAAAGTGGACGGGATAACACTTCGTGTTAAGCTTAAAATAAGTAACTAAAACATTTGCTATCAATTATAAAGCATACTTGGAGAATGAAAAGTACAATTGTTTAGTTAACGGAAAATGTAGCAAAAATGAATGCAATTTTGAACTGTGATTGACATTTACATTTCAGATTGCTAGTAGATAAATTATGCATTTTAAAATCAATTGTGCATGAAATTATCTCAACAAAATTGCAGATGTTCTGAGAGTGTGCTAAATCTCGACACTACGGAACATTTTTCGATGTTATTCGTAAGAGATTTTGGCTAAAAAAAATCTATCGTTGGCCAAATTTTTCAATAGCAAAGATCTGCTTCTGTTTGGTTTCTATTTGTTTTCTAGGTTGCCTTTCAAGTTAAATTGACAAAATGTTGACACTAATAAACTCGTAGAAGAATAGAAGATGCCGTGGCGAGCGCACTGACTGACATGCCAGTCTAGGAATTCGTGGAGGATTAGTACATGTGATATAACCAGAAGAAATGGTATATTGATGCCCAAAGGATGTATGTTCAAATATATTAACTATATTTAATTATATTTTCAAATATAAAAAAGTTCTGGCATCATTCTCATTACTTACAGGACAAACTATGTATACTGGTACTTAAAGGCTTTTTCAAGAGTAAATTAAGTTTCACTGTACATGTTGTACTTTTGGATAACCGAATAACAGCAGATTACACATCCTAAACAATTTTGGCATTTTCCGCAAATTTGATTGTCATAGTCAGTATTGTCTTCTTCTGTGTCATAGTCTGCAATCTTTTTCGAAGGAACTAGGTTCTCTTTGCAAACGTCATTATTTGTTGCCGACACTTTAGAACGTTCTCAATTTTTAGCCAAGCTTACGAGTTCTCTTTGCTCAATTTTTAGCAAAGCATACGAGTTCCTCTTGCTAGAATTCAACAGAAATATTTGAAAAATAATGAAGTTGTTCACACAATTTCACGAGGCTTTAAGATGGGAGACCTTTCTTGATCTGGATTCTGTATGATTTATTGTTGTATCTAATATCCTATTATGCACTTCTACTTCATATTTTTTTCGTTCGGTTTGTATAGGGCAGGGGTCTTCAACCTTTTGTAATACGCGAGCTATTTTTACATACCAAGTTATTTGGCCATAGACAAGTTATAGCTAATAAAAATAAATAAAAAAGTATATATTTTAAGTAAACCTTAAACTTTATTGTAAATTGCTCAAATTTTGAAAGCGCGAGGTGTGGTTGTAATTGGTTAATCATAAGCTGTATGTTTCCAACTTTACAATATGCCTAGTGTTTAATACGCGTGGCGCATAAAGTAAAATTTCGAGTTTAGAAAAGCCTGAAAATTTGGTTTGGTCGCTCCGCGCTTCGCGCTACGCGACCAAACCAAATTTTCAGGCTTTTCTAAACTCGAAATTTTACTCCATGCCTAATCAAGGTTTGGAAACTCTTATTAGTAGGTTCAAATTGAACTCGTTAAAAAAACAATGAATGCCTCAAAATTCATACGCATCGGGATATGTATACTTGAAAAAAAAAATCCTATATGTATACTTGAAAAAATCTCTGTATAATAGCTAACAAAAATTAAAAGTATTTTATTTACAAAGTCCATCAGTTTGTTTGTTGAAATTAAAATTCATAATGCAACGTACTCTGATGATTGTACGCGAGTATTTATTTTACTTTATCGATTTCACTTGTTGCGTAAGCAAAAGCGAAAACCGAATATTATTGAAAATTTGCCCCATTATTACGTAATTAGTCGTCGATTTGACTTCATTCGTACGGGATGAACGGGAAATTTCATTCACTTTTGTAAATGCAATTAAATTGGTTTTATTTGCGTTTCCCGGAATTACGGGGGTATCGATTGTGAACATTAATTAAAGCATGTTTCTAGAATGTTTGTGTAAAAATTTTATTTTCAGACGAAAAATAGAGGTAATTGGCATACAAATTATTTAGTTATCTATTTTATGGTGGAAGCGGTTACTTTGTGATACATTTTACATTTTAAGTATTTAAATAAATAAATGTTTTGTATTTTATTATCATTTCAATTGGTATCGATGGAAAAATCAACGAACACAATTATAAAAATGATATTTATAGCGTTTCAATGTTTAAACTAAAATATACAGGGATTTTTTTTTGTTTAAAGTATCATACCCCAATGTATATGCTCAAAATGTTTGAGTTTTTACCACCCTTTTTTATTATGATATCCACTAGTTAAGTATATATAAATATACAGTGTGCAATACGATTCTGTTGAAATTCTCCACGTATGACAGTTAATTGTAACTATTAGCGTATTACGTTTCAAGCATATTTAGAATGTTATACAGTGTATTCGATTAAATAAGCCCAGTTCTAGTAATTAATATCAAAGCACTTTAGCGGATTGTAGTGCTCTGTGTACTACATGAATTCCAGAGGAGTTTAATTTAAATCTCCATTGAACTTGATCTTTTTAAATATATAGCCAGAATAAGAACGGATACTTGTACCCAGTGGCGCATCCAGGATTTCGTTTTAGTGGGGGCCCCAATACAAATAAAATAAGATCAAGTTTATATAAAAATTTGTAAGTATTTAAATTAATGAAATTATGAATCTATTTATTTTTTAACATTTATTGTTTCCTCTATATGCTCACAATGGGCCCGTTCAGCAGAGACAACAGTTGGGAGTTGACTGCCAACTGTTGGGGAATTCTCTGATGACCGGATTGTTAATCGTGAACGTGTTTGGGATTTTTGCAATCGTACGGAATAGATCGACCGCAGTACCGTTCATTACCCCCTCTAGGAGTTGCGAGACCGTGCCGTGGGTGAGGGGGCTTGCGTGCTGCCGTGGCGTTTCCAGTCGATGACTGGGAGCGCTACGGCAGTCTGACTAAGGAGCAATTCAAACCCAAGCCAAGGTGTAAGGCATCGTGCCGAGGGCTGCGTGGCACTGGGGGAGCAGTGCCGTTAACGATCCCTTGGGGGCACCGGGCGAAACCCCCTCGTATTTAGCCTTACCTGGTCATGCGGGGCTCTCACCAGGTGGACCGTATATTTCTCTAGCTACTCGTGGGACCAAAAATGAACCAAACAAAACAAAAATCAAAACCACCAACAGGCCAGGAGGCTCTCAAGACAAAAGAGGCAAGGACCTCAGACAAGGCCAACAAGGAGGATACCGAAGCCACAGGGCAGGGTACCTCTACACCGCAAGGGCCGCGCAAGGCACTGAGAATCAGTGCCATAGAAGACGTGGGCATGATGTCAGACGAAGGAATTCGTAGGGCAACAATATCAGGGGTCGCAAAGGCCAAAGTGGCGCGGCGAGTGAAACAAGGCCAAGATTACGTAGAGGCCAAAGGGGCTGTAATCAAGGCCAATTTCATTAGCAGCCAAGCACGACAGGCCCAAGGCCCAAACCCAAAGAAGAAACCCTAAGGGCAACCAAGGTCTAGGGCTCCTTCACAAGCAGCACCCTAAGGGCAAAGTCCGGGGGAGTTAAGCCGAATGCTGAGAAAGCCTCGTCAAAGAGGTTAAGATCAGACAGTAGCACGCCTAGGGCGGCCAAAAAGACCAAAGTGGTTGGGCCCTCCTTCACGGAGGCCCTAACATCAGTCAAGGTCGCCGGATTTCCCAGAAATCCAACTAGAGCAGGAGAAGCTGAAGGCACTCCAGGACTCGATAATGTCGGCGTACGAGCAGATACCGGAGCAAGGACCACAAGTCCGCTTCAGCAAATGCACGTGCCGACCAGGCTACCTGACGTTAACATGCGCCGACATGGACAGTGCATAGTGGCTGAGGGAGACGATCCAAACCCTAAAACCCTGGGAGGGAGCATTCCTTAAGGAGTTGAAGGGGTACGACATTCCCAAGCCCTGGATCTGCTCGGCATATGTCCCGGACAAAGGAAAAGAAAGGCTAGGGGCTGACAGGATCCTCAACAGATTAAGGATAGGGAACAGAGGCCTTAAAACACACCTCCGGACGGTGTGGGGAAAAACCCAAGAAGCCAAAGGGGTGCTGTGGACCTTCTCGATTGACAAACAGTCAATAGAGGAGGTGGAGAAGGTAAACATGCACCCCTTCTTCGGGTAAGGTAGGCTGCGACTCCGTATCAGAGAGGGCAACAAAGCGGCAGAAGGGGACAATCAGGGCAAAAAAGCCACAGCCCCGAAGAAGCCCGCCGAATCTCAAGGCTCAAGCGAAGCCGGGGAGGAGGCAAATAAAAAAGGCAACGTCTCATCCAAGGATCAGACCTCCGCCTGCGGGACCAGCCCGCTCTTAAGGCACAGGCCAAAGAGACGGGGGCACCAATGGAGGGGGCCGGATCCGAGGCTGAGACGCCACAGAGTACCCCTCTTCAACATTAAGAGGGAGATTAGGCTCCTGCAGGCAAACCTCCAGCACGCAAAAGCCGCATCGGCAACGCTGTGCAGGAGATTCGATAAAGAAGGCCTAGACATCGCCCTCCTGCAGGAACCCTGGTTATTTCAAGGGAAAGTAGCGGCCCTAGCGCCACAACATTCCCAGGTAAGTTACAGCTCAAACGCCGTAAGGCTAAGGGCGTGCATAATACATAGCAATGCACGGATGATGTAGTTACAGGTATAACAACAGCCATGACGGAGGCATACCAGGTCCCAGGATGTGACGCTAACGCACACCACACAGTCTGGGGCAGCTCAGACATCAGCAAACGCGGGTTAGATACCTAAAGCTGGGCAACACTAAACCAAGCGCAGAGAGCTACACCCAAGGCTCACTGTCAGGGTTAATAGGGCTAATCAAAGAGGCGAAGCTCGAGCACGTCGTCTAGGATAATAGGGATCCACAATAGATCTGAAAAGGTCGCGGTGGTACAGGCCAATGAGGCCACCCCTACGATTATCTAATCTAATCTTATCTACCGTTCATTAGGTACCAACATACATCACAAACAAATCCAAACATGTTGAATGTTGAACTTTTTGCTGAACGGGCCCAATGTTATGATTTAATTGTGTGTGTGTGTGTTTGTGTGTCTGGATAGGGTTGGCTGACATTGCTACGCCACTGATTTGAGTATTGGTAAATATGAATATAAACATTTAATTCGAAATTTAATAGATTGTTATTAGTTTGTAAGATTTTGAATACATTTTTTCAACTCTTTATGAACTTTCAAGTAAATATTTATTATTATATTAAAATATTTACTTGAAAAAGATGAGTTGAAAAAATGTATTAAACATTAATAAACATCTTATAAATTAGTAAGAATATATATATATATATATATATATATATATATATATATATATATATATATATATATACATATATATATATACATATATATATATATATATACATATATATATATATATATATATATATATATATATATATATATATATATATGTTAAAACGTAGATTTTCTCAGGCGTAACATGTATCACTGTTTCTTCGGGTTTGGTCCCGCGTATTTTCTTGGCTCTGGTCCATTTTATTTTTAATTCGACGTTTCGATGACGTTGCAGTCATCATCGTCAGGAATAACTATCAAAATTCCATTGCTCTAGCTACTACATCATTAGAAGAACAAAACAGAAGAGTAACACGAAGCCAAACAAGAAATTCACGCATCAAGTAGTACGTAAAAGTCAAACAAGTGGTTGCTAGAGCAATGGAATTTTGATAGTTATTCCTGACGATGATGACTGCGACGTCATCGAAACGTCGAATTAAAAATAAAATGGACCAGAGCCAAGAAAATACGCGGGACCAAACCCGAAGAAACAGTGATACATATATATATATATATATATATATATATATATATATATATATATATACAAATAAAGATTTATTAAAATTCAAGGAATTTAAGTACATTATTCTATTATATTATACGATCTTGTATTTAAAGTTCTCCTATCATAGGCTACCGACCCGAAGTCTTTCTGCCATTGTTTTACAAAAATGTGCTTTCAAAGTATGTTATGAATGGATGGTAAGGAATGAATAGTATGAATAAATGACGTTTTAGTTAGGTGTTTCTAAGATGAAGTCAGCGATGGTGGAATAGGGAAATTTAAATTTTGGGATTGTGTTGGTGTTTCTGTGTAGGTAAAGGTGGTTTATAGGATCATGATTATTGGGTCTGGATGCAAATTTATGGGCTAGGTGGATAATTCGAGTTTCTATAGGAGTCATTTGTGTAGTTTGATAAAGAAGGTTGTTCTAAACTGGAAATGTTACTTCATACGCCACGCGAATATAACACGGAAATATTGTAATAAGAAAAATATACTGATTAGATAACATACATATTATATGATTTAAAGCATTACAATTCAATAAATTCTAAATAACCCTATTTTGATATAACCACTGAGACTACAATTCAATAAATTCTAAATAACCCTATTCTGATATAACCACTGCGACCAAGTATTCACTGACATATACTAAACATATTCTGTACATAAGTACGAATAAAATTGCCAATACTTGGTTGTAAAATACTTCAAAACCTTAAAAGTGCAATTCTTTATGAAATCTACAACAAATTTGACTTACAAAGACTAAATCAAACCCTCATTAAATCAACTACTTCCCGAGCTAATAACTCGTTGGATCCAATGTCCGTCGAAGTATTAGCCCGGAAAGTAGTTGTTTCAATGAATACATTTGTTGTAAACGGCCTAAAGAATCGCCTTTTTAATGTAATTCTGCTAAATAAAATTTGCATATTTTGTTAATCCAGTGCGAAAAATCTGTCGACATTTTTGTTATTTAATACGTGTGATAATCAATGTATGATAATTACTTTGAAGTGGATTAACTTATTCACATAAAAGAGAACAGGAGGAAATAATCAGCGGTAACACATAAAATATTCTTTTTCATTAGTCTTTCTTACATTTTTAGCGTTAAATTATACAGTGAATTATATTTGTATTTTTTCCATTTATTATAAAAACCCGCAGTACTTTAATTAATTTTATAAAAATGCACTTGGCCTGGCGAGTTCATCATTTTTTATATCGTATTTTATAAATAGCAATAGACTAGAATTATTTACTTTGTGTTTATTGATAACGTTTATTAACAAATTTTTATTTTAATAGGAAAAAGCAAAAGTCTAAATTTCATCAAAATATTTGAGATTTTTCGGGGGTCAATATAGTTCCATCATGTAGTATCAAACTCGTTCTTTAATTAATTTTATAAAAATGCACTTGGCCTGGCGAGTTCATCATTTTTTATATCGTATTTTATAAATAGCAATCGACTAGAATTATTTACTTTATGTTTATTGATAACGTTTATTAGCAAATTTTTATTTCAATAGGAAAACGCAAAAGTCTTAATTTCATCAAAATATTTGAGATTTTTTGGGGGTCAATATAGTTCCATTATTTAGTACCAAACTCGTTCTTTAATTAATTTTATAAAAATGCACTTGGCCTGGCGAGTTCATCATTTTTTATATCGTATTTTATAAATAGCAATAGACTAGAATTATTTACTTTGGGTTTATTGATAACGTTTATTAGCAAATTTTTATTTCAATAGGAAAACGCAAAAGTCATAATTTCATCAAAATATTTGAGATTTTTTGGGGGTCAATATAGTGTCATCATTTAGTATCAAACTCGTTCTTTAATTAATTTTATAAAAATGCACTTGGCCTGGCGAGTTCATCATTTTTTATATTTTATTTTATAAATAGCAATAGACTAGAATTATTTACTTTATGTTTATTGATAACATTTATTAGCAAATTTTTATTTCAATAGGAAAAAGCAAAAGTCTTAATTTCATCAAAATATTTGAGATTTTTTGGGGGTCAATATAGTTCCATTATTTAGTACCAAACTCGTTCTTTAATTAATTTTATAAAAATGCACTTGGCCTGGCGAGTTCATCATTTTTTATATCGTATTTTATAAATAGCAATAGACTAGAATTATTTACTTTGGGTTTATTGATAACGTTTATTAGCAAATTTTTATTTCAATAGGAAAACGCAAAAGTCATAATTTCATCAAAATATTTGAGATTTTTTGGGGGTCAATATAGTGTCATCATTTAGTATCAAACTCGTTCTTTAATTAATTTTATAAAAATGCACTTAGCCTGGCGAGTTCATCATTTTTTATATCGTATTTTATAAATAGCAATAGAATAGAATTATTTACTTTATGTTTATTGATAACGTTTATTAGCAAATTTTTATTTCAATAGGAAAAAGCAAAAGTCTTAATTTCATCAAAATATTTGAGATTTTTTGGGGGTCAATATAGTTCCATCATTTAGTATCAAACTCGTTCTTTAATTAATTTTATAAAATGCACTTGGCCTGGCGAGTTCATCATTTTTTATATCGTATTTTATAAATAGCAATAGAATAGAATTATTTACTTTATGTTTATTGATAACGTTTATTAGCAAATTTTTATTTTAATAGGAAAAAGCAAAAGTCTTAATTTCATTAAAATATTTGAGATTTTGCGGGGGTTAATATAGTTCCAACTTTTAGTATCAAACTCGTTCTTGAATTAAATAATTTGAAAATGATGAAAATGATGTGTTTTATAGACAATTCGAAAACAAAAAATATGCAAATTTTAAAGAAATTTTAATTATTAGTGTATCATTTTATTTTAATATTAAGAAATGCTTTCACTTAATTACTTTATGCGCCAGGCGTATAAAATGCTAATTACTTGAGAAGTTTAAAAATACATATTACTTACTTACGTTTAGATTTAATAGCGCACTTGCTTTTATATTTGATAGTATGAACCATTTGACGAATAGCAAAAACTTGAAAAGTTTGTCTCGAGAAACGTGTGTTTTCTTGTCATTTTAAAATCACATAGTAAAATTATGAAAAATCACTTAAGTGCAAAATGCTTTTGTTGATATATTTAAAAATATTATAATGCTTATTCTTTCAAGTTGTTTCTAATTGATCAGGAAACATGATTATATATTTTATAAATTAAAATTAAATATAAACATCTTGCTGTTCACTGTGAAGGCTTCTACTTCGTTATACATCATTATTTACACAAATAAGACAATTAACTTTGTTTGTATAACTGAGGATCCTCAGTTATACAAACAAAGTTAATTGTCTTATTTGTATAAACATCTTGTTTATTTCACTATTTGATTTTAAGTATAACAAACCACGAAATGGTTATTTAGTTTATGCAATATTACAATTAATAATTTAAATTTATGAAATTTCTAGTATTAAGGGGGCGAGGAGCAAGTATGGTACTGTGCGATTGGCAGAGCTGGGCAGGATTCGAATCATTCAGGATTCGATTCCCGGATTCGAATCCTTTTAGAGGATTTAAAAGAGGTATTCGAATACTTTAGTAAAAACGGATTCGTGATCCGGATTGGTTACATTTTTGTAAAAGGATTCGTATTCGAATCCAGACGTAGATGATTCGAATCCTTATAAAAGCATTCGAATTCTTATAAAAAGATTCGAATCCTTATAAAAGGATTCGAATCCTTATAAAAAGATTCAAATCCTCATACACGCATTCAAATCTTCCCAAATAATTCGAATCATCGCTATTAAGGCTGGGATTCAAATTCGATTAATTCAAATAGTTAAATATTCTAATGTGAATATTTAAATCACTAAATTATTCATATTTGAATATAAATATTTAAATTTCCGAATAATTCAAATATTTGTGAATGCATATTTGATTACTTAACTATGAAAAATTTCCAACCTCAATAGTATATTTTTAACTTCACTTGAAATCAGTGTTTTATACGCGTGGCGCATAAAGTAAAATTTCGAGTTTAGAAAAGCCCCGTAAAAATTTGTCGAGGGTCGCTGCGCGACCCTCGACAAATTTTCTACGCGGGGCTTTTCTAAACTCGAAATTTTACTTCATGCTTAGTCTGGGAGTGGACAACACTCGTTCTTAGAAGTTTCAAATTGAAGGATCACTCTAGATTACTAAGTATATTACCATTTTACAAAGGCTACAGCTCGAAGGACCAATCATGGTCTTCGGAGACCGAAGGACTACAGGGAATCAAAGTTTTTTTTACAAGAAAACAACAAATATCTAAAGGTTTACAGCATGGATAGGAAAGAAGACATCCAGTTTTGAAAAAATATCGAAGTTGGGTTGGTTTTCAGTGCATTTTTTACTTCACTTTAAATCAGTGTTTTATACGCGTGGCGCATGAAGTAAAATTACGAGTTTAGAAAAGCCCCGCGAAAATTTGTCTCGGGTCGCTGCGCGACCCTCGACAAATTTTCTACGCGGGGCTTTTCTAAACTCGAAATTTTACTTCATGCTTAGTCTGGGAGTGGACAACACTCGTTTGAACTTTAAATTTAACTCTTTTATAAAATCGACGTATGTAATATAATAAATCATTCATTAAAATCATAGAAAATGATGCAAGATTTTACCTAAAATTAACTTTTAGAGTTAAATTTATAATTTGCTCGGCTTTAAATGGATGAATATTTTATTCCTAAGAAAAACCGTATTTATTTAATATTAAAATTGCATTTAATATAATAGCAAACTGTGAATCAATCGACAAAAAAATCTAGAAATATCGAAAATCTCGACATGTAGAAAATCTTGACGGTCCACTCCCAGACTAAGCATGAAGTAAAATTTCGAGTTTAGAAAAGCCCCGCGTAGAAAATTTGTCGAGGGTCGCGCAGCGAGACAAATTTTCACGGGGCTTTTCTAAACTCGAAATTTTACTTCATGCGCCCCGCGTATAAAACACTGATTTAAAGTGAAGTTAAAAACGCACTGAAAAGAAACCCTACTCCAATATTTTTTCAAAATTAGATGTTTTCTTTCCTACCCATGCTGCAAACCTTCAGATATTCGTTGTTTTCTTGTAAAAAAACTTCGATTCCCTGTAGTCCTTCGGTCTCCAAAGACCGTGATTGGTCCTTCGAGCTGTAGCCTTTGTAAAATGGTAATAAACTTAGTAATCTAGAGTGATCCTTTAATTTAAAACTTCTAAGAACGAGTGTTGTCCACTCCCAGACTAAGCATGAAGTAAAATTTCGAGGTTAGAAAAGCCCCGCGTAGAAAATTTGTCGAGGGTCGCGCAGCGACCCAAGACAAATTTTCACGGGGCTTTTCTAAACTCAAAATTTTACTTCATGCGCCACGCGTGTAAACACTGATTTAAAATGAAGTTCAATAACAGATTATTGATTCAGATATTTAGTCTGTAAATGAACATTTTTGTTAATAGAAACTGATGAAATAAAATGTTACTGGTTGCAATTAATAGATTCAAATTTATTTTTAAAGGATTTGTATCCGTGATTCAAAAATGAGGATTCGAATCTTTGATTCGAATCATATTTTTCACTTACGAATCTTTTATTCAAGTATTCGTGATTCGAATCATATTAGGTGATTCGGATTCGTGATTCGAATCCCCTTTTTGAGGATTCATCCCAGCTCTGGCGATTGGTAACCTCAAATTTATTCCATCATTCAATTAGCATTCTGGGCAACCTTACAAAAAAATGACGCCTACTCTTAATCATATTCAAATGATCGCACGGTGTATTCATAATAATAATATTTATTACCCAACAGGACAACCCAATTGACAGAGTAATATTACAAAACGATAAATTCTTAAAATAATACATATAAATAGAACTAAATTAACAAAAAATAAACATCACGTGGTATAAATTTATGTTTATATAAAGAAAATAAATTAAATATTTAGAAGAAACAATTTATTTTATTGTAATATCCCAGAATAAAATAAATTCTCAATAGTTTATAACTCTTAGTATTTAAACAGGCCCTAACGTTTTGAATAAATATTTCCTAGTTCGTACTTGAGAAGGTTCAATTAGCAATAATGATTGGATTAATTCAAACGATCACCTACATCAATACTTGTACAAATTATACAAATTCCAATTGGATTACTTAATCAGACTAGCAAATACATTACATTCAATATTTGAACACCGTTTAGTGATACACCTCTACCTAAATAACAACATTTAAGTTTGTTTAGGGCAAATACAAAACTTGTTTTTGATAAAATTGTGAAGCTACACGGTATAAAGTTGTAACTAATGGAGCAAGTACACTTTTATGGTGCAACTTGCTATTGCGCAATTTTTTAATAGCAAACCTTGTTCACAAACAATAAATTTTTAGTTTATAGAACGATCTTAATGACTTTAAACTGACATTTTGTTGTTTGAAAATGGAACTTGCTATTGAAAATTGAGCAACGAAAAGTTGCAGCTGAAAATGTACAAGTTTAAAAGCACCTTAAGTACACTGAAAATAAGAAGAAATAATTAGCGAATTATAGTAAATAAAAATGTATTCCTAATTATTACAGAAATTGCCGTCTGCTCTTTTTAAACTGTGTCAGTGTGTTAAAAAGTTCAATAGCAAAAAATTGAGGTTTGCATATATATTGCGACTCAAACTTGCGGAAACTGAATCCTAGCTCAATGTGAAATGCTACATTGGTTTAATTACAATTTGCATGCATGTTAATCTGGGATACTACAGAATTAATCAAAGCACCAAACACGTATGATGATAATTGCGAAAAATCTCAAGAAATTATTATAAGAAATTCATCACACTGTATGTACAGTTTCACGATCTCCGTTGAGCACTATCAATGCTTAGTCGAATAAACAATCTTAATTGTTTACAACAGTAGCGTAGCGTGGGTTTCAGCCGCTCGAGGCTGAGGCCAAATTTGCCGCCCCTTCATTTAGGTATTATAGGTACCGTGCGATCGTTTAAATTATAATTTAGAGTAGGCTTCATTTTTTTGTGCGGTTGCCCAGAATGCAAATTGAATGATGGAATAAATTTGAGGTTATGGTAAACTATGTGTTAACAGTCAGTAGTACAAATCTAATTTAAAATTCAAAGCCTACTCTAAATCATGTTTTAAATTATCGCACGGTATTATTATTAAACTGCAAGAATTTATTTCCCTGCATTTTTAATTTAAATTTGTTTTGTGAAAAACCCCCATTTTGATCAATTTTGAAGATTTGTCAAGTGCTGTCAATATCAATTGAATAAACTCGTTGAATGCTGAGGCACTTATTTTTTGAAAATCCATTATCACTTTAATATGTTAATAATAGTAAACTATTTATGATTTTCAACTTTTTATTAAATATAAAAACGAATTAAAACTAATATCGACTTTCTGCAAAAAGTTTGTCTCCAAATATTTATTGAAACAATTACTTCTCGAGCTAATACCCCGACAGATATTGATTTATACAATGAATATTTGCGTTACTCGACAGCACTGCAGTGCTGTCGTGTAACGCAAATATGCATTATATAATTTAATATCTGTCGGGGTATTAGTTCGAGAAGTAGTTGTTTCAATGAATATTTGGAGACAAACTTTTTGCAGAAAGTCGATATTAATTTTAATTCGTTTTTATATTTTGTAAATATTCTGCAACATATTACAATTTCATTGTACGCACTTTAGATCAATGCTTTAATGTTATTACTGTATGGTTTACATTTATTTTTGAATCACTTATTATTAAATCAGGCAGGTATTTTATTTGAGTATACTTATCTTGGTTTCAAGGCATTCACATTTGTTTTTATAATGAATTCAATTTAATTCAAATTTTGCTTCATGTTTTATCAAGGAGTGGAAACACTCGTTTATTTTGTTTTGTTTGTTTGGCCTTGGTATATAGACCATTAGCCATCAATCTATTTATATATTTAACATTTTAATGTATTTTAACCAATTCTAATTTCGTTAAATAACCATTTACTCCTGAAACAACACAAACTCATTCACACTACATCCATGGACCCGGATGGAATAATTTAGTATTCATAAATTATTCCACCGGACGGGATTCGAACCCGCGACCTCTTGGTCTGTGGGCAGGGTCTCTACCCACTCGGCCACCGAGGTCCCCAAACACTCGTTTAAAATATCAAAAGTGAACGCTTTTAAAAAAAGCAATGAACGCTTAAAATTTTACACCGCATGCATCGGAATATCTATACTTAAAAGCAAAATTCACTGTTTGTATCTATAAATAATATAAATAGACACTTAAATTACACACACGTATTTCTTTATGTTGTGTACCGATTTATAATCAATACTGACATAAATATGTGTAACTGTTTGATGTTTAAGTTTATTTAATATAATTCGTTTCAATTATATTTTATAAAGAAATATAATTGGATCCTTTATACAAATATATAAATCTTAACCTTTTATGTTTGTGAAACACATGTATCTTATTCATTATTTTGCTACGATTTTCAATAAACATGGCAATATGTAAAATTTATTATATTTTGCTGTTAAACAATTACACAATAGAGGATATTTCCGGGATAAATATTTACTAAACATTTCAATTAATGATTATAAATTATAATATACTGTACATACAGAGAATTTTTCTTTTAAGTATATAATGGGTGATGAAGGTTTAAATTAAATTACACTTGGTTTGTTTCACAATTTTTTACTTTACTATTTACTCGACTAGTTTCGCGTTTTACAGCATTATCAGGAGTAAAACGCGAAACTAGTCGAGTAAATAGTAAAGTACAAAATTGTGAAACAAACCAAGTGTAATTTAATTTAAACCTTCATTATCAATATTTAAAAATGTTTCACCAAGTGATAAGTGAGAAAATTATTCAAGAAATATATAATGGGTGTCCCAAAATTAACGCAAGATTTGAATTTGCCGTCATTTGTGCAGTAAACTGTTGGCAACCCTGAAAAAAAAACAATTTGACAGCTGAGAGTTTAGGGTTAGTAAAAATTGAGCGTTGCACGATATAACAACATGTTTTCATTGGCGTTTGGCGGCCACAGTTCGAAAATTTCATACAAAATATGGGCGGAATAGTGTTTTAACTTCGTAAACTGTGAAGAGATTAATTGAAAAATGTAGGGAGACTGGATCAGTTGGAGACGATAAACATACTGGTCATCCAAAAACAAGCCGTTCAAATGTCAATATCGAAACAGTGCGTGAGAGTGTTGGTGAAAATCACAGAACATCAATTCGGCGTCATGGACAAGCATTGCGAATTTTAAGAGCTCTCTACGTCGTATAGTCACAAACGATATATGTCTCCATACTTACAAAATGCAATTACCACAACAACTGAAGTATAATGCACAGAGAAGAGAGTTCTTTAAATAGATTGTTAACCATCAACAAGTGGATGCTCATTTTTCAAGTAAAATCATCCTAAGCGATAAACCACATATTCACCTTGATAGCTTTGTTAATCGCTAAAATTGCGGTGTTTGGGGTTCGGAGAACCCACATCTGATTGTCGTAAAACAAATGCATCCACAACGTGTCACTATTTGGTGCGGATTTTAAGCTGGAGGCATTATTGGACCATACTTTTTTGAAAACAGGGCTGGTTAAGCAGTGACTGTTACTGGTGCTCGATATCGCCACATGATAACACAGTTCTTTCTGACGAAATTGGATGATATTGATTTGGTCAATATGTGGTTTCAACAAGACGGTGCCACATGTCATACAGCCCGTGAAACAATTCAATTACTACACGAGACATTTCCTGCTCGTGTACTCTCTCGTTTCGGTAATCAGAATTGCCCAACTAGATCGTGTAATTTAACACCACCAAATTTCTGTTTATGGAGTTATTTTTTTTTTTTTTAAATCTTTATTTCCACTATAATGCTTTTTACAATAATTAAATTAACAATACATTACACAAAATACGGCAGCATAGTGAAAAAAGGCGGAGTTCAGCATATACATCTCTAGGAGATATTGCTGATCTTCCACTCAACCTTTAAGAACAAAACAAGAATATTTACTTAATTACTATATTACTATAAGCCTAACAGTACATACGCATTTACATTATTTTGTATAAATATAAACATACTCTGTGTGACAGATAATGTTAAGCTATTATTTTCAGAGTTACTTTAAATTTATTGTAGCTAGATGTTTGGAACAAGTCATGAGCCGAGTTGTAAGCCTGATAGATTTGATACGTGAAAGAGCGTTGAAATAAACAGGTTTTGTGTTTTGGAGGAGATATTCTTCCCCTGAATCTAGTGTTTAAAGTCAAAGGTCTATTTCAACAACTTCACAACCATTCGTGCATATGAGAAGAGAACTAAACGCTGCGTCAACGAAATTCAGCCACATTTATGCAAAATGATCGGAGAATGGATAATGTCCACCCTCCATCTGGGTGTCGGGGTGAGGGAAGATCCACCCCCTATATAAACAGGTACCGGACAGGCAAATCGCCCCTTCTTCAATAACTCATCGGTACGTGAATAATCGGTCCGAATTAGAGTTTGTACTCGCATTTAGAATTGTATTACGTGTGTGATTATTATAATTAAACGGCAAAAAACATCTAACTTCTTTTATTAGCCTAACGGCCACCAAGATTAAACATAGAAAATGTTGACAAAAGAGTGCATATATGACAGCAAAGCCGTGGAGGCCATTTCCCCGATGTGTTATTCCATAAATAACCCTATCTTATTTACTTTATGATTTAATAAAAAAAAATAACAATTTAAAGACTAAAAACTGCTTATTTTCTCGAATTCAAATAGTTTTGAATTTGAATTTATCTTGTTTGAACTGTGCTTTCTTTTTAATTCAAATTTTGCATTAACTTTGGGACACCCTTTATAAGCAAACGCCTTTTTTTTAAGAGTTCAATGTGAAGCTTTAAACGAGCGTTTACCACACCCAGATTACGCAACAAGTAAAATGTCGACTTTAGAAAAGCCTGAATTTGATTTTCCAAATCCAAACGTTCATGTTTTCTAAACTCAACATTTTATTTCATGCTTAATTTAGGAGTGGAAAACACTCGTTTAAAGCTTCACATTGAACCCTTAAAAAAACAACTAATATTTGAACATGTACAGCATATAATTGGGATATGTATACTTAAAAGTAAAGCCTACTGGATGATTAAAATAAAAATGCATATTTGTATAATGATAAAACTAATAAAGATGAAATACTTCTTATACTATTTATATTTTTTGAGATATACTATAATCAAGAATTGAAGATTGTATTTACATTTTATCAAAAAAATACGCCTACAAACCCATAAGCCTTTTAATTGTTTAAATCAATAATTAATTTATTAATTAATTACAGGTGTGTTTACCAGAGCTGGGCAGGATTCGAATCATTCAGGATTCGATTCCCGGATTCGAATCCTTTTAGAGGATTCAAAAGAGGTATTCGAATACTTTAGTGAAAACGGATTCGTGATCCGGATTCGTTACATTTTTTTAAAAGGATTCGTATTCCAATCCAAACGTAGATGATTCGAATCCTTTTAAAAGGATTCGAATTCTTATAAAAGGATTCGAATCCTTATAAAACGATTCGAATTCTTATAAAAGGATTCGAATCCTTATAAAAGGAATCGAATCCTTATAAAATTCGAATCCTGATACATGGATTCAAATCCTCCTAAATAATTCGAATCATCGCTATTAAGGCTGGGATTCGAATTCGATTAATTCAAATAGTTAAATATTCTAATATGAATATTTAAATCACTAAATTATTCATATTTGAATATAAATATTTAAATTTTCGAATAATTCAAATATTTGTGAATGCACATTTGGTTACTTAACCATGAAAAATATCCAACGTTAATAGTATATTTTTAACTTCACTTGAAATCAGTGTTTTATACGCGTGGCGCATGAAGTAAAATTTCGAGTTTAGAAAAGCCCCGTGAAAATTTGTCTCGGGTCGCTGCGCGACCCTCGACAAATTTTCTACGCGGGGCTTTTCTAAACTCGAAATTTTACTTCATGCTTAGTCTGGGAGTGGACAACACTCGTTTGAATTTTAAATTTAACTCTTTTAAAAAATCGACGTATGTAATATAATAAATCATTCATTGAAATCATAGAAAAAGATGCAAAATTTTACCTAAAATTAACTTTTAGAGTTAACTTTCTAATTTGTTCGGCTCTTAATGGTTGAATATTCTATTCCTAAAAAAAACCGTTTTTATTTAATATTAAAGTTGCATTTAATACAATAACAAACTGTGAATAAATCGACATAAATCTAGAAATATAAAATATCTCGACATGTAGAAAATCTTGACGGTCCACTCCCAGACTAAGCATGAAGTAAAATTTCGAGTTTAGAAAAGCCCCGCGTAGTAAATTTGTCGAGGGTCGCGCAGCGACCCGAGACAAATTTTCACGGGGCTTTTCTAAACTCGAAATTTTACTTCATGCGCCACGCGTATAAAACACTGATTTAAAGTGAAGTTAAAAACGCACTGAAAACTAACCCAACTTCGATATTTTTTCAAAATTGGATGTTTTCTTTCCTATCCATGCTGTAAACCTTCAGATATTCATTGTTTTCTTGTAAATAAACTTCGATTCCCTGTACTCCTCCGGTCTCCGAAAACCATGATTGGTGCTTCGAGCTGTAGCCTTTGTAAATTGGTAATAAACTTAGTAATCTAGAGTGATCCTTTAATTTGAAACTTCTAAGAACGAGTGTTGTCCACTCCCAGACTAAGCATGAAGTAAAATTTCGAGTTTAGAAAAGCCCCGCGTAGAAAATTTGTCGAGGGTCGCGCAGCGACCCGAGACAAATTTTCACGGGGCTTTTCTAAACTCGAAATTTTACTTCATGCGCCACGCGTATAAAACACAGATTCAAAATGAAGTTCAATAACACATATATCATCATTAATTAAAATCATTATATAATCAGATATTTAGTCGGTAAATAAACATGTTTGTTAATAGAAACTGATGGAATAAAATATTACTGGTTGCAAATAATAGATTCAAATTTATTTTTAAAGGATTTGTATCCGTGATTTAAAAATGAGGATTCGAATCTTTGATTCGAATCATATTTTTCACTTACGAATCCTTTATTCGAGTATTCGTGATTCGAATCATATTAGGTGATTCGGATTTGTGATTCGAATCATGTTTTTGAGGATTCATCCCAGCTCTGGTGTTTACTATGTTTACCTATTCTACATCAAAAATAAATTTAATTATTTAAGGTTAATATAGCATTATAGTTGAGCAAAGAAATTAATAAATGTTCTTAATTATTTATTTTCCGTAATAAAACATGGTTTGATTTCCTTTGTACAATAATGTATTTTTCACTGTTAGATGTATCGTATGTTCAATAAAAAAAAAACCTCTAGAGTGCCATTATTTTTTTTTAATTTAGGTTAGCTACACGCTGTGACATATAGTCAGATATAATCATTTTAATATACATATAATTTCAGAGTTGCCAACTGTAACGGTTCAATTTATCATTACGATTTATTTTTTTTATATAATCGGTATTACTTACATTTATAACAAATTGGTATCCACTTTTCAATTAATTAATATTATTTGCTAATATAAGTTGGCTAACATGAAACGAGTTGACACAATCTTGTTATGGATTGGTTATCATAATTGGAGATTCCTGGACCACTTCGGACTTCCCAATATAAGTTGGCTGAGTAGAGATTTAATTACGTAGGAGATGAATTTGTATTTAACTTAATTGTTAAATTTTATACGCTCTTCTTTTGTTTTAATTTAAATAGCGCTGCGCGCGCGCGTCTAATGATTTTCCTATTGTCTGAGTTCACTCGGCGCTCGCGCCGGCGAGAAATAATCGTCTTTGGTTTTTTTAATCCCCTTCGGGGTTATGGATTATCTTTCGTACGGACACGGAGAGGTGTGCTGTGGCTGACGCGTTAATAAATTTTATTCATCAAATTTCTGGATTTACGTGCACCACTTTGTTCTGCAATTATTTTGGAGATATTTGTATTATTCTGAAGAATTTTGGAGTTAATTGCGGAAACACTCTGAGGAGGATTTGTTTCACTTCTAACCGTTGCCGTGGAAATAATTCGTTATCTATTTTGTGGAGATAAAAACCCTCTGAAAGAGGTAAGGTTTATTTTAATTAATTCACCTTTGATTATCTTTATGCTTCTGTTGTGTTAGTCCAGTTTATTTGTTCTCATAAACAAAAATGCTTATACGAAATTTCAATATTTTAGGGTTTTTTTATTACGTTGTTTTTTTTGTTTGAATTCAAAAACTCTAAAACCTGGGGGTTAGCAGATTTTCATTCTACGCATTTCGAGGTTTCCGAGGTTTAAACTTTGAAAAAAACAGGGAATATCCGCAATTGTTGTATCAATTTTATGTCATTATTTTTCATTATTTTTATAAAATTACATTACTTTTTCTTAATTATTTTAACTTGAAGAAACGTAAAGTGTTAAGCGTGAAGATTATTACATTTAGAATATTTCCCTCTACAAAACAGTAGGCGTAGTAAAATACATTTTGTCTCTAAAATAAATAGGGAAGCCAATATTTGAACACTTTAATTGTTTGGTGTTGTAGGCGTTCACTTTGTGGTACATCTTAAATACACTTGTAAATAAAACACTTTTTACTTTGTTTAACCACTGAATTTTACATTTAATTGTGTGACTAGTTTCGACTATCTAGTAGTCATTCTCAAACTTTAGTTTGAGAATGACTACTAGATAGTCGAAACTAGTCACACAATTAAATGTAAAATTCAGTGGTTAAACAAAGTAAAAAGTGTTATATTTACAAGTGAACACTTTAAAATTAACATGCGATTTCCTATATTGCGTCCGCCAATTCAACACCCGGTATACTATTATTTTACTTTCAATTGAATAATACAGTTTTTCGTAAAACTTTAAAACAAACCAACAATAATTTAAAATCAAAAAAACTTGTTCAATCAAAACTTAAAAAGTCCCAATATTCTTAGAAGCTGCAGGTTACCGACAACTTACGATTTCAAACAATAATAACCTGACTTACCCGATCCAATTACCAGAAAATAGTCCCGGCACGACTGGCATTAGGGAATACCTAATGTTCGCATTAGGGAATTTCGTATCGGCGGTATTACCTATTATCAATCGAATTATCCAACACCTGCCAAAGTTTATCGCAAATAATTCAAATCCGTTTGCTCAAATATTTGTAAGTTGCTATTTTTTTAAAACAGTTATTAAGGCGTTATTTTATCTAATAGTGTCACAACGATGGACAGTGGGCGAATTGCGTAAATTAGACTGCAACAATTAAAAATCATAAGTTTATGATTCTCGTCAAGACATTTTAATTTAAAAAGAAACATGATTTCAAATGTTTCTTCTTTAAAAATACAACATCGAAGGTTAACTTTTTGTGTATAAATAAAAAATTAAATCAAAATCAATCATCACATGAACGATCATCAGTGCACTATTGCCCTCCCCTCTTTTACTTTGCATATATTATTTGTATATATTTTAGCCTTTACGTTTCTATCCATCACTCCTCAGCAATTGAAGACACCATCCTTACAAAAGCCTCCCTATATGACCACGTTATTATAACACTGGTCGGCATGAAAATCGGCCCTGACACCATTCCTGCTGATTCTTACGTAAAATGACCTCCTGAATCCGATTTTTCTTTTTTCGAGCCCTGATACCATTCCTGCTGATTCTTATGTAAAATGACCTCCTGAATCCGAATATGACCTCCGTTTTCCCCCATCACCCACCGTTTTCGGGAGAGGCCCCCCCACCTATTTATATCACTTTTCGATAATTTGGAGGGATGAAAAGGATTATTTTAGCCTTTACGTTTCTTCTGAGGGGCTAGAGAGGTGAAAAGTTCCAAAACATGAACATTTGTAGCAAGGAGGTAGATTTGGGGGGGGGGGGGATTTGCCCCCTTAAATTGTAAAAAAATCGTTAAAAATGATCGATTTTCCCTATTTTTTCGCAGTTTTTTCACTTATTTTCTACATATTCCAGCTTCCATCCCCCCTCATCCTCCCCCAAACAATAAAAATATATAGCAACAATATATAGCAACAATAATAAAAATATATAGTAACAATAATAAAAATATATAGCAACAGTTCGGAAGATTCACTGTACCACGCTGGCGCTCTCAATACCTCGCGCGCACAGGTTTGCCCAGGAATTTATGATTTTACATTTATTATTTTACTTTTTATTTATTATTCTTTACAGCTAAATTAATCCTTTTCACCCCTCCAATGGATGGGGGAAACGGGGGGAGTATTGAGAGCGCCAGCGTGGTACAGTAAATCTTCCGAACTGTTGCTATATATTTTTATTATTGTTGCTATATATTTTTATTATTGTTGCTATATATTGTTGCAATATATTTTTATTATTTGGGGGTGTTTGGGGGGGGATGAGGGGGAATGGGAGCTAAAATATGTAGAAAATAAGTGAAAATACTGCGAAAAAAACGGAAAAAATTGATCATTTTTAATGATTTTTTTACAATTTAAGGGGGCAAATCCCCCCCAAATCTACCTCCTTGCTACAAATGTTCATGTTTTGGAACTTTTCACCTCTCTAGCCCCTCAGAAGAAATGTAAAGGCTAAAATAATCCTTTTCATCCCTCCAAATTATCGAAAAGTGATATAAATAGGTGGGGGGCTTCCCCCGAAAACGGTGGGTGATGGGGGAAAACGGAGGTCATATTCGGATTCAGGAGGTCATTTTACATAAGAATCAGCAGGAATGGTATCAGGGCTCGAAAAAAAAAATTTTTTTGCAGACCAGTGTAATCGGAGATTTTAATCTAAATAAAGCCAAAAATAAACAACTATCTTCTTTTATTGACAATTCAAACTTTCTACGTATCAACACTGCACCCACATTTATCATGTCCTATAATCAATCGTCAACTTCAGATATCCTTCTATGCACGAGTAACATCCGACACTTAATACATAATGTTTCCTTAGTACCCAATTTATGTTTATATGTTCCGATCATTTATCTATAGAATTTTCACTAAAAAAGAATCCCCTACTTTCATCTCCTCTTAAAATAACATTCAGACATAAAGACTGCGATATAGACAAAGCGACAATAGACATTTTTGACTTTATAAATAGCCACGAGACAGTAGACGCGAACTGTATATCCTTGTTTCTCTCAAAATTATCCCAATCTGTCGAAAGTCACACACCTACATACAGTAAAAATCCCTACAAATATCCACTCCAAAACTATATACTGAGACCTCTAAAATATAAACGTCAACTATGTAGAGACCTGCGGCTAACGGGAGATACGAATTTAAAAACTAAATTAAATAGTTTGAACAAAGATATCCATAAACTCATAAAAGAATATAAAACTGACACCTGGATTAAAGCTTGCAACAAAATAAATGAACTTAACGGAAAACAATATTGGCAGCAAATTAAGAAACTCTCAAAATATAAAAAATATGACGGAATACAAAAAATACAAGACCCAATAACAAATAATATTAGTACAGATCATTTAGAAATAGCTTGCATTTTTTCAAAATACTTTGAAAAATGCTATACAATGACAGACAATGATACCTACGACACCGACTGGTTTAATTCCATAAATTCCTAGTATGACACATTTAAAACTTACCATATTCCCATCCCCACTAGTGACGAGATAAGAGAAGAAGACTATTTTGAACACTAACGTAAACGCAAAATCACAGCACCAGGTTAAGATAACGTTCCTAGAATTATCCCAAAATCCCTACCTGATCATATCCACAAATATATAATTTGAATATTTAACCACATCTTTTGGGGCAGGTGGTGCCCGAGCGGTAACGTGGCCGGACGGTATATCGCTCGGCGAGCCACAGACCGGGTTCGATTCCCGTGCACGGGGAGTTGTTATTTAAAAATAATTTCTCCTCGTGTCCCTGGGTGTGGTGTGAATGTGTCGTGACGTCCAAATATATGTTAAATTAATAGAATCATCGTTAGTGGCTGAATGGCTAGAACCTATGCCAAACAAACAAAACAAAACAAAACAAAAAACACATCTATGTTACTCGGGAGATTCTAAGCGAATGGAAGCGAGGTGTAATAACATGCGTTCGTAAACAAAATAATGACAGTATCAGCCTACCGCCCTATCACCTTGCTTTCAGTCTATGGAAAACTTTTTGAATCTATCTCAAACATAAAATTACGCAACACATATCAGATCGCCTTTCTCCTTATCAATTCGTATTCCTTGAACATAGATCCACATCTCTTCCTCTCCCAATCCTCACCTCAAACATTCAAACCACACATCTCAAAGGTCGTAAATCCTCCATTGTCTTTGTAAACATTCAGAAAGCTTTTGATTCCATCTGGCACCGCGGGCTGTTGTTTAAATGTTACTCCCTAAATATTCCACCTCGCCTCATTAGACTTATAGACAATCTCCTATCAAACAGATCCCTTCAAGTTAGAATTAAAAACACTTTCTTTAAACTTGGCAGGTACGGAATTTGTGGTCCTATTCTTAAATGGATAGCGTCATATCTAACAGATCGTACTCAGCAAGTTCGTATAAATAATTTTTTTTCTGGTATCTATTACACAACATCTGGTGTTCCACAAGGTTCCCATATTGGCCCCCTTCTATTCAATATCTTTATCAACGATGTCAGCACCGGAATCAACTCTCCATTGCTACTATTTGCGGATGATCTGAAACTCTTCAGACAAATTAAGTCAGAAACTGACGCTCTAATATTACAATCTGATCTGGAAAAAATAAACACCTGGTGTTTAAAAAATGATCTGAAACTTAATTTATTAATTTTTCGACTAAATAACATTATATGACTTTTATTTATATGTCATGTAATGTTATTTAGTCGAAAAATTAATAAATTCAAGTTCAATTATCTTATAGACAACATATATCTTGATTACGCTGAAACTGTTAGAGATCTAGGTGTTTATTTTGATCCAAAACTTTCATTTGCTTACCACATCGAGACTGTTATTGCAAAAGCAAACAGAATACTCGGATTTATTAAACGAACCACTAAAGATTTTACAAACATCCGCAGTTTAACTACTCTCTTCGTAATTAGTTAGTTCGGTCAATATTAGAATATTGTAATATTATTTGTTCACCACACTTCAACTGTTACATAGACAGACTGGAATATGTACAAATTAAATTTTTGAAATACATCAGATTTAAATTATGTTTTCATAATATATTTCTGAATGTAGACCAAGTGAGATCTTATGTAAAATCAAGTAGACTATCTAAAAGACGTGAATTCTATGACATTAGCTTCTCATATAAAGTTTTGAATAATTTTATAACCTCATATGCTTAGTCTGGGAGTGGACAACACTCGTTTGAATTTTAAATGTAACTCTTTTAAAAAATCGACGTATGTAATATAATAAATCATTCATTGAAATCATAGAAAAAGATGCAAAATTTTACCTAAAATTAACTTTTAGAGTTAACTTTATAATTTATTCGGCTCTTAATAGGTGAATATTCTATTCCTAAAAAAAACCGTTTGTATTTAATATTAAAGTTGAATTTAATACAATAACAAACTGTGAATAAATCAACATAAATCTAGAAATATCAAAAATCTCGACATGTAGAAAATCTTGACGGTCCACTCCCAGACTAAGCATGAAGTAAAATTTCGAGTTTAGAAAAGCCCCGCGTAGAAAATTTGTCGAGGGTCGCGCAGCGACCCGAGACAAATTTTCACGGGGCTTTTCTAAACTCGAAATTTTACTTCATGCGCCAGGCGTATAAAACACAGATTCAAAATGAAGTTCAATAACACATATATCATTATTAATTAAAATCATTATATAATCAGATATTTAGTCGGTAAATGAACATGTTTGTTAATAGAAACTGATGGAATTAAATATTACTGGTTGCAAATAATAGATTCAAATTTATTTTTAAAGGATTTGTATCCGTGATTCAAAAATGAGGATTCGAATCTTTGATTCGAATCATATTTTTCACTTACGAATCCTTTATTCGAGTATTCGTGATTCGAATCATATTAGGTGATTCGGATTCGTGATTCGAATCATGTTTTTGAGGATTCATCCCAGCTCTGTTATAAACGACTTTACCATTTAAAACATGTTTGAAATAAAACCGGTTAAAACACGACGACTGTTTTTAAACATGTTTAAAACAGTTTTAAAACAAAGTGTTTTAAACATAACAACCGAGATTAAAACTGCAAACATTTTAAAATTAGTGATTTCTTAATGTCTAGGGCCTGTTCAGGAGTTCAATTTAATTTTAATTTAGATGAATTTTAATTTTCCTCCATTGTATAGATTTTGGTGTTCACGACAAATATTTCTTCTCGGTATTCCAGCGGAGGAATATTTGTACGTGACCCAACAAAGAATGAAATTTCTTTGTCATTTGGGGTTCAGTGAAAGTGACTAACGGCTATTTTTGCTTCGCCGATGCTGAAACCTTTTTTGGGCCTCCTAATTAGCATTTTTGACCGCCGAAACACCGACCTTCTGAACATGCGTCGCATCCCCCATTCACTCCCCCACTCACTTGTATATTTTTTCCTTTCAAACTTGTACATTTTTTTCTTACCACTTACTCTTGTAATCTTGCAACAGAAACACCTTGTAAACTTTTAACATTTGCTGTGAATGTCATAATTTTATTTCATTCCGGTGTAAAATACAAAATTCATCTTAGAATCAAGTATTTTATTTTACACCACATCTTCAAACCCCGGTTGAATCTCGAGAACCAGGAGATTACAACAACTGGACATAACAGGGCCCGTATTCACAGTACCGTTGCAATTTGTCATCGGTGAGAAGTAACGTCATTTTACTCCATACGGTTTGGTAATTCTTCCCAAAATTACGTCATTTTAGTGCGATTCTTACCGATGACAAATTGCATCGGTGCTGTGAATAGGGGCCCAGGGGGCGTTTTTATTTACGTTTTACGTACACTGAAATATGGAATTTAAAGCTAACTTTCAATGATAAATGTAAACTATATTACCATAAAAATACGTCAACTTAAAAAAATATTTCAACGAAATAATTTCTTAAAAAACTTTTGCATACTAATCATACTACAAAAAATACCCTGAATACATAAGTTAACATAACAAAATTGTAACAAATACACAAAGTCGCAAGAATAAATTCAGCATGAGATATTTGTTTATGGGTGGGAAGTTTAAATCTGTAATAACACGAAAAGTCTCGGGATAGCGAAGATAAGAAATCAAAGCCCATCCGCCTCTTGCCTCTCACCTACGCCAACTGGCGGATGTTGAATGTTGAATGATCGGAGGCGGGAACACAGGAATACTGCGCACAAACACACACACATACAAACAGGATAAGCAGGAGCAGCAGGTGATATAAAAGCAGTCGGCGCCCTCAACAAAACTTTGTCTTTGTGCAGTGCCCTCACCAACCGATTTGGATAACATCAATTTCAGGTGTGTAATTTTCATTTTTTTTTTATAAATTTACTGCAGAATGTGTTTGTGTGTGAAAAAATTGTAAAGCGCGGTTTCGATTTCGGGTGGGAAATTGTTGAAGTTTAATTAATCGTGCGCCGCGTGAAAGCTTTGAACTTTGCGCCAAGTCGAACGAGTATTCGCCGATAGCAATTATGCAATTTGTGATTTAATTAATGCTTATGCGTATTCAATGCGATAATTTAATTCGACTTAATTAACGATCAATTGTAATACATTTCTGTATTATAAAGAAATATACAAACATTTTTTTACTTTCCCCATATACAAGGTGGCCAGAAAAGGTGTGATAATCTTCAGGTAGAGTGGTTCATTGATTAATTTCAAGCAGAAAATTTAAGTAAAAAAATATTGTATTGTGGCTTATAACTCCTCACGAGCCAATTTAAAGAAATGTAAATTTGGCAACAATGGATCAAACAAGTGTTTAATTTAATAATAATCATAAATTTAACAAATCTACAAAAATTAATATTTGAAGTATACATCAAAAATGAAAGATTAAAGTAAATGTTCAAATTGATAACCATCCGTTTCTAAGCAGATCTGGAGCCGTCGTGGGATAGAATTAATTACTCGGAGCAACATCTCTTCAGTAATTAATTCCACTGCAACACAAATTCTATTCATGACGTCTACATTGTCCACTGGAGGTGTTGCATACACCTTTTCTTTTAAAAATCCCCAAACGAAAAAATCAATTGGATTCATATCCGGCGACCTTGCTGGCCATAGTATGGGTCCATTGCGCCCAATCCATCTATTTGGAAAATGTTCGTCCAATCATTCTCTTGAAATTCTTGCTGTATGAGGTGGTGCACCATCATGCATGTACAGCATGTTGTTTACTAAATTTAGTGGAACATTCTCCAAAATTTCTTCTAAAATACTTACATAATTTAAGGCATTTAATCTTTGATGAATAAAAAAGGCCCAATTACACGTAAATTTAGAATACCAAGCCAGACGTTAACTGAAAATTTCCTTTGATGTCCCATAATAATAAAAATTAGAAAAAGAACTAAACTTAATAAAAATAGTGAATAATATTTGTACAAACTTACACAGAAAGTAGTAAACTTTGACGAAATTTAAATATTTCCACTGGATTTTCCCAAATATCAAAGTTCAAATTTCATAATAAACTGATTCAGAGATTTATTTTTTTAGAAAAATTGTAAAAAATCAAAGTTTTATATAATCAACATAAAAATTCATAAAATTCATAAAATTCACTGAATGTACTTAGAATTTATAGCAATCACATCTCTAACAACGCTTTAAAAAAATTAAAAGTTTATCGAATCAATATAAAATTCGAAAAATCTACCCAGACATGAGTAAACTTTAATTAGCTGTAATTGAAATTTAAATAGCTCAACTGGATTTGTCAAAATTTTATATCAAAGTTGAAATTTCGATAAGAAAAATGGTTATATTTTGTTCAAGCAAACGTTAATTTTAAAATTGTACACAATCAATTGAAATCGACATAATTTTCTTAGAATTGATTGGATCTATATTTGGTTTAAAGAAAGTTTAAATATCCTAAAGCATTTTCCTAAAATATTGAGTTAAAGTTAAAATTATGCAATAAAATTAACAATTTTTTTTGTAAAAATTAACAGATTATAAAATTATTCAAACAAGATAAATTCAATCCCTTTTACCTATAATTACCGACCATATTTTTCACTCATTCTATTTTTGTGTACCTGTTCATTCCACACACCACACTTTTTCCAAGTAAGTTTATTTTAATTTTATTCCTAAATTTTTTAAAAACGTCCAAAGCAAAGCTATACTGAAAAGAGATAAATCTCGAAACGCGTCTATAGATGCCCTAAGATATTAGTTCTAATCCAAGTCCTTGCACTTCTAATTTTTTGTTATTTCTCCTTTCATTTTAATGTTGTATTTGTTAGTTGGTTTGAAGAGAATTTGACCTAAACGTTACATATACTTTAACCCATTAACGGCCGAGCAATTATAGAGTTAACTTTAAAAGTTGATTTTTGGTAAAACTCTGCACTTCTCTTTACGATTTCTATGAATAACTTATTATACATTTTTTCGATTATTACTCATTAAAAATAAAACATTAGTGTGTTTCTAACTTCACAATATTTCAGTGTTTTATACGCGTGGCGCATGAAGTAATATTTCGAGTTTAGAAAAGCCCCGTGAAAATTTCTCTTGGGTCGCGGGTTAAATGTTATTGAATAAACTTATTCAATAATAAAGTGCCGAGATATTTTTCGGAATATGCTAATGATGAACTAATTTATCCTACAAAGTTAAATTAAAACATTCACGGAATATTGCAATTAAATGTATACTGTATAAAACATTGTCTGTCGTTTTAACACCGACGACAATTCAAGTTAATTTCCGTTGATATTATTCAGCGATACTTCACTAGTAGTTTTAAAAAAATCGAATTTCGAAGAAAGAAAACTCTTTTTTGTTTGTTTTATTGGCCTTGGTAACTATGACCATTAGCTATCAATTTATATTTTAATGTTTTTAACTAATTATATATCTAAAATACATCTAGGGGACGCCACAACACATTTACACTACAACCCGGATATTCATAAATGATTTCACCGGACGGGACTCGAACCAAGACCTCTGGGTCTGTGGGCAGGGTCTCTACCCACCCCATGTGTATCAAATTTGATAGCAATCCCACATCCTATTATATCGTTTTTAATTATTAGAAAATGTACAAGTAATACATTTAACATTCAATGTTAATTATTACAACGATTTTTTCTTTTAATTATACATTAAGAGATCATATTAATAATAATCATTTTCATGTTATCATTTTATCATTAAGTGCGTTTCTTTTTTTTTATTATATGTCATATTTTTTTCTTTTTATTTTTTTATTTCTCTTTATTTCTAGATTTTACATTTTTTATATCTGTAATGTTATTATTGTAATTTTTGAATCTATTATATTATTTTGATTTTGTCCTGTATTGGGTTTTTCCGTTTGGGCAATAAAGGCTATTATTATTATTATTATTATTATTATATCTCAATGTCATTGTCAGGCATTCGTATTTTCAGTTTGAAAATCTTGACGAATGTTTCCACTCCCTGATTTAGAATGAAGTAAAATTTTGAGCTTAGGATCGACTGTAAAATTTCCTTTGGTCGCTTCGCCGCCAAATTTTACAGGCATTTCTAAACTCGAAATTGTACTTCATGCGCCACACGTATAAAACACTGAATTAAGGTAAAGTTCAAAATATACTGATTAGATAAGTGTTTTCATTATATGCTACAAACCATGTAATGCAAACACTTATCTAATCAGTATATTTTGAACTTCACCTTAATTCAGTGTTTTATACGCATTATAATTAAATAAATTCTAAATAACCCTAAACTAACAATAATAATCTATGGTCTAAATCAGTGGTCTCCAAACTACGGCCCGCGGGTCAAATCCGGCCTGCGACTTGCATGAATCCGGCCCGCGATTGTTTGTAATTTTTTTTGTAAATGTCATATTTTGAAATATTGTAACAATTGTTCCTTAACTTTTTCATAATTTTATAAAATTAATTGGATCTTGGCCGACTTTATTATGTAGAATTGTATGTGTGGCCCGTGAAGAAGATAGTTTGGAGACCCAGGATCTAAATTATTGTATCGTATGTTTAATAAGATAAAACCTCTAGAGTGCCATGGATTAATCTATTTTAAAATTAAAATTGACTACACGCTTTAAGAGTTGACACAATAAAAATAATAATAAGTGTTTATTGCCCAACAGGAAATTTCCCAATTACAAGACAAATATAATAAACAATTAACGTATGTACATACAAGTGTAAGTCTAAACAATATGAAGACGCTAGTGATTATGACAGATATGTAAAAGATTATTCATTAAACATTTCGCAGAGTTGTGAAAAATATCACAACAGGGTGGTAATTGATTAGATATTCCAGACATGATAACAATGAAAGATTTTAATCTCAGGTTAGTCCTATGGAGGCGGGGGCGGTCAGGTCCACCCCCTCCAAAGCGCTATATATAATACTAAATCTAGCTCCAGTCGACCTCTACTGCAGATATGATGCAGCTACCACAGCGATCAGAATCAACTCAGATGGGATATGGAGCACTAGCAAACAGGGCCATGGAAGGATCCTGAATGAGCTTGTTGATATCCCCCTGAAGACTGACAGCTGCATTCCAGAACTTAATTTTGAAAATAAGTTCTCCACTTCCATCCCGGACAAAACCAAATGGTTAGAGGGAAAGTTAATTCAAGGCAAGGACGTCTGGCTCTTTACGGATGGTTAAAAGTCTGAAAACAGAGTAGGGGGAGGAATCTTCTCACAAGATTTCAATCTCAAACAGTCTTTTAGACTCCAAAACCACTGTAACATTCTTCAGGCAGAGGTCACGGCCATCCGAGTGGCAGCGGACTGGATCCACAAAAATAACCTTCAGGGGAACCGTATCAGGTTCATTACTGATAGCCAAGCCACCATTAGGATACTGAATAGTCCGTACTGTACCTCAAAGGTGGTCAGAGACTGTAAAAAATAGACTTGCAAATAACTGTGACGTGGGACTCATATGGGTACCTAGCCACAGTGATATCAGGGGAAATTTAATTGCCGACGACCTTGCAAAGAAGGGGGTAAGAATGAAGGACCTGTCTACTGAACTCTCCATCTACATTCCTCTTGTGGAATGCAAGAGACTGGTGGAGAGAATAAGATACGTGTTTTATAACAAGGCAGCTATGGGTACCTAGCCACAGTGATATCAGGGGAAATTTAATTGCCGACGACCTTGCAAAGAAGGGGGAAAGAATGAAGGACCTGTCTACTGAACTCTCCATCCACATTCCTCTTGTGGAATGCAAGAGACTGGTGGAGAGAATAAGATACGTGTTTTATAACAAGGCAGCTATGGCCTATATGCGATACTATAAACAGCAACAGATTAATTGCACTTAGCAGAATCGACATAAAGAAGGCGGTAGGCATCCTCACGGGCCACTGCCGCCTAGGCAGACATGCACAAAAGATGGGTCTTGAGCACAACGATTTTTGCAGAGGATGCCTGGCTGTGGAGGAGAAAGAGACGGTACTCCACTATCTGGGACAATGCCCTGCTCTCGAAGGGAAAAGGATCAAGTACCTTGGCATGCATTATGCAAATGGACTAACGGACCTCACACCCCTAGATGTGAGAAATCTGATCGGGTTCATTAGGTGCTCGGATTGGTTTGTATAGGTGGGGAGGGAGAGGAGATCTGACTCATTTTCATCCTAATGGTATCACAAGGGGCCCTTTGGGCCTAAGTGAGCGGTCTAACTGCTGCCATTAGAACCTAACCTAGTCCTATGGATAGGAATGCTAGACGTGGGTTTTTACCTGCTGCAAAAAGCTGGAATATGCAGCACAATCTTATTTAATAAGTCCGGTGAGTCTATTGCATTGTGTAATAATTTATGCATAAATAAGATAGATGTAAATCAAGTGATTCTAAACTAAATTTATTGAGAAGTGTGTCATGATAAAATTCTTTGACAGGGTAGTATCTTTCAGTTTTATAAAATTGTTCGCTACGTGCACAAAACAAATTTTCAGGTTTTTCTAAACTCAACATTTTACTTCATGCGCCACGCGTACTAAACACTGATGTGATGTGATGTGATGTTCAGAATACATGTTTTTATCATACTGCTTTAGTAGAATATTTTGAACTTCACCTAAAAGCAGTATTTTACAGGCGTGGCGCATGAAATAAAATTTCGAGTTTAGAAAAGCTTGAAAATTTGGTTTGGTCGCGTAGCGCTACGCTCGAAATTTTAGTTCATGCTTAATCTGGGAATGGAAAACACTCATTCAAGACTTCAAATTAAACTATTTTAAAAAACAAATTCATGCTTAATCTGGGAGTGGAAAACACTCGTTTGAAAGTTCATTTATAAATATTTGTCAAAATAACGAATATCTAAAGATTTACAGCGTATACAGTGTATTGAGATATGTATACTCAAAATAATAACTCTATGTATATCTGAGATAGTAATAAATAATATGCAGTGTACAAAGCTTTTTTTGGGCACCAGAAAAATTCCAGGGCTGAAAGGATAAATACTTTATGTCTTGTAAGTTCATGAACTTACAATGTATTATTAAAAATTCAACGGCGATGAATAAAACAATGCATTATTAGTCCTTCAATAACCGATATCATTTTAAATACCTCTGATGAAACGTAAGAATTTTTAATTAGCGGACAATGGAGTTGCCTTCAAGAATGGTTTGCCACTAATATTTAAAATAAAAACATAAAAATGCAGAAGGAAATGAAGTAAAATAAATCTATTGTTAAAATAATTTATAAACTGCTTAATAAAGTAACATTTTTAGAAACTCCAAATTTTACTACACTGATATAAAGTAAAGTTCAGAATACATTGCTTAAGTTCAATCTCATGTTGATAAGTATTACAAATGTTTATTTCGCGTAACCAAATCAATTCAATTCAAATTCCTGGAGCAATTTGCTTTTAATTTTACTTAATATAATTTATTACATTTAAAACCTCACTACAAATCAGCGTTTTATACGCGTGGCGCATGAAGTAAAATTTCGAGTTTAGAAAAGCCTGAAAATTTGGTTTGGTCGCTCCGCTTCGCGGAGCGACCAAACCAAATTTTCAGGCTTTTCTAAACTCGAAATTTTACTTCATGCTTAGTCTGGGAGTGGAAACAGTCGTTTAAAGCTTTAATTTTAATTTAAAAAAAAAAACAACAAAAGTAGAAGTGTGTAGAATATTCAACGTGAGTAAACTTTTTTTTCGGCGAAATATAGCCGCTGATATAAACTAGAATGCAGCCCAAATGAATTTCCAAGAGTGTATTAATTCATGTTAGTTATTCTATAATTGTTAATAATTTGTTATCAAATATGCCATATAATTTATCCACTACTCTACTTTATTTCTACCATTTTGTATTAATGTTTATTTTTAGTATTAATGTTTATTTTTAGTTAGTATATTTTAAAATAAACTGTATTTTTCTCTGTAAATAGAATTTATTCTGCTGAGAAATAAACGATTATTATTATTATTCTTATTATAAATCCATATGAGTCCAAGTGTAATGTGCTAAGTGTTATAATCGTCATCCGGTTAAATCTAACATTAAGTTGAATTTATATTAAAGTCTAACAAACATTTCTTACGACTTCCCCAATGTCTCTAGTGGAGATTGCAATGGTTAACAGCAATCAGTGAGGTTTTATAGAAGTTTCTAGTCAAAATTTCAAAGTTGAAAAAAGTGAATTTTTATCATTTCCGTAGTAAATTTATTGATTTTAATTGGTTATATATGTCAATGCAAGTGCAAATCTAATTATAATGCATGTTATTCCACGGTGTGTAAAGTCGAGCAAAAAATATTATTAATTTTATTTGTAACAATTGAGCGCTATATTCGATTTAACTGAAATTAATATGATTGATAGGGCTGATAAATGTTGAAAGTTCATCTTCACTTTTATATAAATAAAACAATTTAAACACTTTTAAATATATATTGTGCATTCGATATAATTGTTTCGCCACACTGTGGCTTCTTCAGGCGAAGAAAAAATTAATATAGTTTATTATCATAATATACCACATCATTTAAGTTATTATAGTCTTAATTGATTGACAAGAAGTATAAAAAACAGTAGTACCACAACATAAAAACTAAAACATGTTTTTATTGGCGAACTTTATAAAAATAAAAAAAAATATAACTTCAAAGATTGGTTCATTTGAAAGCTTTTTGTCTGTTAATAATGTTTGATATCTTGTACGGATTTGCCACAAAAATATAAAATATGAATATGGCATCCTCAATTTCCTTGTCAAAATCCTAATACAAGCAGTGAATTTTTCTTTTAGATAAACATATGCATAAGCTGTAAATTTTCCGACTTTCGTTGTTTTTAGAAAGAGTTCAATATTTAATGTAAAATGGAGATTTCCGTACAAATAAATAAATAAATAAATAAAGCTTCAATTTAAATTTAAAAAAAAACAACAAAAGTAGAAGTGTGTAGAATATTCAACGGGAGCAAACTTTTTTTAAAAAATTAATATAGTTTATTATCATAATATACCACATCATTTAAGTTATTATGGTCTTAATTGATTGACAAGAATTATAATAAACAGTAGTACCACAACATAAAAACTAAAACATGTTTTTATTGGCAAACTTTATAAAAATAAAAAAAATATAACTTCATAGATTGGTTCATTTGAAAGCTTTTTGTCTGTTAATAATGTTTGATATCTTGTACGAATTTGCCACAAAAATATAAAATATGAATATGGCATCCTCAATTTCCTTGGCAAAATCCTAATACAAGCAGTGAATTTTTCTTTTAGATAAACATATGCATAAGCTGTAAATTTTCCGACTTTCGTTGTTTTTAGAAAGATTTCAATTAGCGACCAAACCAAATTTTCAGGCTTTTCTAAACTCGAAATTTTACTTCATGCGCCACGCGTATGGAACACTGTAATATTGTCAAATTTATGTATATTGGAAGTTTACCTAAAATCTGTGTTTTATACGCGTGGCGCATAAAGTAAAATTTCGAGTTTAGAAAAGCCCAGAAAATTTGTCTCGGGTCGCTGCGCGACCCTCGACAAATTTTCACGGGGCTTTTCTAAACTCGAAATTTTACTTCATGCTTAGTCTGGGAGTGGAAACAGTCGTTTAAAGCTTCAATTTAAATTTAAAAAAAAACAACAAAAGTATACTTAAAAAAAAATTCCCTGTAAGTATGTCGCACCACGCGAAAGATGAGAAACTTATTTAGGACATAAAATAAATGTTTGATTTAAATTTTGTATTGTATAGGCTTCTACTTCAATATACATGTTATTTTAACAATCAAACACACTTCTAACTTTGTTTGTATAACATTTTTTTTGAATAATTATACAAAATATTTTTTTTATAAATAAAGTTGTTTAATTGAATGAAATTATAGAAACAGACTTTTTCTATAATTACATTCATTTAAATTTATTTAAACCCTGTATTATTTGAAAATGTATGGTAGAATAAAATTATAATAATTGAACAAATGTGATTACATATTTTAATTTGCTTAGTAATATTATGAAGTAAAATTGAATTTGCCAATTATCTGCACAATATTTTTATAATATAAATAGCGAATTTATCGTATTTCTGCAATATCTCTCATTTCGACTTTTTATTTCATTTATGTTGTATCAATAAATATTTGAAACAGTCTCACCGAGACTTCGTTTTGCTTCGTTACGCGACCAATCCAAATTTTCAGGCTTTTTTAAACTCGAAATTTTACTTCATGCTTAATTAAGGGTTGGAAACACTCGTTAAACGATTCAAATTGAAAGCTTTTATAAAATCCACGAATTCCTAAAAATGTACAGCTTATACTTAATGTGTACTGATATGAGAACTTAATAGAAATATTTTTTGTATTCAATATTATTCTTTTAGTTACGCGAAGTATTTTATTAATTATTGTAGTCATTCCTTTCTTCACTGATTTTTTTTAATATACTAAATGTACATTTCTAACACTAAGTGTTCATTTTCAATTGACAAATATATTTATTTCGTTAATTGACAGTGTCACTCAAACAAACATTTCAAAGAGGGGATCATTTAGGGTGCTTAAATCGAAATTTAGTAGTTTATCTATATTTTTAAACATATAAATTGCTTCTATCATGTCTAATTTATAAAAATTTGATTCTTTTAATAATTTAACGTCATTTATATTAAATTAATGTCCGGTAGTTAAGATGTGATGTGCTATTGAAATTTTATCTGGGTCATTTTTAATTAGCGGAAAATGGAGTTGCTTTCAAGAATGATTTGCCACTAATATTTAAAATAGAAACATAAAAATGCAGAAGGAAATGAAGTAAAATAAATCTATTGTTAAAATAATTTATAAACTGCTTAATAAGGTAACATTTTTAGAAACTCCAAATTTTACTACACTGATATAAAGTAAAGTTCAGAATACATTGCTTAAGTTCAATCTCATGTTGATTAGTATTACAAATGTTTATATCGCGTAACCAAATCAATTCAATTCAAATTCCTGGAGCAATTTGCTTTTAATTATAATTAATATAACTTATTACTTAATTGTTGTTGAGTTGCGTGAAGATGGTTTTAAATTAATGAAACACTTGTATCTTTTCTTCACTTATTTATTTGGAGTACCAAATGCACATTTCGATCACGATGTGATCATTGATAATGATCACATCGTGATCGAAATGTGCATTTGGTACTCCAAATAAATAAGTGAAGAAAAGATACAAGTGTTTCTTTAATTTATAACTTATTACATTTAAAACCTCACTACAAATCAGCGTTTTATACGCGTGGCGCATGAAGTAAAATTTCGAGTTTAGAAAAGCCTGAAAATTTGGTTTGGTCGCTCCGCGAAGCGGAGCGACCAAACCAAATTTTCAGGCTTTTCTAAACTCGAAATTTTACTTCATGCTTAGTCTGGGAGTGGAAACAGTCGTTTAAAGCTTTAATTTAAATTAAAAAAACAACAAAAGTATAATTCAAAAAAAATTCCCTGAAAGTAAAAGATGAGAAACTTATTTAGGACATAAAATCAATGTCTAATTCAAGTTTTGTATTGTATAGGCTTCTACTTCATTATACATGTTATTTTAACAATCAAACACACTTCTAACTTTGTTTGTATAACATTTTTTTAAATTATTATACAAAATATTTTTTTTATAATTTAAGTTATTTAATTTAATGAAATTATAGAAACAGACTTTTTCTATAATTACATTCAAATAAATTTATTTATATCCTGTATAATTTGAAAATGTATGGTAGATTAAAATTATAATAATTGAACAAATGTGATTACATATTTTAATTTGCATAGTAATATTATTTATTTTATTTATTTATTTATTTATTCATGAGATACCTCTTTAACATTGAAATAATACAAAATAAGAAATAACAAAAGTTTAAGAGCCGCAGAATGACTACACACATACGTTATGATAACTACATTGCTAATTCTAACATAATCTTAAAAAGTTTTATCCAGATTAATGACCACCAGTGCTCTTCGAAAATATAAAAAATTGTTCGCAAATGGATCGAAATTCGGGGATGAGAGCAAGCGACATGCTTATGAAGTAAAATTGAATTTGCTAATTATTTGCACAATATTTCTAGAATATAAATAGCGAATTTATCGTATTTCTGCAATATGTCTCGTTTAGACTTATTATTTCATTTATGTTGTATCAATAAATATTTGAAACAGTCTCACAGAGACTTCGATTTGCTTCGCTACGTGACCAAACCAAATTTTTAGGCTTTTTTAAACTCGAAATTTTACTTCATGCTTAATCAAGGCTTGGAAACACTCGTTAAACGATTCAAATTGAAAGCTTTTATAAAATCAACGAATTCCTGAAAATGTACAGCTTATACTTAATGTGTACTGATATGAGAACTTTACAGAAATATTCTTTGTATTCAATATGCTTCTTTTAGTTACGCGAAGTATTTTATTAATTATTGTAGTCATTCCTTTCTTCACTGATTATTTTTAATATACTAAATGTACATTTGTAACACTAACTAAATTTCGATTTAAGCACCCTAAATAATCCCCTCTTTGAAATGTTTGTTTGAGTGACACTGTCAATTAACGAAACAAATATATTTGTCAATTTTATTGCTATTGAAAATGAACACTTTCAATAGTAATAAAATTGACAAATATATTTATTTCGTTAATTGACAGTGTCACTTAAACAAACATTTCAAAGAGGTTATTATTATTATTATTTTTTTTAAATTTATTTATCTCTTTAGCTACAATAAATGTTGAATAACATAGTTGTAAGATGTGAACGTCAAGGAAGAGAAGTTACAAAAATTTGTACTACAGATATGTTTAATTATTACCACTGCCGTCGATGGAAGTAGGGAATAACAATAAGTATACACCGTTCCATTTGTTTCTGGATCTCGCCTAGCCATGCTTTCGTGTTGTTATGTTGCAGTATCAACATTTACATTTTTTATTAATTGGCACTCCTGATTCCTTATTTTACCAGTGTTGCAATAATTTATGATTTCATAAGTAATCCTCTTTTTAATTTTCAAGAGGTTTATTGTTAATCTTGCAACAATTATTTCGCCACGCGGTGGCTTCTTCGAGCATTTTATTATTAAATCAAATCTGGCTCAGAACAAACATTAGAAGATTCAGATGCAGGTTCTCTTGACTAAATAATAAAAGTGGAATGAGGGCTTAAAAATTGTTTCACATGAAAATTATCAGTATCACAAGAGGGTGTGAATAAATTTGCAATTCTACAAAAAAATACTGAGGGGCAACAGAAGAGAGAATGACCAAAATTAAGGTGGATGGATGCAGTTGATCAAAATGTGTTGACCCAAGACCCAAGCGAGAAATACAAATGGATGACAAAATAAGTTTGCAGAGCCGAATTCATTATATTTGTTATATACAATATTATTGCTGTGTTTGTATGTACAAAAACCAAGTAGTAAATTTTGTTAATCTTAAAACTGCATATTATTATCCTTTTATATCTGAAAATTTGTAAAACAGGCAACAGTGTAAGATCACAATAGTCAGAAATTATAACCTTAAAATCGAACATCTGACAGTGACATTTAAAAACCCTGATTTAAAACACAACCAGCCCCATTTACAATACTTAAACTGTCACTTTTCCATAGCTAGGCGAGATCCAGAAACAAATGGAATATATTATAGTTGTCAACTGAGTAAACAGGATGAGCTATAAGTATATTTTTTATATATTTTTTAAATTTAGAAATATCTAACATCTTAACATTATCTGGAAGTAGATTAAACATTTTTTTCCCTTCGCAAAAATATGCTCTATTCATAAGAGTTGTGTGCGATTTATCTAACCGCAGTAGATTACAATGTCTAGTTTCATAATTGTGATGTTGACTTGACGTAGGGAAAACATTAAGATTTTGTTTTATGTAACATAGCATCTTGTAGACATATATTCCATACAGTGTTAACATTTTTTTTGGTACGAATACATGTTTACATGTATCTAGTCTCTGAAGACCAAACATTGATCTAATTATTTTTTTCTGTGCCATACATTGTAATGTATTTAGGGTGCTTAAATCGAAATTTAGTAGTTTATCTTTATTTTTAAACTTATAAATTGTTTCTAACATGTCTAATTTATAAAAATTTGATTCTTTTAATAATTTAACGTTATTTATAATAAATGAATGTCCGATAGTTAAGATGTGATGTGCTATTGAAAATTTATCTGGGTTAAATGATTTGATATGGTATATGTGTTCTTTAAATCTAATTAATAAATTTCGTCTTGTTTGTCCTACAAACATTTTATCACAATTATTACAATTTATTGAATAGATACCGGATTTTTCCAAATCATTAATTTTTTTCAAAGTACTCCCTAGAATTGATTTTATTTTAATTTGTGAATAGTACGCAGAAGTAATGTTAAATATCTTAAAAAAAACTGTTTAAAAATATTTTTATCTATTTATATTTCAATATTTTATTGCAAAAGGCAAGGAAAAATTCCATTGCAAAATGACGACGACAATAATTCGAGTTTTCTACGATTATACCTCCACTTAACGTTGAATTGAAGTTCAAGTATTAATGCAAAATGCTGTCGCATTTCCTTGTTGAATTGTACTATGAAAATATACTGAACATATGCATGTCATTAAAAGAGGAAAAATACACTAATTAAATATTGACATTAATGTTAGAGTTCTTTAATGTTAATATTCTAATTTAGTTGATAATTAGTGCTAATATATATATTAAAAAAGCGTACAAAGGACTTTACTTTGTGAATATATTAAAACACCGCTAATGCTGAAAAATAAAGAGACGTTTTACGCGTTTGAGTTTGAAGTGAAATATTAAATTAATTTAAAATTTAATGAGAAGCGAAACGTATCCTACTTATACAGATAATTTTTTTAAATTAATATTATTTCAAAATTAAATCAAGCCGAATTACTCTAAAATGCCAAATCGTCTTTTTGATATTATTTCAAAATTAAATCAAGCCGAAAGAAATATTACTCTAAAATGCCAAATCGTCTTTTTGCAATAATTCTTAGTGAGACTTTTTCAAATATTTATTGATACAACATAAATAATATAAAAAGTCGAAACGAGACAAAATTATTGCAGAAATACGATAAATTGTTTATATTTTTAAAATATTGTGCAAATAATTGGCAAATTCAATTTTACGTTATAATATTTTATATATATATATATATATATATTTTTTTTTACAAAATACAAAAAATATTTGCATGAAATTGTACGGCAAGTTGAACCGTATACAGTAGAGGAATTTATGTGCTACAATTTAAATTCCATTATATTTTGACGATTTCTAATATTAAGTAGCGGCTGGTAATGTTCATATCATTGTATGTGTTAATATTGTTAAGTTGTCTAATAATTTATTGGAATAAAGCTTATTATTATTATTATTATTATTATTATTATATATATGTATATATATATATATATATATATATATATATATATATATGTATCACTGTTTGTTCGGGTTTGGTCCCGCGTATTTTCTTGGCTCTGGTCCATTTTATTTTTAATTCGACGTTTCGATGACGTCGCAGTCATCATCGTCAGGAATAACTATCAAAATTCCATTGCTCTAGCAACCACTTGTTTGACTTTTATGTACTACTTGATACATGTTACACCCGCGAAAATCTACGTTATAACATATATATATATATGTATATATATATATATATATATAAATCTTTATTGGCAGATTGTACAATAAATAATTAACAAAAATAATTCTGATGGCTAAAATAACAAATAAATTCTTCTGCCAATTGGCTATCGACCATTGGTCTTTCCGCCTGAATTTTAATTGTTTGTCCTTGTCCATTCTTGTGTAAAAAACCTCTTGTTTGTTAGTGTCGTCCAATGTCTGTCAGATGATTACTGTTCACAAATCGTCATGATCACTAATGTCATGGAATGATGCAATGAAATCATGAAGGGTGATGGTGAAACGTTTACGCTTGGGAGTGATGTTTTGGTTTCGAGGGATACATAAAGGGTGAAGGAGATTGTAGAGGATAGGATTTGAGGCGAATTTTTCAGCTAAGTGTGATAGTCGGGTTTCGATGGGAGTGACTGCTGTTAGTTCATAAAGTAGGGTATTGGATGGGTTATGTAGGGGGTTTTGGGGGTGTCGGATTTTGGTCAACACTCTAAGGGCCGATCATTCGGCGACTTGCAAATTCTTTAGGGTGGTAGGATGGGGGTTGTGATAAAGGATTGAGGCATAGTCAAGTAAAGGGCGACAGATCATTTTATATATATGTACGGCTGTGTTTGTACTGATGCCTTGTTGTTTGAAGGTCAGACTTCTAAAGTGGGCCGACCGATTCTTGACTTTTATTTTAAGGATTGCGGAGTGGGTTTTGAATGTGAATTTGGGATCAATGTGAATACCTAGGTACTTGCAGGTGGCGGAGGGGAAGATGACTTGGTCGTTTATGGTAATTGAGAAGGTGGAGTTGTTTTGTCGATGGAAAGGAATCAGGAGCTGGGATTTGTTTGGGTTTATGGAAATTCGCCACTTCGCGAACCACGTTTGAATAGTGTCGATTAGGCCCTGAAGGGTGCTGAGAGCTTTAGGGAGAGTGGGGGCATGTGCGATTAACGCAGTATCATCGGCGTAGAGGAGAGGATAGGCAGATTTATTTATGTGATTAGGATCAGGATTGTAAATGTCATGTACTAGGAGATTATAAAGGAGTGGTGATAAAGGGGTAAACCTTGTTCAGGTGTAAAGGAACTGGAAAAGGATTGGCGTATTTTAACTTGAAGGGATCTATTGTGAAGGAAGCTGTCTAGGAGATTAATCAGGTGTGGGGGAATATTGAGGGTATTGCATTTAAACAGCAAGCCCCGGTGCCAGACAATCAAATGCTTTTTTGACGTCTAAGAACAATACAGCAGATTTGCGGCCTTCGAGGCTCGCTGTTTGGCAGTTTGATGTTAGAATGGTTAGAGGTAGTGCTGTGGAACGATGTTCAAGGAATCCAAATTGGTAGGGAGGGATAAAGTCAGAAATGTAGGTCATGAGCTTATTTTTTATAACGGATTTAAATAATTTTCCAAGGACAGGGAGGAGGGTAATGGGACGGTAGTTGCTAGGTTCTAAGGGATCATTTGCGGGTTTATGAATGCATGTAATTATGCCACGTTTCCACTCACTGGGAATAACCTGCGTGGGGTATATGTGGTTAAATATTTTGAGGATATATTCGTGGATGCTTGGTGGAAGGAATTTTAGGATAGATCTAGGGATATTGTCATGACCGGGCGCGGTATTCTTGCCTTTTTTGAGAATATCGAAGTATTCTTCATTCGTTATAGTATCATTGGGAATATGCGGGATTTGGGTAGTTTTGAAGGACGTGTACCAGGAATTTACATTGCTGAGGAAGTCGTTGTCAAAGTCATTGTTATCTGTCGATGTGTATGATTGTTTGAAATGTGTTGCAAATATATTCGTAATGTCAGTATCGTCCGTCGCTGTATTTTTAGTCGTGGGGTCTGTAATTTTTTGGATAAAATCTGTTTTTCGATATTTGCTGAGTTTCTTTATCTCGTTCCAGTACTGTTTACCGTGCATATCATTTATTTCCTCATATGATTTTATCCAAAGATCACTTTTGTATTGTCCGATTAGCGAATGAATGTCTTTATTAATTTTGTTGAATTTTTGCTTAAGGGTCGAGTCGTCAGTCTGTCTGAAGTCCCTGTATAACTGTCGTTTATATTTTATTAGACGGAGAATGTATTTAGGAAAAGGATATTTGTAGGGTTTTTTTGTAACGGTTGGTGTGTTTTGGTGTATTGATTTGGAAAGGGTCTCTTGGAAAAGGGATATAGTGTAGGGGTTAATTGCTGGATTTGCTGTTATATGTGTTGTCATTTCGTCAGTCACTTTAGTAATGTCGCACAGTCTGTGGTTTAGAATTGTCTTCGGTGGGGAAGGGAATATTTTATATAAAATTACGAAAAAACTATTCGTGAAAATGCAAACAATGTCTTTGTATTTTCACGAATAGTTTTTTCGTAATTTTATATATTATGTTTAAAGTGTGCAAACTATAAGAAGCATAAGCTTATTTTTTCGAATTCAAATAGTTTTAAGGTTGAATTTATCTTGTGATAATATTACTTGGAAAATTAAAATATGTAATTACATTTGTTAATTTGTTATAATTTAAATCTACCATACATTTCTTAATTATACCGGGTGTTAAATTGGCGGACGCAACATAGGAAATCTTATGTCAATTTTGAAATATTCAAACTTTGGCTCCCCTGTTAATTTTAGAAACGAAATGTATTTACCTTTTTTGCAGAGGGAAACATTCTGAATTCATTCGTGTTAAGAAAAAGTAATGTGATTTTATAAAAATAATGACATGCCATGGAATTTAAACAACAATTGCGGATGTCAAAATGGCAAAAGATATCGCAGTCACTTGATTAAAGTAAATGTTTTCGGAGTGATTTACACTATAAAAGAAAAATCCTCCTAATAAAGTGGTATTATGCAGATCACAGTTATCACGATGTTTGCATTATGTTTTTTATAGTTAATTAAGTAACAGCAATATCTTGTGCTATTTTGATATACGCATTTGTTGTATCAATTCCATGGTATGTCATTGTTTTTATAAAATCACATTACTTTTTCTTAATTATTTTAGCTGTAAATTTTCTGAAATTCGTTGATTTTTAAAAGAGTTCCATTTGAAGCTTTAAACGAGTGTTTTCCACTCCCAGACTAAGCATGAAGTAAAATTTCGAGTTTAGAAAAGCCCCGTGAAAATTTGTCGAGGGTCGCGCAGCGACCCGAGACAAATTTTCTGGGCTTTTCTAAACTCGAAATTTTACTTCATGCGCCACGCGTATAAAACACAGATTTTAAGTGAAGTTCAAATATACATAAATTTGATAATATTATAGTGTTTTATACGCGTGGCGCATGAAGTAAAATTTCGAGTTTAGAAAAGCCCAGAAAATTTGTCTCGGGTCGCTGCGCGACCCTCGACAAATTTTCACGGGGCTTTTCTAAACTCGAAATTTTACTTCATGCTTAGTCTGGGAGTGGAAAACACTTGTTTAAAGCATAAAATTGAACTTTAAAAAAACAGGGAATATCCGCAATTGTTGTATCAATCCCATGGTATGTCATTGTTTTTATAAAATCACATTACTTTTTCTTAATTATTTTAGCTGTAAATTTTTGACATTCGTTGATTTTTAAAAGAGTTCCATTTGAAGCTTTAAACGAGTGTTTTCCACTCCCAGACTAAGCATGAAGTAAAATTTCGAGTTTAGAAAAGTCCCGTGAAAATTTGTCGAGGGTCGCGCAGCGACCCGAGACAAATTTTCTGGGCTTTTCTAAACTCGAAATTTTACTTCATGCGCCACGCGTATAAAACACAGATTTTAAGTGAAGTTCAAATATACATAAATTTGATAATATTATAGTGTTTTATACGCGTGGCGCATGAAGTAAAATTTCGAGTTTAGAAAAGCCCAGAAAATTTGTCTCGGGTCGCTGCGCGACCCTCGACAAATTTTCACGGGGCTTTTCTAAACTCGAAATTTTACTTCATGCTTAGTCTGGGAGTGGAAAACACTTGTTTAAAGCATAAAATTGAACTTTAAAAAAACAGGGAATATCCGCAATTGTTGTATCAATCCCATGGTATGTCATTGTTTTTATAAAATCACATTACTTTTTCTTAATTATTTTAGCTGTAAATTTTTGACATTCGTTGATTTTTAAAAGAGTTCCATTTGAAGCTTTAAACGAGTGTTTTCCACTCCCAGACTAAGCATGAAGTAAAATTTCGAGTTTAGAAAAGTCCCGTGAAAATTTGTCGAGGGTCGCGCAGCGACCCGAGACAAATTTTCTGGGCTTTTCTAAACTCGAAATTTTACTTCATGCGCCACGCGTATAAAACACAGATTTTAAGTGAAGTTCAAATATACATAAATTTGATAATATTATAGTGTTTTATACGCGTGGCGCATGAAGTAAAATTTCGAGTTTAGAAAAGCCCAGAAAATTTGTCTCGGGTCGCTGCGCGACCCTCGACAAATTTTCACGGGGCTTTTCTAAACTCGAAATTTTACTTCATGCTTAGTCTGGGAGTGGAAAACACTTGTTTAAAGCATAAAATTGAACTTTAAAAAAACAGGGAATATCCGCAATTGTTGTATCAATCCCATGGTATGTCATTGTTTTTATAAAATCACATTACTTTTTCTTAATTATTTTAGCTGTAAATTTTTGACATTCGTTGATTTTTAAAAGAGTTCCATTTGAAGCTTTAAACGAGTGTTTTCCACTCCCAGACTAAGCATGAAGTAAAATTTCGAGTTTAGAAAAGCCCCGTGAGAATTTGTCGAGGGTCGCGCAGCGACCCGAGACAAATTTTCTGGGCTTTTCTAAACTCGAAATTTTACTTCATGCGCCACGCGTATAAAACACAGATTTTAAGTGAAGTTCAAATATACATAAATTTGACAATATTATAGTATTTTATACGCGTGGCGCATGAAGTAAAATTTCGAGTTTAGAAAAGCCCAGAAAATTTGTCTCGGGTCGCTGCGCGACCCTCGACAAATTTTCACGGGGCTTTTCTAAACTCGAAATTTTACTTCATGCTTAGTCTGGGAGTGGAAAACACTCTAAATTACACTTTAAAAAAACAGGGAATATCCGCAATTGTTGTATCAATTCCATGGTATGTCATTATTTTTATAAAATCACATCACTTTTTCTAAATTATTTTAACTTGGAGAAACGTAAAGTGTTAAGTGTGAACATTCATTAACTTAAAATGTTTCCCTTTACAATAAAGTGACATACATTTTGTCTCTAAAATAAATAGGGAAGCCAATATTTGAACACTTCAAAATTAACATGCGATTTCCTATGTTGCGTCTGCCAAGTCAACACCCGGTATAGGAAATAAATAAATTTAACTAAATATTATATAATACGATTGAGCGCTATATTCGATTTAACTGAAATTTATTATGATTGATTATCCAATAATAAAATTAATATTTTTTTTTTTACTTTAAAGACTAATTCCGGCTTAACCGTACATTTTTGGATATAGATAAGTTGTGTTAAATCATCATATTTTTATCCCAGGAATCTATAGTTAAGCCATTTCCCCACATTAACTGGACGCCCTTTATATTGATTGCATAGGTATGTATAATTATGATTTACATCATTATAATTAAAAGAAAATCGAACTTATCTTATTTTGCTATGGCCCTTGACTACCACGCTATTAAATTATTAGTTGTAAATTTTATTAATAAACCATTTTAGTAGATTACTAACGTGAAACATGTTATTATCATATTTAGAACCCTGTTAAAGTTGTATGCTAACGTCTAATAATCAGCCCTCTTATTAGACGTTAGCATACAAACATGCAATTATAGCTTAAATAACCCGTTAACAAGATTATTCCGATTTGGTAATATTTTACTAGATATTAATTCCTTGTACCTCTTTCAAAAATCGGAAAATCTATTCAAAACCAAAATTAAGTTTATCAATTTCGAGCTTTTTACTTAATCCATATTAATTCGGTTGCATATATTAATTATTCTTTCCCTTAATAGAAGATGCTATTGTTTCGAGTATGTGCCTTTAGAATAGGAATCGAGTATGTGCCTTTAGAATGGGAATTTCTGGAGATAACTTAGAAATAAATTCATTCAAATCGACGATAAATCTAAAACCCTTGATTCACAGGCGCATTTATTATGATTTATGTTAATTGCACAAACTTTTTTCGGGCTATATTAATTCTTCTTTTCTTGTCTTCAAAATATACTTAGTAGTCCCAATAACTGACAGAAGAACGAGGCAACACTGTACATTTAAGGTCCAAAGTGCAACATGCAATTATAGCTTAAATAACCCGTTAACAAGATTATTCCGATTTGGTAATATTTTACTAGATATTAATTCCTTGTACCTCTTTCAAAAATCGGAAAATCTATTCAAAACCAAAATTAAGTTTATCAATTTCGAGCTTTTTACTTAATCCATATTAATTCGGTTGCATATATTAATTATTCTTTCCCTTAATACAAGATGCTATTGTTTTATTAGTTTTATACTATAAGCTCGTGTAAAGTTTAGTTTAGTAGTGATGTAATTAGTTTTGTATACTTAGAGTGTATATTTTTTTTATGTTAATGTTAAAATGTTTTTTACCGTAAATAAATAAATAAATAAACTTTAACAGGGTTCTGATAAATATGATAATAACATTTTTCACGTTAGTACGAATTAATTTAATTAAAATGGCGAATGCGCCAGGCAATTTGAAATTTTTAGGTCAGGGCATTTTGATCATTCAAACAATTGAAAAGGTTGCTTTTATATATAATAATGCTTTTAACGTATTTGTAATCAAACTTTTAATTGAATCCTTTTATACATTTATTTAAATTTTCTATTGGAAAATTTGGCGTAGATTTAACGTTTAGGAAAGACTTGAACACAATAATTTTTTTTATGTAACTTTTTGTTTAAACAAATATAGTGTAACATTTTTAGTTTTATAATAACTTTTAAACTTTATTTTTATTAGCTCGATAAATGTATTACCTTTTTTTTTGTTTTTGTTGTTGTTGTTTGTTTGTAGCCCGGGAAGTAGTTGTTTCAATGAGTGTTTGGTATAGTCTTTGTAAGACTAACTTGTTGTAGATTGCGAAAAGAATCGCACTTTTAATGTTTGAAGTATTCTGCAACCAAGAATTGGCAAATTCATTTATACTTATGTTTGAACGGTAACGTGACCGCCAGTCTAAGGTGTCAAATTGTTTAGAGGGAATGGCAAAGCTATACTGATGAGAGATAAATCTCGAAACGCGTCTATAGATGGCCTGAATAATTTGACCCAAATTGTTACATTTGCAGTAGGTTACTGTATGTAACAGCAAACACTTGTTGTATAATTCAATGTCCGTCGGGGTATTAGCCCGGGAAGTAGTTGTTTCAATGAGTATTTGATATAGTCTTTGTAAGACTAACATGTTGTAGCTTGCGAAAAGAATCGCACTTTTAATTAATTTAACATATATTTGGACGTCACGACACATTCACACCACACCCAGGGACACGACGAGAAATTATTTTTAAATAAAGTCTCCCCGTGCACGGGAATCGAACCCGAGTTTGTGGCTCGCCGAGCGATAGGGCCCGACGACGTTACCGCTCAGCCACCACCTGCCCGTATTACCTTTATTAATTTTTTTTAATAAAACTAACGTTTTGTATTTAGTTAAAAAGTTAAAGTATTTAGTTTTGTATTTAGTTAAAAAACTGATGACAAACATAAATACATTTATGAATTATAAATGAACGTGTGTAATTTTATTTCTAATAAATAAGTATAGTATGTTCAATTAAAAAAAACCTCTAGAATGCCATCTTTAATTTTTGTTTAATTTAGGTTGGCTACACGCTTTAGGAATTGACATATAAACCGTCAGACATAATAATACTAATATATAATTTCAGAGATGCCAACCTACAATATTTTCCATGGCACTCTAGAGGTTTTTTTTATAGAACATACGATATAATAATAATAATAATAATAATCTTTATTTCAAATACTATTTAGTTACATGCATTTTTACACAAAAGATAATAATAATAATAATAATAATCTTTATTTCAAATACTATTTAGTTACATGCATTTTTACACAAAAGATAATAATCGAGTATTTGGAATCTAATTGCGAAGTTCAGTCTTTGGCTGGGTCGCCGCGACTGTTTTTCAACTTAACCATTGAAAACATAAGTAATAAATAAATATCAAACAAGCGCAGAAGTTTGTTTCAGTGCGTTTCAAATATCAGTAATTTAAATTATTCCATAATTAAATCGGCAATATTGAAATACAAAATATACATCTATCTGTCTTTAAGATGTTTGGCATAATGTTTACGGAAAGTTAAGACACATTTCGCTTTGCATTCGCGGGTTCGAATCCCGTCCGGTGGAATACTTTATGAATAATAAATTATTCCATCCGGGTCCATGGATGTAGTATGAATGAGTTTGTGTTGGTTCAGGTGTAAATAGTTATTTATCTAAATTAGAATTGGTTAAAATACATTAAAATGTTAAATATAAATAGATTGATGGCTAATGGTCTAGATACTAAGGCCAAAACAAAACAAAAAAAAAAACAAAAAATTCTAGTGGTACCTTATTGTACACTTTAGAAATTTGGATTGAGAATGATCTTTCTGCAAAAACAGATTTATGTTGAGGTGGAGTTAGTAATCCTCTAAAGCGTATATTAAGTGTATGAACGTCAGAGCGGAATTTAATTTTGTGGTAAAGATAAGGTGGAGTCTTGTCTTTAATTATTTTGTGACAAAAAGTGGCAAAATGAAGTAAACGGCGATCACTCATTTTAAGCCAACCTAAGTCCTGAAGCTTATGACTTATATGATCAAATTTCTTAATACCGAAGATTAATCTCAAACAAGAATTTTGCATACGTTGAATTTTATCAATTGTTTTTTTATCTAAACAAAAGTTGTATACTACATCACAATAGTTGAAGTGTGACAAAACCAGGGATTCACATAATATAGTTTTCAATTTCTGCGATAAACATCGCCGATTTAAGTATATTAACCTAAGGTTTACGTATGCCTTATTGATACAACGGGAGATATAACTGTGGAATCTTAGTTCACTATCTATATAAACTCATAGACTTCTAACACAATTGTTTATGTCAATAAAATTGGTATTGTCCAAGCTAATTGAAAGTAAGAGGAATACTCTTACTCGCGCTTTTTTTGGACCAAACAGAATAACTTCAGTTTTAGAATTATTTATTAGGAGAGAGTGCTTATTTAATTTTGTAACGATTCTATTTAAATCTGAGTTAATGTTAGCGCACGTAACAATAGTGTCCTTCTCTGCAAAAGTATATAACAATTGAGTATCGTCTGCAAAAAGATGGTAGTTATTCAAGTTGATACTTGAAAAAATTTGTGAAGTATAAATTAGAAATAATAACGGCCCCAAAATAGAGCCTTGTGGTACACCTCTATGAGTTTCCAGCTCATTCGACAAATTATTTTTCAAGCTTACTATTTGTGATCGGTTACTTAGGTATTTTTTGAAAAAAAGAATGGATACCTGATCGAAGCCAATGTAAGATAGTATAGCAAGCAGGTTATATTATGATATTTAAAACTCATATTTCTTGAATAATTTTCTCACTTATCACTTGGTGAAACATTTTTTTTTTCACTCCTGATAATGCTGTAAAACGCGAAACTAGTCGAGTAAATAGTAAAGTAAAAAATTGTGAAACAAACCAAGTGTAATTTAATTTAAACCTTCATTATCAATCTTTAAAACTCATTTCTCATTTTAGGTTTTAATCTTTGAATAAACTATAACTAAACTTACAACTTAAAAGTGTTGGCGGTTAATTTTAGATCACACAGTAGTATAATTAATATTTTGAATTAAAACGTATTATTCTTACGAGTATTATCAATACAATAAATACGTCTTTTTTTACGTTCAAACAAAATAAACACATTCCATATCGTTTATACACATAAACAGATCGTAGCAACAAAACAACTCTAGAAAATTCATATATAAACACATAATCCATATCATTATTACTCGTGATAAAAAGAAATACCCCGAGGCAATAAATTTATTAATTTCATGATACGCGTTTCTTTTCACATTTTACAACCATCATTTATTCATTATCTAATAAACTTAATTACTTCCGTTTAATAATAAAGTATATTGTTGAATAAGACAAACATTTATTTAAACTTATTACGTTAAATTAATTGTGTTGTACTTAATTAGAAACATATGCGTTTTTATTAATTTAAAACCCTCGTAATTCGTAGAGATTGATCTATAAGGGTCATTGTTTTACAAACCGCACGGATTTGAGGAAAAAAAAATGCGACTTCTCCAAATACGATGAAATTTTGTTTACAAATAATATAAATGAAATTAATCGACACGTATTTCAGGATTTGGCTGAAATAATTTTTTTTTCCAAAATATTCACATCACAATTTTCGTCCATTTGCTGGTTTTTGTCCGTTCTTCTTATATTTGAAATTTTTTATCTCCACTTGTACTGATCCGATTGATGTCGTTTTTTTTTAATTTACACGTTATTGCGTTAGCTAACCGCTCTAATTTTAGTTATAATGTTTATTGTTAACTAATTAGAGTTAATAACAATTTAATTTTTCAATGCGAATTTAAGTACTTTACCCCAAACAAAATTGATTGAACTTATAAGTTTAATCAACCCTTTCTATGATGATTAATAAACACCTCTCGCGATCTAACAATTTTGATAAAGAATTTTGTTTACATCTCCTAGCAGCGTCACCTATACCAGCGATTAAAGGACGTTGCCTAGGTGACGTTCATTTATCGCTGGTAAAGGTCCAAGTTACTTTAAATTTGACGTTTCTCGCACAGTAACAAGTACGTAAAAATTAAAATATGTAATAATAACACGCGTTTTGATAGTGCGTCTAAAGAATTTATTGCGAATGCAGTTAAAAGTAATATCCCGAAATCCGACGAGTATTGCCCGTAACATTATCTACAATAACTGCACCTTCAACATTCAAACTATGAATGTTAATAATGATAATTCTATAATTTAATAGTTTTATGCCTGGTATTATAAACGATTAATAAATCATTAGATAACTATTTGTGGAGTAAATTTATTTACCTAGTAAACTAATGGGCAAATAAAATTGCCTATTATAAAGCAAACCTACCAAATAAATAGCAATTCTAGAAATAAATAATTTAATGAGTAGATTACAGACCGAAATTATACATTTTCATTGTGGCCATAGCTGGAACCACCCATTTTTTAAATTGAATTGTCAATTTCAAATGAAATTGTCAATCAAATTGAAAATTTAGTATAATTCCTTATAATTATGGAGAATAACCGTGTAATAGGACAGAATTACACAGGACAAGAAAAAGAAAATTTATTAGAAATTATAAATGACTTAAACGAGTGTTTTCCACTCCCAGGCTAAGCATGAAGTAAAATTTCGAGTTTAGAAAAGCCTGAAAATTTGGTTTGGTCGCGTAGCGCGAAGCGCGGAGCGGCCAAACCAAATTTTCAGGCTTTTCTAAACTCGAAATTTTACTTCATGCGCCACGCGTACAAGACACTGATTTCAAGTGAAGTTCACTTGTTCACAATATTTTAGTGTTTTCAGTGGTTAATACGCGTGGCGCATGAAGTAAAATTTCGAGTTTAGAAAAGCCTGAAAATTTGGTTTGGTCGCTCCGCGCTTCGCGCTACGCGACCAAACCAAATTTTCAGGCTTTTCTAAACTCGAAATTTTACTTTATGCTTAGTCTGGGAGTGGAAAACACTTGTTTAAAGCTTTAAATTGTACTTAAAAAAAAACAGGGAATATCCGCAATTGTTGTATCAGTTCCATGGGGTATGTCATTATTTTTATAGAATCACATTACTTTTTCTTAATTATTTTAGCTGTAATCTATCTGACTCGTTAATTTTTAAAAGAGTTCAATTTGAAGCTATAAACGAGTGTTTTCTACTCCCAGCCTAAGCATGAAGTAAAATTTCGAGTTTAGAAAAGCCCCGTGAAAAATTTTCTGGGCTTTTCTAAACTCGAAATTTTACTTCATGCGCCACGCGTACAAGACACTGATTTCAAGTGAAGTTCACTTGTTAACAATATTTTAGTGTTTTCAGTGGTTAATACGCGTGGCGCATGAAGTAAAATTTCGAGTTTAGAAAAGCCTAAAAATTTGGTTTGGTCGCTCCGCGCTTCGCGCTACGCGACCAAACCAAATTTTCAGGCTTTTCTAAACTCGAAATTTTACTTTATGCTTAGTCTGGGAGTGGAAAACACTCGTTTAAAACTTTAAATGGAACTAATTTAAAACTCCTTAGAAAGTCTTGTGGTTAGAATTAATCACGGTCAGGGAAGATACTATAAGCGAACTTAAATCTGACACGGATGATATGGTAGACATGATAACCGTAATGAAATTAATAAATACAAGTAGTAGTAGTATTTGATGACCCTTGTGTCCTGGGACGCATACCATTGTCACTTTTTTGCGACCGCCCATTTCGTTGAGAGCGCTTACACAATCCCACACTAGCTTGGAGTCGACCTGTGTGGTGCTTAGTGCCCTTAGCAGCGCTTGGCTGTCCGAGAAAATAGCTACTGATCGACTTTTGTTGTCTTGCTTTGCTATTTCTCCAATGCAGAGGTGGACTGCGATCTCCTCTGCCTGGAACACGGTGGTGTCCCTCGCCAGACTGACTGAAATCTTTGTCTCCGGTTTTGTGCTGTATATTCCGGCTCCGACTCCTTCCTCTGTCTTCGAGCCGTCAGGATACCAGTTTGATTCTGCGTTGGTAGGCGGGCCCTTATCCCAATCTTCCCTCTGCGGGATCATCACTTTGTATTTCCTGTCGAAATTATACTTCTTGACCATGGCATCGCTTGGCTTTCCTGTTATAGGGTTTGCCTTTAGCTCGTCTTCTAGCCTTTGGTACTTTTTTCCGTGTGATCGGTTTATGGGAGCCTGTCCTCGCATTAGTTTGTATGTTAAGGCCCTGGCTTCCCCTTGTATGAAGATGTGCAGTGGTGGTAGGTTCAGGATCATTTCTAGGGCTGCTGTCGGGGTAGTGCTTAGGGCTCCTGTGACGCTGAGACATGCTAGTCTTTGTGTGCTGTTAAGGAGCCTTATCGCCCCCTGTCCACCACACTACTGCCCCGTAGGATATCATGGGCCTGATCACCCTTGTATATAACCAGAGGGTCATTTTAGGATTGAGTCCCCAGTTTTTCCCGCCCATTCTTCGACACCTTCCCAATGCCATTTGTGATATGCGTCCTCCACGTCATTTTATCGTCGAGGATTACCCCTAGGTACTTTGCCTCCTTCGCGAAGAGAATTGTTGTGCCCCCGAGCGTCGGTGGCCTTAGGCCTTCTAGCGCTCTTCTTTTTGTGAACACGACAATCTGTGTTTTTTCGGGATTGACCGTTAGTCGTTCCCTTCGACACCAGTTGTCTACTATGTTTAGGGCCTTTTGTGTTCGTTGTGAGATAACTCCTGCGAACCGGCCTCTGATGAACATGGCCAAGTCATCCGCAAACCCTAGGCAGTGGATGCTTTCTTCGGACAGTTTCCTTAGTAAGTCGTCCACAAGAGTTGCCCATAGCAGTGGAGATAGAACCCCTCCCTGCGGGCAGCCTCCGCCGGCTCTGGCTTCAATGGTGTGCCCTCCTAGAGTGGATGTAATTGTCCTTTTCTCCAGGCTAGCCCTTATCCATTGGTAGAGACTTGGCGGGACGCCTTTTCTTGCCTGTGCCTCTATAAGCGAGTTGGTTGTGACATTGTTGAACGCCCCTTCTATATCTAGAATTGTGACCATAGCTATCTCTTTGTCCTCCACTGACTTTGTGATGAGCCTGTTTAGGTCGTCCAGCACTAAGTCCGTGGACTTTCCTGGCTGGTAAGCGTACTGACGGTTAGTGAGGGGATCTTTCCCCAGTATCTCGTCTCGTAGGTATCTGTCGACCAGTCTCTCCATTGTTTTCAGTAGGAATGAAGAGAGGCTGATGGGTCTGTAAGACTTCGGTGTTAGATCTGCTATTCTACCTACCTTAGGCAGGTAGATTACCTTTACACTTTGCCACGCCCTTGGTACGTGTCCCCATGCCAGACAGGCTTTGAAGATCTTTGTTAGATGCGGCACCAGTTCCTCTATGCCCTTCTGTAGCAGGATGGGATAGATTCCATCCATCCTAGCGGACTTATAAGGTTGGAACCTGCTTATGGCCCATCTGATTCTGCTTGGTCTTGTGACCTCTGTGGCTAACCTCCAATCATTTCGGTCTGGCTTTTTTTGCCGTTAGCCGGGATTTTCGCGTATGTTCTCCCCTGACAGGATTGTTGAGGCTGGAAAGTGGACTTTTAGTAATTCCTTGAGACTTTCCTCCTTTGTTTCAGTATAAGTCCCGTCAGATTTTTTGACGAAACCTACCTCTTTTGCAGCACTTCCATCCTTTGCCAGGACTTTGTGGATTCTCGAACATGCCGGAGTGTCGATTAACTCCTCGCAGAACTTCCTCCACGAGTCTCTTTTGGCTTTTCGGATTTCTTTGTTGTACTGCGTAAGCTTTTCCTTATAGGTGTCCCAACTGTGTGTGGTTTTGGCCCTATTAAATAGCCTTCGAACCTGGGCTCTTAGCTTTTCAAGGTTCTTGTTCCACCAGATTGTGCGGCAACCCCTATGTTGGGTTGTTTTTTCCGAGCAGTTTTCCAAGTATGCCGTCTTTAGTGCGTCATTTACTTGTTCCACTGCCAGTTCTAACCTCTCACCTCACTCACCGGTGCTGTTCCCCCCCGGAGAGCCGCCCTGAGGGATTATTTATATCCTTCCCAGTTTGTCCCTCTGGGGTTTCTATACTTACCCTCCGTGAGAGATGTGTCCATGTCGAAGCGGATTTGCCTGTGGTCTGAGCATGAGGGCTCTTCTGACACATGCCAATTCACTATAACATCACTCACTTTCCCGGTACAGACTGTCAAATCCAGTATTTCTTTGCGGGTTTTTGTGGTGAAAGTAGGCTTGTTGCCTATGTTGGCTATTATAAGCCCTTTCGCAGAGATAAATTTTAAAAGAGACTCACCTCGTTTGTTGATGTCCGAGCTGTCCCAGACTGTGTGGTGTGCGTTAGCGTCACATCCTATGATGAGCTGGTATGCCTTCTCCGCGTAGTATGCAACTATATCGCTTAGTATGCGCGGAGGGCAGGCCTTCTCATCTCCTGGGAAGTAGGCGGAACAGGTCATCCAGCTCATTTCTCGGTCCTCCGTCATGGCTGTTGTTATACTGAATGAAATAGTAATGCCTTATTAACCAATTTGAAGATAATTTTAATGACAGAAAACCGATTCCATCATTACAATTATCTTAAAACTCTTCACTACTAAATGAGGCATTCAGGAATTTTATAATATGCTTAGTCGATTCTAAAACCTGTCTACTAACCTTTACTAATAAGCTAAGTCATATTTAGGTAGTCAAATAAAAACAAATTATTTATTTTATTCAATTTTGTTAATTTAAATCGACATTATTAACTCCATAACAACCGTAATAAACAAGGTTTTATTCACTAGTGAACTAACATTTTTTTAGGTCACTAGTGAGTTACAAACTTTATTTAGAAATAAATGTAAAGTACAATTTCTTTACAATTTCGTCAAAATTGAATAAAAACATATATACGCCACGTGAATTAAACACCTTTATTCACTCAAAGAAATGATTTCACTCGCGCCGAGGCGCTCGCGAAATCAAAAATCTTTTCGTGAATAAAATCGTGTTTAATTCACTTGATGTATAATATTTATTATTCAATTTTGTTAATTTAAATCGACATTATTAACTCCATAACAACCGTAATAAACAAGGTTTTATTCACCAGTAAACTAACATTTTTTTAGGTTACTAGTGAGTTAAAAAGTTTATTTAAAAATAAATGTAAAGTACATTTTCTTTACAATTTCGTCAAAATTGAATAAAAACATGTATACAACACGTGAATTAAACACCTTTATTCACTCAAAGAAATGATTTCACTCGCGCCGAGGCGCTCGTGAAATCAAAAATCTTTTCGTGAATAAAATCGTGTTTAATTCACTTGATGTATAATATTTATTTTCTATCCGGTTTCAATAAATAAAGTTGTTTATTTCAAATAACCAGATACACAAGTTTTATGTAAATACGAGTAAATATTACGTATATAAGAGAGTACCTTAATTAATAATTAATAAATTCACATTTCCGCTGAAAGTAAAAAAAAATGATATTCAGAGAGAATATTTCATTCGCCATGAAAATAAAAAAACGTATTGATTGAATGAATAAACAGCCATTTTTAAATTGCAAACCTCAATTGTTTATCTACTGTAAGGCCCCAAAGCTACCATTAAAAAAAATCTGCAAACAAGAAGGTATATTAATAGACCTAAATTGTTTATTTACTGTTAAAGCCCTAAAGCCACCACTAAAAATGTTTTGTAAACAAATATTGTAGTTGTATTAATACATATGTATGAATTACTAACAGTCAATATTATTGTATTGTATTCAGTTGGGAAATAAAAATAATAGTGTGCGTTTGTGAAACGTGAGGAGAGAAAGTGATTGGAGTTAGGAATCGTGTTTATTCTTTTAATAAAATATGAAGGGTTGCTGCTTTTAAGGGATGAACTGTAAATATTGAGTTTTCTGGGGTTGTTGAAAAATATTCAATTATTCAAAATAAAAGAAGTAATTTTTACATTGAAACGAACAACGTATTAATAAACAATCTTTATATGCTTAATTATACGTTGTTCGTTTCGATGTAAAAATTATTAAGTGCGATACAACAAGTTAGTCTTACAAAGACTATATCAAACACTCATTGAAACAACTACTTCCCGAGCTAATACCCCGACGGACATTGAATTATACAACAAGTGTTTGCTGTTACATACAGTAACCTACTGCAAATGCAACAGTTTGAGTCAAATTATTCAGGCCATCTATAGACGCGTTTCGAAATCTATCTCTCATCAGTATAGCTTTGGTAACGTGACCGCCAGTCTAAGGTGTCAAATTACTTAGAGGGAATGGCAAAGCTATACTGATGAGAGATAGATCTCGAAACGCGTCTATAGATGGCCTGAATAATTTGACTCAAATTGTTGCATTTGCAGTAGGTTACTGTATGTAACAGCAAACACTTGTTGTATAATTCAATGTCCGTCGGGGTATTAGCTCGAGAAGTAGTTGTTTCAATGAGTGTTTGATATAGTCTTTGTAAGACTAACTTGTTGTAGATTGCGAAATGAATCGCACTTTTAATGTTTGAAATATTCTGCAACCAAGAATTGGCAATTTCATTTATAATTATTAAGTGTTATTGATTTTCTGCGTATTATTATTATATCATTAAAGCCATTGGGACGGAAGTTATAAGAAATTTACTGTACAGTTTTTTTTATTAATTGCAAAAAAAATGTTGAACATAAATATAACCAAATCAATGTATAGATTTATTCAGTATTTATATAATTGTGTACAAATGTACGATGACTAAAGGTCAAAACTAGCCGGAATAATTATAAAATCAGTGAAACAAACCAACTGTTTTAATCAGCCCCGCCGCACAATGGGCCCAAATCAGAAAAAAACCGCGCATAGGAAGAAAAAGTAAAAGGCAAAATTGATATTTATTTGCAATGTTTAAGTTCATAATAAGTGATGTTTAAGATTTGTAGCTCATGTCGTTTATCAGGACAACGATCTCAATGTAAAGGTTTTAACTCAATAATACTTTCTTCATATAAATTCAATGAGAATTTACGTCTTTCTAAAAAATGGTGCAACTTTTAAACACATCGAAGCACAAAGCTGGGATTTTTCCAAAATGATATCCAATCCATGGACTATATTTTCAAGTTAATTGCAGCTGCGTCCACTTGCGGCCCTGAAAATGTAACCAGGGATTTTTATACATATGCATACGCTTCTTTTAAATTAGTTTCATTTGAAGCTTTAAACGAGTGCTTTCCACTCCTAGATTAAGCATAAAGTAAAATTTAGAGTTTAAAAAAGCATGAAAATGTTAACTGTACAGGGAAGATTACTTTAAGTGTACATATTTAGATGCATGCGTTGTAAAATTTGATGCATTTATTGCTATATATTTACGCTGCAAATTTTCAGACGTTCGTCGATTTTTTAAAAAAGTTCAATTTGAAGTTTCGAACGAGTATTTCCACTTCCAGACTAAGCATGAAGTAAAATTTCGAGTTTAAAAGAGCCTGAAAATTTGGTTTAGTCGCGTAGCGGAAGCGCGGAGCGACCCAACCAAATTTTCAGTCTTTTCTAAACTCGAAATTTTACGTCATGCCTAGCCTAGGAGTGGAAAACACTCGTTTACGTCTTTTATAATTTTTAATAATCTTTCTTTTTCTTGTTCTTTGTAATTCTTACCCATTTCACGGTTATTCTACACAATTATAAGAAATTATACTAAATTTCCAATTTGAATAACAATTCAATTTGAAAGATTGACAAATCAATTTAATAAATTGGTAGTTTCATCTATCGCCACAATGAAAATGTATAATTGCGGTCGGTAATCTACTAAATAAATTATTTATTTCTAGAGTTGCTATTTATTTGATAGGTTTGTTTTATAATACGCAATTTTATTCGCCCATTATTTTACTATGTAAATAAATTTACTCAACAAATAGTTATCTAATGATTTAATAATCGTTTATAATACTGGGCATAAATATAATAAAAAATATGTTGTTCCCGTAACGACACAAGTTAAGTATACTATATTTGTTTTTATTTTATTTCAGTTTATTTTAAACAACGTCTTCCCCTTCCTTCAGTCCATAACTTACAATAAAGGTGAGTAATTTAACATTTTTATATAAAATCCTACTAACATATACGTTAGAATATAAACAGCAATTAATATTTTTGTAAAAAGGTAATATCCGCTGAAATAAATATATTAAAACAAACATTTGAAAAAACGATAAAAACTCACTCTTGATTTGATTTAAAGTAGCTTGAAAACCACGACAATAAATTAAAATTTACAAAAAGTAAAAACAAATCTATTGATTTGGTGCAAAAATTCTGTTTCGTTGACAAAGTAGTTTCAATAAATATTTGGAAAAGTCTGAATGAGACAACATTTTTGCAGAATGTCGATAAATTTGTCTTTATATTTTGCCCTAAGCTATATTTAAAATCTTCGTGTGTGGGCGCCTGTAGAAAGGTATTCAAGTAGAGTAAAACTTTTTTACAAGATAATTGAGACAAATACGCGAATATTATATTTAATTTTTTCGTCTGTCTCAATTTTGTCTGGTTTGATAAAAAAAAAACAATACAAATATAATTATAAGAATTAAAAAAACATATATATCAATTTAAAAAAAATAATAACTATGATTGATAACAGTACAGGCTGTACCTTTCCTTTACTGTTATTAATAACAGTTATTTTTTCAAAATTTATATAAACGAAATTAATTTTTTATTTATAAAATGCACGCATAAGTCGCAATTGAATTTTTGTACTAATTCTTACGTATACTAATTCTTTTTATTATTTGACATTTCGCATTACAATCGCGACAAAACAAAAGCTTACTACTTGCCTACTGAAATGTAAATACCGCCAATGGCAGGCAAGATTAGACTGTTTAGACTCCAAAAACAAATTATCCGGAGAATTACATTCTCAAAAGGTAGAGCAAGCTGTAAACCTCTATTCAAAGCACTGAATCTACTTACATTTTCTGTATTGTGGAGGCTTCTACTTCATTGTGTACTTACATTTTATTCATTATACATATATAATTGCTGCTTATATGTCTTTCTACACAAGAATAAATTTGCAACCAATCAAACATACAACAGGAGCTCTGCTACTCGTTATCAAAGTGATATTGCGGTACCCACGCATCGCACCACACTATACAATCAAAGTCCCTATTATATGTGCCTGACCCTGCCTTGCAATATAAAAATGCTGACACATTTCAACAAATTTAAACATTTGCTCAAAGATATGCTAATAGAAAGGGCATACTACTCAGTCAGCGAGTATCTCCAAGACAGAAACTTAAACCAGTAGAAAATTAACCAGTAACATTCTTCCTCTAATCACAAGACATCTGCAGGCAGTTCTCTGCCTGCACTGTTTAGTACTACCTTGTTTTACTGTTATCTGTAGCTTTGTTTATATATTTATTTATTTTAATTAATGATTTACCACTACTATTCGATGACCATTGTAATACATATTGTATATATGTCCTTTTACAAATAAATGAAAAAAAAAAGATGTTCATTTTTTTTTCTAAAATCACAATTTTCAGTTTTTGCGCGATAAATCAGGAACCTATCAAAATTATCATATTTTTTTCAGATTCTCAGTCGCTATTAAAATGAGCTACTTTTCTCTAATTTAAGCGACCTCGTGTATCTTATCGTTTCCGAGATACCAATGGTGAGCATCGAAAAATTCACCACCCTGTATATATTTTTTAAAATTTATTTCAACGGCGTCCTATTTACATAAAAATACAATATACAAAAAAAAACATATAGATACATACACTTAAAACTAAACTAAAAGTTACATTTCGCCTTACAATTCGCCTTAACAATGAAAAAGTTCCATTAAAAAAGTCAAAATTTAAAATATTGGCGTGACTCAAAACTCGAACAGAAGTGGAATATTTCGCATAATCCATGCGCCTGTAGCTGAAATAAGAAATGTAAACCACAACTTTTTTTTAATAAAGAGTTGCCGATAAATTAGAATTTTTAAATATAATCTTAGTTATATCTTAAGTAAATAATGCTAAAAGTTTAAATTATTTAAATAAGTTTTAATGATTTCGATAGTAGGTAATAATGTAATGTTAATTAGATCAATGTTAAATACTATTTCCCTGCTATTCAATAATAACTGCGCGTCCACTGAATTGCGCCAGTGTGACAACTGTGTCAATATATCATTAGATAATCTCGCATATTCAATGTCACCCCGAATGGATAATCTCGGTTATTGGGTTAATTATTATCTTGTATTGACTACATAAATTAATACTGCTTTACATTTTCAATTTATTCATGTTTTTTAGGGAAACTACCGAAAGTGATAATTATCTTTTTACATTTATATATCCATACATACATAAAGGGAATTATTCTTGTAAGTATACATACAGAGAGTTTTATGTAACATCAAACATTTTCATAACGAGAATTTTTCTTTTTAGTATCCATACGCATACGTTGTACATTTTCCGACGCTCGGTTTATTAAAAGAATTCAATTTGAAGCTTTAAGCGAGTGTTTTCCACTCCCAGGCTAAGCATGAAGTAAAATTTCGAGTTTAGAAAAGCCTGAAAATTTGGTTTGGTCGCGTAGCGCGAAGCGCGGAGCGGCCAAACCAAATTTTCAGGCTTTTCTAAACTCGAAATTTTACTTCATGCGCCACCGGTACAAAACACTGATTCAATGAAAAGTTTAGCGGTGTGTTTTAAACTTCGAAATATGTCAGTGTTTTGTATCGGTGGCGCATGAAGTAAAATTTCGAGTTTAGAAAAGCCTGAAAATTTGGTTTGGTCGCTCCGCGCTTCGCGCTACGCGACCAAACCAAATTTTCAGGCTTTTCTAAACTCGAAATTTTACTTCATGCTTAGTCTGGGAGTGGAACACACTCATTTTAAGTTTCGAATTAAACTCTTTTAAAAAAACAACGATTATCTAAAAATGTACGACATATAATTGGGACATGTATACTTGAAAGAAAAACCCCCTGTATTTACAAGTCGATGTATTAATTGCGATTGATTAGCTACAATTTCTAATGGTCATATAGGCAACCCAATTTGCACATAACCTAAAAAATTAAAGGTGTCAAATCGTGCTTCGGTTTAATAAATAGAATATACAAAAATTAACATTGAGTAGGTTCGGTGTTACATAAAACTCTCTGTATGCATACGCTTTTTTGAAGACTTCAATTTGAAGCTTTAAACGAGTGTTTTCCAGTCCCAGATTAAGCATGAAGTAAAATTTCGAGTTTAGAAAAGCCTGAAAATTTTCAGGCAAATTTTCAGGCTTTTCTAAACTCGAAATTTTACTTCATGCGCCACGCATATTAAACACTGAAAACACACAAATATTGTGAACTAGTGAACTTCGCTTGAAATCAGTGTTTTATACGCGTGGCGCATAAAGTAAAATTTCGAGTTTAGAAAAGCCTGAAAATTTAGTTTGGCCGCTCCGCGCTTCGCGCTACGCGACCAAACCAAATTTTCAGGCTTTTCTAAACTCGAAATTTTACTTTATGCTTAACCTGGGAGTGGAAAACACTCGTTAAAAGCTTTAAAATAAATTACGCGACCAAACCAAATGTTCAGGCTTTTCTAAACTCGAAATTTTACTTTATGCTTAACCTGGGAGTGGAAAACACTCGTTTAAAGCTTTGAAATAAACTGTTTAAAAAAACAACGAATACCTAAAAATATACAGCACACAATTGGGTTATGTATACCTAAATAAAAAACGCCCTGTTTAATTAATCTATTAGGAATACCCTTAATCTTTAGTTTTAAAGTAACTACCTGCCAGAAAGTGACTATCTCTGAAACTAAATTAGATAGACAACTGCAGTTTTCACTCTCTTAAGCATAGAGGGCGCTGTCGTCCGCGGTAAGAAATGTATGCCCTAGAGATAGGTAGCTATAAAATAAAGACAGTTGAGTTTAAAATATTCCAATCAATTATTTTTAAATTTAAACATGTAATTTTTCGACACTATTTGGTCCAAAATTTAATCACTCTTCGATTAAGTTAATCATTTTTATCCGCAGTTTCCAAAATATTTAAAAAAAAATCACGTATGTATAACAGCTATTAAGAAAATCGAAAGAGAATGAAATTATTAGTCGAATGGTGTCAACAAAATTATATAGTTCCATTTAAAACAAATCAAGTTACACTTTATTGACAACGCGTAAACTCAACTAATTTTATTTAGTAACCAAATAACTTAAACACAACAACTTTATATTGCAGCCGATAGCGCCCTCTATTCTTAAGATAATGGCTGAAACTGCAAGTTTTTATCTTATTTTTTTTCAGAGATAATAAAGATTTATGAAACCACTGCAAACGTCATTTTTCTCCATAAATGTCAAATAACTCCAAACGGTACGACTTAGACCGAATGCTTTTAATGGAATGAAATGCATATTTTATGAGGAATTCAAAAAGCAAAAAATATACAAGGTATTCAATTTAAAATAAGCAAGTTGCACCCGCTACAGTCTTTATGGCGCACCCTGTATAACTGAAAATAATTTTAGGTTATGCAGCGCTTGAAACAAAGCAATTTTGATAAAATACTTTTTTTAACGCGAGCCGATATATCCTCCAAGGACGTACTAATGGGTCACCCTGTATATTATTTTTAAATTATTTGTAATGTTTACTGACATTCCGGTTATTTTAAAAATGTTGACGGTTTTCATAATTTTAGTTCATTTTCAAAGTTTAGAGAATTTTTAGTTAAAATTTTAGTGCATGTCTAACGCTTTTTGTAACTTTCCCAAGATTTCCTTTAATTGTTAAAATTCCTGAATTGTATTCGTTAATTTTAAAAAAGTTGATATTTTTTGTTAATTCTAAGATTTTTAAAATATTGGCTATTTTTACTGACTTTCCGTTAGTTTTAAAACTTTTGACGGTTTTCATGATTTTAATTTAATTTAATTTATTTACGGAATCCCCAGTTTACAATAGATTAATACATATACATCTTAATACAATAAATTGACTAAACAAAAACAAAATCTAAATATGCCAAACAAAATTTAAACTTATAACCCTACAGAAATATTTTATTTCAAAATATATTGCATATTGATCCCAAATAGTTCAAAACGTAACAATATGAAACAAGCTCCTTCCCACCTTCAAGTTACAATAAATAGATTAATTAATCAAACACAACCTTCAATTAATTATACATTTAGTTCAGTTTAAAAGTTTAGAGAATTTTTAATGAACTTTGAAAATTTCAGTCAATCTCTAACGCTTTCGTAACTTTCCCAAAATTCCCTTCAAGTATTAAAATTCCTGAATTGTATTATATTTTAGTTCATTTTAAAAATCTTGATATTTTTCGTAGAATTTTGACGCGTTTCATGAAATTCAAAGTGTTTCGTTAATTTTCAAAATTCTGTCAGTTTTCTTGAATTTTAAAAATGTTGATACTTTTCATGAATTTTCGAGATTTTTGTCAGATTTTAAAAAAACACCAACTTTCGTGAATTTCTTAAACCTTTGTTACTTCTTATGAATTTCCACGATTTTCTTTTTTTTGTTAGTTTGTTTGGCATAGGTTCTAGCCATTCGGCCACTAACGATGATTTGTATTAATTAATTTAACATATATTTGGACGTCACGACACATTCACACCACACCCAGGGATACGACGAGAAATTATTTTTAAATAAAGTCTCCCCGTGCACGGGAATCGAACCCGAGTTTGTGGCTCGCCGAGCGATACAGCCCGACGACGTTACCGCTCGGCCACCACCTGCCCAATTTCCACGATTAATACATTTTTTAAAATTCTCACAATTTTGGCCATTTTTCGTGACTTTTCAACGCTTTAGTCAATTTTATAAATCTAAACGCCTTTTGAAAATTTCTAAGTTTTTCGTTAATTTTCAAAACTTTGAAGTCTAGAATTTTTCAAGATTTCCGTTAATTTTTAAAATCGAGACGGTTTTTATGAATTTCCAAAAATTCCGTTATTCTTCAATATTTTCATATGTGTGAATTTTCGAGAAGTTCGTTAATTTATCATGAATTTTCAATAATTTTAAAAATGTATGATGAATTTTTCAGCATTGCCATTAGTTTGCCACCTCCCCCGGGACATCAAGAAATCGTATATTTTTGAAGTTTCACGTGAAAATAATTGACATATTAAATTTTAACAAATGTTTTGACTCATTTATTCATTAATTTTAATCTAAACGATGCATTAATAAGATATATAAGTTTTACTATTGCTTTACGAGGTAGTTGTTGTTTACCTAGTAGTAAAATACAACTAAGTGTTTTGCAATTAATAAAAAAAAAATTCATTAATTAACAAAATCCCATTTTTACACACACGTTAATTAGCATATTAATATACAGGCAAGATTTATTTTAAGTATACATATACCAATGAATACACGGTGATTTTTCAGGTATTCGTTGTATTTATAGAATAGTTCAATTTAGAGCTTCTGAGGAGTGTTTCTACTCCCAGATTAAGCATGAAGTAAAATTTCGAGTTTAGAAAAGCCTGAAAATTTGGTTTGGCCGCGTAGCGCTACGCGCTACGCGGCCAAACCAAATTTTTAGGCTTTTCTAAACTCGAAATTTTACTTCATGCGCCACGCGTATCAATCACTAAAATTGTGTAAAGTTAAGAAACACATTCAAGATGATCCATATTTTTTTAACTCAACGTTAAATTGGTGTTTCGTAACAAAAATCCAAGAACAATATTTTTAAACATAAATACATTTTTGTACAATTATGAATCTATGAAAAGTAATAATTAATATACATTAACTATTTTTTAAATCCATGTAACTATTTTAAATAGAATATTTAATGAATACAGCTCTAAGAGACACAAATAAAAATACGTGCAAAAAAATAAGATAGACTTCAATCATTGAATATAGATATGGATTCTTCATTCTACGCTTCAATATTTAAATAAAAGTGCGACCAAACCAAATTTTCAGACTTTGCTAAACCCGAAATTTTATTATATGCTTAACCTGGGAGTGGAAAACACTTCTTTAAAGTTGAATTTGTGTTCAGTATTCCGGCACCAGATACCCACAGACGCGTTTCGGACTTCAAGGTCCTCTTCAGTGTGGTCCCGACCCAGTGCTGAGGAATACTGAACATTTCTGACTATTTTAAGCCAATATGTGAAAACTATTAATGATTTCGATAGCTAACGCCATTTAATGCTTCATAGTGGCATCGTCAGTCACACGAATGCACAAAGTGCATATACAGGTCACTGTTTCGTCCACGAGCGAGCAGAACTCTGTTTGTGAAACCAGAAAACAAATATCAGAGTTGAATTTGTGTAGCTATCGAAATCATCAATACTTCTTTAAAGCTTTAAAATAAACTGTTTAAAAAAACAACGAATACCTAAAAATGTACAGCACACAATTGGGTTATGTATACCTAAATAAAAAACGCTCTGTTTAATTAATCTATTAGGAATACCCCTAATCTTTAGTTTTAAAACTAAGCCAGTTGAAAAACATTGGTTCAATTAGCTAAATATTTTAATATTGTTTCAACAACAAGGTGTAAATAGCGCACTTAATTATTCCTCACATTTTCTAAATATATTTGCAAGTAGCTTATTTGTTATGTATTCCAAACAAGGGCTTGTTGTTGATTAAATTACGACTAATTAAATTGTGTCCATGTAGGATAGACATAAAATCGTCCGCTAAGGTATTACATATTAAAGCCATCGATAATATACCTTCAGCATATGCGTTTTAGGATAACATTATCGACATTTGCCCCTCACCTCGAGCGCATTAAAATTTCATGAACCTGACGCTTTTTCACACTTGGCGAAGTAAATTCGCCAAAAACAAAATCCTTGTATTTACACTGTGATCTACCTACGCTGCATTTTTTCTACAACGCCTCCATGTGGGCTTAGTAAATATTTAACGCTCACCTTAAAATCTACTTTTATTTATTTAATAAATAAAATAAGACTACCATACAAAGGAAAATGTAAAAAAAGGAATGTCCTTTATTTAATCAGGGTAAAATACTCTTTTAATTAAATTTATTTAATGAAATTCCAATAAATTTAAATATAAAATAAACTAATACCCACTTGCTCTGATTAACTTTTCGATTAACTAACCACGATTAACTTTAACTAACTTCTGTTGCACCGTGGGCTGATTTACTAATCAGCCACCATATAGAAATAATGACAGCACGCGTTTTTCTAGGGAATTTAGTTTCTCTTTTATTGTATTTTTCTTCGTACTATTGTGAACAACGGAAACAAATGCGCGGGATTTATAAATGATATATATTTTTAATAGTTGAGGCTGTTACTTGGTGAAATTCCATATCAAAAACTTTTAGTAAATAACACACTTGGTTAAGATTTCACTGTTTATTGATTGACACTGCAACAATTGTTTCGCCACACAGTGGCTTTATCAGGCAGATGAATAAATGATTTATTCATCTGCCTGATGAAGCCACTGTGTGGCGAAACAATTGTTGCAGTGTCAATCAATAAACAGTGAAATCTTAACCAAGTATGTTATTTACTAAAAGTTTTTGATATATATTTCTATATTTAAACTGATTGTAACTTGATTTATCGCACATTTGCTTATTAAAAAAGCACAATAGGTGTTCCAAGAGTTGAAACAAGTAAATGAAAATCAAAAAAATTCAACACAAATAAACAATAAATAATTTCACGAACATAAATGTCGTGAAGTTATTGCGCTAGTTTTACGAA